>VWZW01006006.1:1254017-1456666 GCA_013397115.1 Edolisoma coerulescens
CCGGGGGCAGCCTGCGGGGCGTGGGGGTGTGTTTGTGCCCGGCGCTCGGTGTGCCGTCCCCCTGCCCGCCGGGGAGCCAAAGCGGCTTTTTTTTTGTCGCTGTGTTCGCAGTCCGGCAGCGCTGGAGAGCATGCTAGCTCGGAGGTGGCAGTGGAGGTGTTTTTTTTCCTCCTTCTCTCCCCGCCACCTTCCCAGCTCTTCCTAAACTCGCTGAGGGGGGCTGTGGCGGGAGCGAAGGGGTGCCGTGGTGGGAAGCCGGATAGCCTAGACGAAGGGATATTAATGATTTTTGTTTTTCAGATGGTAATTTGTCTTTGTGGTAGGGGTGGCCCATTAAATTTCAGCTCACGTCCTGATGGAGATCAAAAGCGAAGGGGAGAGGGAGAGGGAAGCAGAGAGCCTTGTGCTGCTCCTTAGCTGCACGCATTGTTAGAAACTTATGGGGAGTGTATGGGGGGGTAGGATTTCCAGAAACAACCTTTGTCGATCCAGCTCCAATATCCCTACCAAAGTTGGAGACCTGTATTTTCCAGCACTACCATCTGCTCCTGGTGCTGCCCAGGAGCACGCTTACTGTTACGCCTCAGAGGAAACAAACAAAAGGTGTGCTTGCCAAGTCGGTCCTGAACCTGTCTCTTCACGGGCTTTTAGGTGGAACACAAGTATCGAGGAGTATCTATGTCCTAAAGGTTCACTGTCCTCTGTTGGCTCAGTTTAGACTCTTAGATAATTTCCTGTCCTTAGAAAGGTCTCCAAACATGGTAGATGCCAGGTCCTGTTTTGCTGGGGTTTTTTTTTCCTAATTTATTTATCTATTTTTGGTTGGGGTTTACATTTTTTTTTCCCATTTCTTTTTTCTTCAAACTATTTATGTATGGATATAGCAGTTAGAAATCGTAGTAAAGTTTCATTTCTGGTTGTGCAAGTGTTCCCTCTCATTACAGAAAATACTTCTTTTCCTAAATTATAGTCTGAGCTGCGAGAGGTTTGATGTCTTTGCCTCTGGATGGGTTCAGTGGTAGGCTAAGACCCCAAGCTCACTGCACTGTGAACAAAATAGAAACCAGCTAAGCTAGAAGTCATAATGGGCTTTGATTCTTACTGCTGCTTGAGATCAGTAGAGATCCCAGGTGAGTGAAGGCAGGGAGGAGGAGTGAGGGTAGCTGGAACAAACTACTCATACAGAAAAGTACTGTCTTGGTTATGCATCTGATTTGTACGCACCCAATGCAGAAAACTGGTCATAACTGCAGAGAAAGTGGCTGTGGGTAAGAAAAATCCTGCTGATATTTAACCAGATTTTTAACAGAGATTTAATTCTTAAACAGACACTTGAATCATCCATATCTTTCATTTTTTCTCCTTTTGCACTAAAACTTTTCTGATTGGATTGGATGATAAGTAGATTCTGCACAAGGCAATAGTAGGGAATCTCTGTGTTTTATGTTACGCCTCTTGCATTTTCAGTGAAATCTAGGCAAGTTGTCCTGTTTTTCTCTTGATCTTGCTTTCTTTCCTTAGAGAGGCCAAGTTTTTGTCCTCCCCTGCCAGGGACATGCTAATCCTGAAGTTGAGGGGGGAGAGAGAGATCCCACCCTTCAGAATATAGATATTTGCTTTGTTCATCCCCCCAGCCTGTTAGGCTGATGGAATTGGCAGTGGCTGCCCTCTGTGACCTCCCTCCCTTCCTGCAAAAAGCTGGGGCAACCAGGGAGGAGAAAATGTGCAAACTCCAGCAAGTGAAAAAGCACAACCCCAGAGGACAAAAGGCTTGAACAGAGAGATGCGGGGGATGAGGTTCTGCGTAGAAAATAACTTTTAGCAAGCTGGCCTTGACAAGTTCACATTGACTGGAAATGATGGCATGGGGATGGGTTCAGTAGGAATGTGGGTAGCCCAACAGAAGCTCGATACAAGTGGTGCCACGGAATTTTAGTTGCTTTGCAGCAAGATGAAAAAAGTTCCCAGACAAAATGGCTTTGGTCGTCCACTGTGATTGCCCTTTATTCTCCAGGCCGACAGCTGACCTGGGTGACCATACCCCCAGACTATAAACTCTTTTCTTCTTACCTTGTAGTCAGTTGTAGAAGTGCTGCTTGACTTGGGCTGAGGCATGATAGGGCCCTGTTAGAGGGAAAGTTCCTGGACAGCAGGCTCACTCTGTGATATTAAACATGGCTCAAACAATAGACTTCTATTTTAGTCAGGATGAATAATCATGCGAGCAGACATACTAGGGTTAAATAAGACCATCTGCATGAATATATCTTCCTAAAAACAAATAGATGCCGGGCAAAGTTTCAGTGCGCAGCCGGGGCTGTTGCCTTGCTGTTCGGCAAAAGGGGGCAGTATCCAACAGTGCCAGGGAGCGATCTGCCGCTGCCGCCTCCCTGTCTCGAGCGCTGGCTGGTGCATGCTCTATCAATTGGGATCTGGGAATTTAGGGTGTTATCCGGTAGTCCATATTCAGGTGATTCCTTGTAAAGACATCAGAGAGGTTAATTGAATGTCTAAAAGATGCAAGATCAAAGCTGTAATTGTTTTACTTTGTGGTTGCATCACTTCCATATGCTGGTATGAACGATTGGAAATTAAGGACAATGCTGTATGATTGCAAAGCTACTTTTGTTCACATTTAGTAGGCTGACAGCAGTAACCTTACCCTGTTTTTACTGTACTGATTTTAGGGAAAGCATGATGAAGCCCTGGCTTTGGATTGCTGTTGGTATAAATGCCCTCCAAGGAATTGTCATCACTGTTTTCTGTAGTAAGAAAACCCAACATTTTCTTCTCTAAATTTAACTTTCTTTGAGAACTCGTTTGTTTCCAGCCTAGAGAAATATATTGATCCATCTCATAAAACATTTGTTTTAGAATGCATTTAAAAGCCTTTTCACCTTTCATTTATCTATATGCCTGGATTATTAGATTAGCATTTCTTAGTTCATTTTTTACTGGGAGCCATGGGCAGTTTTACTGAGGGTCTGTCACTGGTCTGTCACATGCACTGGACTCCAGCTTTGTCAGGTCTCCTAAGTGTTGCTCACAGCCTTCATGACAAGAGCTGCAGCATCAGGGACAGACCAGTCCCAAGAGAGGGGACGTCCTGAGGAATAGGGAGTCGGTCATTGTAATGTGAAGATGTTCCACTGCTGGGGTAGCACCGAGATTCAGAGTTTAGGTGCAGTCCAGTGTGAAGTCTTCAACTTTTTTTGATTTGCCTTGCTGCAGATCATGCCCACGAGATCATTTCTGGTATAAAACTGAAAAAGGGAAATTTAATTACCTGCAGAGAGTGGTGGAGGCAATTCAGAATGGCTCTCTAGGGGTAAAATTCATTGGTGTTCGTTGTGTAGAGGCTGTGTAAGTACCAAATCACACTGAGATTGCAAAGTCAGTCTTAAGTGATAGACTTTCCTTTTACAGACTGAATACTGTGAAGGTGAACTGCCACAATTTTGGGTTGGATCCTTGTGATTTAGTCCAGGAGTCAAACCGTGGTGTATTACACTATCCCTGCTGTGCCTTGAAATGGGCTGTGTCTGAGTGTTGTTGCTTCTGAGGATCAAGTCAACAGCTCTTTGTTATTGTTCTGTTACTTAAGGAAGCAAAAATCAACTCACTGAAGGCAGTATGTCAGATAGTTTTATTGTAGGGACTGTTTTGCTTGCTTTTAGACTGCTGACTTGTCCAGTGTGCCCAGTATCAGGACTCATCCCATCTCTGTCCATGGTGGCAATTCTCATTAGTTTCATGGGAGCTGAGTGTGAGACTTTGACAGCTCTTTGAGCCTGCAACTTGTGTGGACAGTGCTTTGCTTGCTGGAGATTATTCTTCAAGAACAGTTAACCTCAGTATTTATTTCACTGCTGTTCTCATAGTTGTCCAAAAAAAAAAAAATAAATTACTGCATGACAGCAGTTATTTCTTACCCCAGGCTCAAACCATGTGAGCAAAGTGCAGCAGAGCTCTGACAGCACAAACTGTGACTTTCAGCACGCAGGGTCTCCTTGACTACAGCGCCGCGACTCCCAAAGTTACCTCTGCTTCAGAACTCATATAAAGCACAATTTTTTAAGATCCACAAGAAATCACTCAAGGTGATTTTCCGAAGATGAGTGTATCAGTAGTAATACTCCAGAAGCATTCCTGTTATCAAAAATGTATCAACAAACCAAGTGGGTTTGTTTTGTTTCCGAATGTAAGAACTCGGGGAGGTAATTTGCATGTGAAGGATGTTACCAAGTTACAAAGTATGACTCTGAATTGGTGGCAGGGCTATTCATGTGCTTGTAATTAAACATATACCAAAGCACTGTGCTGGTTAAGGACTGGTGTGTCTTTATTTACTTCTTAGTGAGCTCTAAATGAGACAATAAGTAAACATGCTGATTACTAGTTTTAATCCCCAAATCAATTGTGAACAACTTGGGTGTTTATGAATCATACGTGTAATTTCATTGGTGTTCAGAAAGGGGTCATTTGTGGAGAGGGCACAGAATATTTTCTTCCCAGAAGCTGCTGTGAAGGAGCTTGATCTTACAAGGTGCTGCATGTTCTTCATTGTTGTTAACGCGTCTCCGGGAAACTGCACCCGGCACGACCAGACCCTGATAAACACAAACTGTAGCAGTGTCTGACCTCTGTGGCTTTGTTGAGCAGGCGAAATGCTTATGGGCTTGTTAGTCTGGATAACATACTCCCTATTAGGCTGTTGCTGCAAGTCAAATAACTTGCAGAGTGCCAGTTTCAAAGGTTTGACTTTATCCATGGTGCAGCAACACGTGACCAGCCGGGACGTAGCAACCTGCAGAGAAGAGCCACAGTCATCAGTTTTATTTCTGCCAAATATTGTGCTGCACTCAAAAGCTTCAGCATAACTTCAGACGTGTGAGGCAAACCCATTCCGTAATATTACGTGATGGTCTGGTGATGCCGAATGGCAGTAGCCTTGAACCCTCTGTGCTGTGGAGGCCGTACCCTGGTGCTGGATACTCTCAGATATGGAGCAGAGATGCCATCTGCAGTCCTGCAGAGCAGCCCAGCTAAGTCCTGCACAGATGATCTATAAGCCATTTGCAGTTTAAGGGTTTGTGGCTTCTGAAGTTTGTATATTTTGCAGATTGTTTGTGCCATAGTCTTCAAAAACTGTTAGCTTTTAAGACAAGCAGATGGCTTTAACAAAATATATTTGCTGGCACCTGGAACAGGTGGATCTGGAATCAATTTATGCAGTGTAATTTTCTCCACACCCCTTTTGGAATAATTTTATACCCTGGAGCCACCTAAGGTGCTTATTATGTAGCCAATAGGGAACAGCTTCTGTCTGACTACATAAGGTTTTACACATCTTTTATAGCTAATGCCTAGATTGAAATGCAAAATTTAGTGCTGGGAGTGCATGTGAATTTGTGAAACTCCCTGGAGAAAATGTGGGTGCATGTATCAGTGAATGAATTATGCTTCTCCACAGACAGAGAGAGCTTTTTTTTTAGTGGTAACAAATGTCCTGTGTTCAGTGTTTGTCATTTTAAAAGCAGTATTTTTCATTTCAAGTGCAAACCTTGTGCAAACCTTGTGCAGGTTACTGATGTAGAGTGAAAATGAAAAAATAGCTTCAATTTTATTTGAAAGGATAACAGAATGAAAATTTTTATGTGGTATGAAAGTGTCCTGACTCAGAGATCAAATTGGTGGTTCCAAAATATGGCTGTGACAGTTATGACTAGTTTTGTGGGAAAGAAGCAGATCCTGCCTGTCTTCTCGAAGGGCAGGAAACAAACTTCCATGAGACCTTGGCCACATCCTCATTCTTGCAGCAGAATCAGGGACAACAAACCTACCCAGCTGTGTGGATTCAAAGTAACTTCAAAGGGGTTTTGAGTGGGTGCTGTGGAACCATCTGCACAACTCAGAGGTAGGATTAGGAACTAAATCTGGGAATACTTTGGGGCCAGCCTCTTAAGGGAAGAGGAGTCTGACTACGAATGGCCTGTTGGGCAGGTTTAATTGCTTTGCTGTGTTGCTTGGCCACGTGGAAGTTGTTTAGCCTGCTGTTTCAGCTAAAGGTTGCTTATTTATCTCCTATGGTGCTGATTTACAGCACATCAAAGATAGGGGGAAAGAAGTAAGGCAAGAAAGGAAAGGGTAGGAAGTTCACTCTGGAAAACTCAGATGGACAGGATAATACAGTAAATTCAAGAATGCAGAAAGAGATGCTTTTGGAGCCTGTATATATATAACACATGGAAGGAAAAATTGGCTGGGTCTCAGAAGTTTGTTAGAGTGATTACAGATCCCCCTGCCCTGCCTCACGTTCCTTTCTCTGCTCTCCCTTCCTGATTGAAGATGATTGTCTGCCAGATGGAGATTTTCAAACACATGATTTGGACAGGGCAATCAGTCTATATTTATAAAACACTTAATATTTCACTCTCTGACCTTTTTGGGGTCCACTCCACGTATGAAGGGCATTTTCATTAGAAACATAAAGCTGAGACTCAGTTTCTGCCTGTGTCCAATGTGCTCCTCCAGTCTAAGAGAGCTTAGCTTATAGTTGTAATTGCAGCTTGTAACCACCTACTTAAAATAAAAGACAACAGGGGGAAGAATATCATTAGTGGCTTGTGGTAGGATAAAGATATATACTTACTCAACATGAGCAAAATAGGAATATGCACTGTAACCATGTGCTGTTCCAATACTGACAAAGGATGAGGTGAAGTTACACATAATATGAAAAATTTCACAGTTTCTGCTTTGTGAGGATAATCAAGTGATATAATAGTACAACTTAGCCTTATTTCCATTTTAACATCCATGCTCAGCAGTCAGAAGTAATAATCATCAGGGACAGAAAGTGAGGCATAAAAGGACTGTGGCCTGGAGAATTTTGTGCTCATCTGTTAAAGATATCATGAATAATGATGCAAATGGGCGCCAGGTAGGGTTGCCAGCGACTGAAATCTGTACAAATTAAACTTTGAGGTCTGTGAAAAGCTAGTCTTAAGTGACTTGCTCAAGGTCATAGAGTGTGTTAGTGGCAGAGGCAAGGTTACAAGCCCTGAAAACACTTATTCAAATACTTAATTCTGTATCTGTAGCTAAATCCTATGAATGAAGTGTTTCATCTTGTTGCTTTCCTGCATCAAAGCCCTATGCTCGTGCCTTACAAGACTATGCATGTATCTCCATGCTAGTCATTGCCAGTAGGTAACCTGATCGTGCAAATCCCTTACTCACCTAAACAGTTCAGTGTAAGTTAGTGTGACTACAGTTTGAGAAAATAAGTACCCTGCTTGCATGTACACTATCAGTCCCAACATTTTCAAGATGAACTAGGGATTATTCTTCTATTTTGCATTTTCATATGGATACCAGACATGCATCTATACAGGTTGAAATAAAACAAAAACAAGTGATTAACATCTTTAAAATTTAACATTTTCCCCCCTTAACCAACAGAAATTGTTCCCAAGAGAGTAATTTACTAGATACTTTCTGTATTTGCCTAGGACTGTACATCAGGAATACAAAACATGATTTTGCTAATGCTATGTGTTCCCTCTAATGAGTCTTTGAAATATTAAACCAGCTTATATTTGGAATGAGTTTTGCACACCTCCTTGTCTATGGTAGCTTTGCAAATCCAAGCTTCACTGTTTTGCCTCAGAGAATTATGAGTTTATTATACTCCTGGAATGCTATTAGTGCTTCATTTTTTCCCCTAAATTTCTTCTTCATATTTATTTATTGATTCTTCATTTGAGCACAGTTTCACAGATAATGATGGTACTACTGAGAATAGCTGGTGTGAGTTAATTTTAAGAAGGCTGAAGTTACAATGCCATCCTTTTTTGCCAAAAATTTCTCTGCAAAGTTCATAAGCTAAGGCATCCAAAATGCTAAATTAGTTTGGATGACTGGATAAGATTACTGCCAGTGCTATATTTCATTCCTGGTTTCATCAAAACAAAGTACATCAAGGCTGACAAGTCTAAATTGAATTTTGCATTGAAAACTCATGGGCAGACTTGAGGATGATGTGCTTCGGTCATTTGGTCTTTACTCAAATGGAGTTCATTGACCTGTGAGAGAACACATGTGAACACAGTTTTGAGCATTTTACCCTTTAGTTTGCATTTTACTTTTGATTCCTGGGATTCTTCCCCATCTGGTCCCTCCTCCCGCGGTGATGGACTCCAGAAAGGTGCTTCCAGTCATTTTTTCTTCCTTCCCTGAAGGCACAGAAATTCCCTGAGCCGATTCATGTTCAAGCTGGTCAACTATTCTAAACAAACATCCAATTTTGATTTCAATATTTATGAAGGAAGAGAACATTGTGCAGTTCTTGGTTAAGTGTTTAAAACTCAGCAACTCTTGCGATTACGTTGCCTCTTAGTTGCTAGGTTCTTGGTCCTGTTATGCTCTTATCCAAAGAGGAGCACATCACATTTTCTTGCTGTGGAAGTACTTGTGAACTGCAGTCAAGTCATCTCTTAATTTTTCTGTGATATTTCAGTATGATACTGGATCTTCCAATGTTTTTTCAATCCTTATTGCTTGATGGATCTTCTCTGAACTTCCTAAGGATGCTACCGGCCAAAGAAGACAGTAGTACTGACATCTACAAAGGTTTGGGAAAACTGGAACAGCAGAGGTTGTAGAGCAGAACTGAGCAGATAGACAGCAGGAGATAAGGACTGTAAAGTTGGAAGGCAGAAAAAAGGGATAGTGGTGTAGGAAGCTCTTGGCATGAGGAGCCTGGTGTGTTACATGCCTGGTGAAGAACTGGAGTAGCTGCAGTGGTAAAAGGCAACAGCAGGTTTTGACTGGCAAGGAGGATGGCTTGGAGCTGGGTGGGGATTGCAGCAGCAGCACTGCTTGTAAATCAGAGCAGTATTGTATCAGGGGAACTCTGCAGGGGAATGTCAAAACATCTGTCTGCACTTTGCCTGGGCATAACCAGACTCTCAATCAGGAGCATTGTGATGCAGGCAAGGAGAAAAGAGACACTTTAAACTAACTGAGGGCAGAGTTCAGGTAGAATTTCTGGTGAGGAAGACATTCCATTCTTGCAAGTGTAAGATCTGAGCCTGCAGAATCAGACTTCTGCAATCTGTACAAATTCATGGAGGTGTTACTAATTTCAGTAAAATGACCTGCGGATGGGAGTTTACTGGCCTGAGTTCTTGATTGCTAACACAAGGCAAACAGTTAAATTATTTGCAAAAGTTATACTAGTATAGGGTTTGGCTTCACTAACCTTAACTGTGATCCTTGTGGTTTGAGAGGACTCGAATCTTCCCATAAGTAGTACAATTTCTGTTTTTAGTTTGGAAAGATGTTATCATTTAATGAAAACTCTTTGTTTTCTGGCAGCCTACTCTGCTATCCATTTACAAAGCTCTCAGAGGGCTTGGACATCCATGAAAAGTTCAAGAGCCCAATTCTACTCACAGATAGACAAGTGCAGCCTCAGTGAAGAGCTCCGGTTGTGCTTGACTAGGGACTGTAATATGAGCCCAAAAAAATCAAAGACAAGTTTGTACCTATGGAACCAGACTGCATGGGGTTGATATTGGTCCAGAGGCACTCTCCAAAATGAGGTCTGCAAGATTACGGTGCTGCAAAACCCAGCACCAAGAGAAGCATTTTTAGTTTTAATTAAAAAAAAAAAAGGTGAAACAACATGATCTCTATTTCTGCTGAATTTTAGGCTTCCACATGTTTGAGCATAAGATGCAGAAGTAATTGATTAGAAACAGAAGTAAAATAATGAGGCTTGCTTTTTTTTTCCTTTCCCAAGCTGATTCAACTGAAGAAGGAAAAAAAACTTCTGAAGATTTTACATGAGTTGAGTAAGACTTTTCTCCACAAATAGACCAAATGAACTATTGAAGTGCTTCACTGAAGTTATCACAACAGCCTTGAGCCAGTGGGATTATTTCCATGGCAGACTTCTACCTGATAGAAACAGGGGTTTAAATTAATAGTATAAAGAATTGGAAATAATCTGATACATGTAGCCTTAATGGTCTAAGATATTTGTCGAAGAGAGAAGAGCCTGACCCTGCAACAAGGGACATCAGCAGGAAGAGTTCAATTTATGCAAGTTAAAATTGGATTTTTCATCTTAAAAAACCCCAAAAAGTTCACATTTTGCAGTTCTTATCCAATGAGTATTTGATTTTGAAATTGGCATACTACCTGAGTCAGAGCTGCAGGAGATGGCCCCATGTTTTCAATCTGACAGTGGCTCTTTAAAATGCAGTATAATTTAGGCATCTCTTATTTGTTTTGAATAGCAGAGCTAACATGTCTGTCAGTCACAAAGACTTGATAGACATGATTAGAAGGCAGGAGATCAGGAAAAATGTGTGCTTACCACAGCCAGCTCTCCCCAGTGAAGAAGTGAGTGGCTCAGTGGCATATTTACAATTAAGGTGTAACTGAAAGCTTCTTTAGAAATGTGCTTTGTAGACTGCATTGAAATGGTGTTTTCTATTATGACCATTTTCTGGAACAGATTATCATGATTGTAGGAAGCACTTCAAAGCAGATTGATGTAGGAAGGTCTTTCACCAAAAACTTCAGCTTCTCTGTAAAACAGAAATCTACAAATGTGTCTGCAATCTGTGTTGTTTCAGCTACAACAGCATTTATTTGATGGAAATGGTCTGCTCTTAATTTCCAAAGTACTACAAAGCTCTTTTTATTTTGCTGGCCCCTCCATTTCACAGAGGGGCTCAAATGTTGTGTTTCCTTTCTCCCATATCCTTTTAAATTTCTGCCTGGTATTTTTTAAAGGCTAAGATTTAAAGATTATAATGAAATACTGAGCTGCATCTGATAAAGTCAGACACTAATTTAATATATTGGTGGCCAGACTTTCATAGAAGAGACCGTAACACATTGCCTAGTCCATTCCCCCCGCTCAAACAACATCAACCAAACCTCCATCATTCAGCTGAACACATGCTCAGCTGAACTCATGGTAGGACCTGGAAATGCCCTTAAAATGTATTAATTTCTGAATTTTCACACACAAGACTAGTGATATTCCATTTCATCAAGACTGCTAAAAACTTTACTTGTAGGCTAAAGTCTGTATCTTTGAGAATTGAAGTCTTCCGCTTACTAGCAAACACAGGGTCAAATGTGAAAAGCCATCTTTCTGGATGGAATAAAACCAGGTGGTAACAGCACATTGAACTGTGGTGGGATGCCAGTAAATTATCCTTGGTTTTCAGGATGTTGAAAAGAGAGGAAGCTTGTGTAGAAAATGAAAGGCAGTCGTAAGAACAAAGACAAGAATCAATTAGAACTGTCTTGCTCCACTATATTTAGTAGCACATGCAGAGGACAGGAAGAAGAATTTACAAAAAAAGACGTCATTGTTATTTTGTGCCTTAACCAGCTGTAATATAACACACCCACTGCATTGTCCTTTATGAGTCTTAAGTGAACAAATTGATTTTTTACCAGGGAAGAAGACGAGACAAAGAGAAGTCAAGTCTCTTGTCTAAACTCATAGAGGGAGGCAGTGAAAGACAGTCCTGCAGCCACAAACATTTTTTTCTTGTTTGACAGCAGAAATATGATGGATTCTTTATGTTAAAGCAGGGCCTTGAAATAGTCCCTGTACATTCTGGGAAATTTTTTTTTCCTATAAAGCAAGGCCGAATGCTGTTGAAGGATATATTACGAATACTTACAGTAAGTGTTAAAAAATAAAGCTTTTTTATCCACAGTGTCATTAAATGAACAATTCTGACAATTCAGAATACAACTGATTTATAAAATGTGGTGAGTAAATGAAGTTATCTTATGCAGAGGACTTATTCTGGTTCTTTCTGAAAAAGCACAGATCACACTCAAATAAGCTTCTAAAGCAGGCAACTCTGTGAACACTTCCTTACCATTTCTTTTCTCCAACATAGAAAATTAATAGCCAAGCACCAATTTTGTCTGTATTTTTAGTGAGCATAAATTAATCTACTTAATATGTAGCGTGTTTCTTGCACTTACACATAATTAAATCATATTTGTTCTTAGAAACTATTCATCCTGTGTAAACCTGCTTCCTGAGTAAATATTTCTTTAATTACTAGAACAAATAGATTGTGGGATTTGGAGTCGATTATCACAGCATTTCTTTCCCTGATGTGTGCTTCAGATGTACACAGCAGAGAGGTCTGCTAAACACAGCCAGGAAACACAGCAACCAGCTTTTTTGCGCTTCGAAAATAAATACACCTTATGAATACTTCACACCTACAGAACCCTTCATTTGGGGATTACAAAGTGCTTTGCCATGCTTTGTGGGTATTATTTATTTCCATTTTAGGGAAGGATAAAGTGAAATGGAAAGAGAGAGACTAGGGCCCATACGCAACATCCCCAAGTTGTATGAATAGAGATAGCTGTACTAAAATGTATATGGTTGTATGCTACTTGTGTAGAACAGCAGAGGACATAGCTTTTCCTACAGGCTAATGAGGTACAGCCTCTATTTTTGGATGTCTTCTAGTGCATTTCTGGTCTCAGGGGTCCTAAAAGCTCAAAGCAGATGCGAGACATGGAGAGTTAGAGACATCAGGGATCTCAAACCATGCCTCTCCAGCAAGGCACGTCATTGTCAGATTTGGTTGCTAGGGTTCAGTGGCTTACGAGTGGGGCGTGCAGTCAGTGGCAGAGCTGAGATAGGAGTGCAGGGCTCCAGTTTCCTGGACTTGCTGTGCCAGAACAGAACAATTTAGTCCCAAATGCATATCCTTGTCTTCACTACACAACTCATCTAGGAGGCTGGAAGCTCTATGTGAATAGTACAACAGCAAAGCCATGTGCCTGTCCTCAGTGTCTCTGTGCTTGACTCTGGGAAGGTGTGTGAATATGTGGGTGTCACTGTTTCCCAGGGTTTTTTATGTTGAGATTGTATAGGAGTAATTCCCCAGAAGTTATGGGAGAAATGTATTTCCTGTGGGAGGAGTGTTTAAGAGTTGTCAGCATCTTCATGTTTCTTAACTGCAGGGTAAGGAGTTTCTGATAGGGGAGGGTAGATTTTGAGCTCTGACTTTCTCTTGTTGAGTTAATTAACCATAGTTTAAAGCACTTCATCTCCTGAGCTGGAGTTTCTTATGTGGGAAGGAGAGGTAAGAGGCCATAGCCAAATGAGATCCCCAATTAAGGATGCAGGTGAACAAGGCTTGTAAATGACTATCTTGAGTTTGAGCAGAAGACTGTGTCTGCCAGTAAAATACTGTTTGGATATACCCTTAATGAAAAGAAAGGGTTTACTGTGGAGTCAGCAGCCAAAACACCCTTCCTGCTGTTAGAGTGCAGCATGTCACATGTGCTGAGCCTCTTCCTGGCTTTCTTCAGGATTACAGGGAATGGAGTAGGCATTTGGAGGAGACTTTGGAATATCAGAGCTGAGAGGGGCAATGAGATGCTGCATGATACTGTTACTGGGAACAGTTCTTGGCACCTGCTTGTCTTTGGATGGGTTAAATTCATTAAACCATCACCACTCACACATGTACTTTCAAAAGTCCTGTCTTCTGACAGTTGGCTGTTTTCTTTTTTCCTCACTGGAGCTTTTAGATGTAGCTGAACCTGGTCAGATGATGGACTGTGAAGGAACAAATATGCCACTTAAACAAAAACCTCTTTAGCAACTAATAGCTTTAGAGTTTTATTTCTCTGTGCGCATTAGCTCTGAAAGCTCACTGTTCCTTCATGGCTCTTGAGGGCTCTAGTTTAACAGCAAAGGTGTGTCCAAGTAGGTACCTGGATGATGGTAGTACTAAGAGAGCCTGTGCCTTGTCAGCTATCACAGGTGTGCCTGCCTGTGCAGTGGTTGCATCTCTTGCCTGTGGTGGAATGGTAACTAAAGAGTGCCTTTATGTGGTTTAGTGTAATCCTCTCAACCACGAGAAGATGCTCCGACTGTGCAATACAGTATCCGCTCGGGGAGCTAATAGGGATTACCTATTGCAATTTAGATTTACATCCCGGATTATTGGGCAATAATTTCCTTTTTGCAGGAAGTTCTCATTGACACAGAGGTCAGATGGTGCTGGGACAGGAAGTTTAGACCATATCCAGGAGGATGTCTGATGAGTGCTCTCTGCCTTAACTTTCCACAGTGAATGAGCACTAGAGTACATGTAGTCTGTTTTGTTCATTGAGATCAAAAGTTCTTTGGCGATGAGAAGTTACTCCGTGGATTGCAACTTGTGCAGTGCCACTCATGTGGAACCTCTGCCTGTCTCTGTAACTCAAATAGCAGTGGGAATCCATCTGAAATCCAAGCACCTTGTGGTTTAAATGCTTTCTCTGTGTTTTCAGGTAGCAATCTTTTTAGCTCTTTGAGGCATTTAATGAAAATTGTTTTAACAGGACCGCAGTGTCATAGAGAGCACTGTGTGTGTTTTCATGGAGTGGGGGGTGCAACCATACAGTGCAGCTGGAGCTGTGGCATTTTACTGTGCTGTGACAGGTAGCATCGATTTTACAGTTAGGTGAGACTGATTTCAAATGTTCCCTTATTGAGTTTATTGGCACCTACAACTAACAGTGTTAAAAGGTTAAATGGTATGTTCGTTACACTGCACACAGCCCCAAAATTTGTTTAGAGAACAAAACAATAGTGTCTTGTGACTGGTCCCTTCAACCTACAAAATTTCTATATGTGGATGTCTGTCCTTAATGAGGTTGTTCGAGAACACAGGGTCTTCTTACATCTTCTCTGTGCCTCTTATGGAGAATATTTCTGGCTGAAAACTGAATTGAAGGAAGGGCAAAATGGACTCTTGAGCTGAACATTGGTGGAAGACTTGGAGAGCACTTGAAATATCTGGGAATGACCTGGCATTCATGGCTAGCATCAAGTCCTGTCACATGCTTACTCTGTAAATATCAACATGTCCCATGAATGCTCCATGGCTCATTACTCAGCCCCCCTACAAAGCAAATAGTACTTCACAGGGATGTTGTAAGGCTTTGGTAACTGGGATTTGTAAAGCTCTGGGAACACTTAGTCTGGGCCAGCTATGGAATCACAAGTATTAATATTGGTTGCAGTCAAGTAATTCAGTATAAATGTCACCTGCTTTGGTCTGTGGTAACAGTTAGAAAGGGACATGAATTGACTCAGAAAGAGAGATGTGTGCTGTGATTGCTTAAATACAAACCTGGAAATTAGTGAGTTTTAACTTCTAAACTCATCTCTACCAGCAGCTCACTCAATGCCTTGGGCAAACACTGGGAAGTCAGTATCAGGTTTCTTTGTTGAAGTAATAATGCTTAAGGAAAAGAAAGAAGACAGACAGCATTTTCTAGAGTTGTAAGAATTAATCAAAGATTGTTTTAGAGGATTACCTAAAAAGTGCTATGTATTTTAAATGGTTTCTAATCCCTATATATTAGTTACATGCATAGGAAATAATCAGTCTGAAGCACAGCTCTCATTTGGTGATTTCCATTTGAAATGACCCTTTCTTTCATCAAAACAGCAGAAAGGACAGATATGTGCTATTAAAAACAAGATGTTCTAGTTCAAACTGGCAGCATTATCTCTGAAACTTGCCCTGCTGGAGCAGTGCTTTCAGAAAAAGTAGATTCCCACTAGTTAGCTGCTGCTAACTCTTTCACATAATTCCTCACATTATTTGGAGAACAGCTGGCATTAGCCGCCCTTACTTCCTTTGATGCAAGAAGTTTGCATTTCCTGTTCTTAGATTCCTCCACATCTGTGCTCCCAGTAACAAGCAGTGATCAGTGGTGAGTCACTTTGACACATGGAGTGTCTAGTGTTGGCTTTGCTCCTAGTGACATGTGCCAGCCTGAGTGGAAAAAAAAAATTAAAAAAACATAGACCCTAAAGGCATGATAACTTGAATTATTTCCCTTCACCTCTTCCCAAAGTGGAAATCCAGCTTGCATATGGAGTTCACGAACTGGAAACAAGCTGCTGACTCTGTGGCTGCTGTTGGCGATGAGCCTCCAAACCTCAGCATTCAAATTGAAAGCCAGACCTCTCCAGTGCATTACGGCTTGCACGATAGCTTTAATTGTTGAGCTTCCTTTCAGGACTAAGAGAGTACAAAGGAGTTGCCAAAGCTCTCTTGTCTGTGTTCCGTGTTCCTGTGATTCCCTAGATAACTTCACTTTGAAGTGGGCTGCAAATGAAGACACTCCCCATCCTCTCTTCTCCAAGTGTACATCCAACGGCCACTGAAGTTTCCATCAGCTTGATTAGTTGGCACCAGCTCTGGTGTCTTCTGAAATGCTGAGAGCAAATTGTCTTTATAGACTACCCCTCTAAAAGTTACTCAAGTTACTGTATTTGTTCCTCCTGAATTTAAAACCTATGGATTGGCTATGAACTTCCAGCTATGGACCTGATCCAAAGACCACTGACATAAAAGGGAGAGAGCGTCTTAAAATTCCTTCCATTGGCTTTGGGTCAGGCTGTGTTTTGAAGATACCTGTCTTCCAACCTGAACCAAGTATTCTTGGGGACTGTGCATATCTTTACTGTTTCAGAAGATTTTCATTTCACTCCTACTGGCATGCCCAGTTCACAGTTCCTCTCATTTAGAATGGTTTGTGGTCTGTAGAAGCAGGTTGGTTTTCATTACTGCATCCGACATGGATGGCTACCAAGATTGTATTTTAATAGAAGGTAGAATAGATCAATGTTGTACAATTGAAGTTAGAGCCAATAGCATATTTTACCTTTAAACTAGTGAGTCTACCCAAGCCAGTATTTTTTTAAGTGGAACAGGGACTGTACATCTGTTGCAGTACAGCTGGAATACACATCATTAAGGGCAGGGTGTCCCTCTCCAGGGCCTGGGTGTAGCACTTTATATGCTGTCCACCTGCGAAGGACTGTTTTCACTTGGCTGCACTGAACTGTGGTCATGGTTGAAAATAAGCAGATTTGTTATTTAATACCTTTGGCAGTCTGACAGGGAGTTTTAGTAAAAAATCTAGAGCACACTTGGTTGGCATCCTGTTCCCATCAGGAAGGACTCATGTGATAACAGATCCCTGCGCTTGTCTTCTGCTAGGGGTGTTACACCTGCTGGAGAGAGAAGGACTTCTAGGGTGTTGCTGTTAGTTGAAACTAGTCTGAGAAGGATAATCACAGTCACTGCTTCTCAGAAAGAGCCTTTTGGCTCTGGCTGCCCTCTTTGGTCAAGGGTTTGAGGATAGTGTTTCTCAGCCTAGAGTTCCTGATGCATGGAAGTGCTGCTGTGTTAGTTTCTCCTTGAGGGTTGTGGGTCTATTCTGCTGAATGCAGGAGGGCAGGTCTGCCATTTTTCTGTCAGAAATCCCCACAAGAGCAAGAGCAAACTTCAGTTGAATTGCCTCTCTTACAGGCTGGTAAATTATGTGGATCTTTTGGATGGAAACAGGCTGAGCTCCAACCTTTCTCATGCTGTTTGCCCTGTAACCTCTGTTCCTTTCGTGATTCCCTTCTGCATTGTCAGAAGTGGGCAAGCTCCCGTCTGCTGCCGGCCGGGCTGCTGCTGACAGGATTGCTGCCCTCCCGGCAGGGCAAGGCCCTTCCCTCCCTCTGCCCAGTCCCTGCAGGCTGCAGTGCTTGGATGTTGTCCTTTGCTTTCATCCTCAGAACTGTATCTAATCCAGTGATTACAGCTGTTTGTGTTTCACCAGAAAACCTCCCCATCTGTCTGGGGGGCTGGTCAGGGTGCTAAGGGAACGAGGAGTTTTCAGCTACTCCAACCTTGGGCTGAAGTACAGACTTTTAATGACATTTTCTCCTGAGTGTTAACGTTAGCTGTTTATGAAGCCAAGAATGTGTCTCTTCATGCCACTCGAACACTTTACTGAGGGTGAGGGCACGATTAGTCATTCAGCAGGCAAACATCTGGTGCTTTTGTGTGCCCCGCAGCTCTTCCTAGTCGGGAGGCCTCACCTCGGCCTGGCTAAGCCAGGAATGTGTTACCACAGGCATTTTAATTTTATGCTTTTAACCACCATCATAAAGGAGCAGGGAGTAAACCTTGTTTTCTCATGTGGTCTTTTTCAGTCCTGTATCCTTGTATTTCTAGATCCCAGCTCATTCTGGACAACAATTTGTCTCTCTAGGTATGTGTGATAGATAAGAGAAATAGGATTTTCAGAGAATTCCTAAGCCACTAGCTCTGTCCTGTCATGCAGAATAGGTATCAGAAAACCAGGGAGAATAAAAAATGTCCTTATACAATCTCTGCTTCTTTCCTTCCCATGCTTGGCTTCTCTTCTGAATCCCAGAGTCACCCTTTGAACATGGCAATTCATGGCTGATAGTTGAATCATTGCAAAACCTCCTCCTTTTGTTTCTTTCCCCTGACATTGTTTCCTCCATCTCTGGTAACCCACATAGGCTTTTAATTCTAGAGTGACAACAAGTTTCTTTGTTTTCCACAGATGGGGAAACTTCCTTTTCCAAATGCCTCTCCTTGTTGCTCACCTGAAACAACTCCAACTCTTCCAGCTCTTAGCTCGTCTTTTGTCCTGTCTGTACATAAAGCTGCTCACTTTGTCTTTTGTTTGTGTCATGTCATTTTCCAGAAGCAGCGTGTGATGTTCGATGGGCTCTTAGTCCACCTAGTCTAGGGCTGATGCAAAGCGTGTTGAAGTTTGGAGCCTGAGCTGAAAGTGCATTACAGCTGCTAGGAATGCAGACAGTGTTTGCAGCCAGAGCCCGGAATTGCTCCAGGTATCTCAGTAGATCTTAATCACAACCTGCTTTCTTCATCCAGGCATAACTTCCAGGCACACTCAGTCTCAGAGAAACAAGGTGCAACTGCTCCGTTGTTTTGCAAAGTGCAGGAAGGTCTAGTTAAAGTGATCCTCACCATCATTTGGCAAGTAAAATCTCTGTGCTGAAAAGGCTTCACTGCATGGTATTTCGGCAATTGCAAGGTGACAATACAGCACATTGTACAGGGAGAACTTTTATTCTCTGTCTATTGGGTAACACACATTTATGGAGACCAGTAAGAATAGTGGGGGTCTTAACCTTTTAACCCAAAGAAGAATTATTAGTAAATCCTAAGCTAACTAGAACTGGAAAAGGCTGACAGGCTATTCACTTTATCTCTTGCTGTTGTGGGATTGTTCCCTACAATGCATTTTCTCCTGTTGGCTTTAAATAACTCAGCATCTATTGCTTCCCTGGGGGAGGCATATCATTGACCAGTAGTGAACTCTGGCTAACAACCAGCCTAAACTTTCCTTAATTTCTTGCCCCTTTCCCCAGTTAACTCCTTCTAGATTTTTACATTTTTCCAGTGTTTGTAGATGGCTCAGTTGCTACCATACGTTATGTCAGTGATCAGTAAGCGTCATTCTTATAAATTGCTATTTAATACTACTACAAGTTTCACTCTGGAGATGTACATCTTCCAGTGCCACTACTTAATGCTCAGCTCAGACTCCAGCATGTCCTTTGTTAAGCCAACTTGTGCATCTTATGGGCTCTGCATAAATCTGTTTTTTCAGATACCTTTGAAAATGTGGCACTACAGGCTTGGAACAAGATGAGTCCATGCAGTGGAAAGCCACTAACCCCCCGTTTTTGATATGTGAACACCTGTTTATTTCATTGCCCTAGGAAAGTGATTTTGCTTGATAAGTCAAAGTCCTGATAAGTCAGGACAAGCTCCTGAATGGAGGTTTGTGCATGATTAGTACAGATTGCTGTCCCCAAACCGTGTCCGGGCGTGCCTGTGTGTGAGATACATGGGTGCAAATGTAACTGAGATACTTCAGTCTTCCCAGCTGTGAGTTAGGGGTAATGTCAATTGAAGGTACTATTGTAAAACTTCACAAAGCAAATACTAATCACTACTGTGTCAAATAGTGCCTTATCTTCAAGATAGGCTCAGCTACCACCAAGTCCTAGAGAAGGCTTTCCTTTTGTCTTTACCAGATATGAATCTGAAAGGTTTCAGAGGAAGATACTTCTTTTTAGGCTATCTTTGCCATCCTTTAGCCTGATGATTAGGCTACCATTTTCTTTTATTTCAGCTCAATGACCAAGCAATCTGGAATTACATATCAACCCCTGTTTCATATATTTTATGATTCATTGTAATTTAAAAAGAATCCTTTTTTGGAAGCCTGAAATTTTACTGGTGGCTGAAGATCCAGAAAATCCATTTAGAGAAAAAAGACTAGTAAAAGTAAGAGAGGATAAAAAGCATCACTGGCTGTGTCTTTTGGTGTAAATCACATTCATTTCATAAAAGTCTTGAACATATCTCTTAAACTTTAATACCTGAATTTCAAGCCCAGCAGTCAGTGGAGTTTTTAGCATCAGCCAGAGAGTGCTCATAGTTGGCAGGCAGATGGTCCTTTCCCCTCTTTTACATTCTTTTAACGCACTATCGCTGCCAGTTGGGCATTTGAAAGCGTCATTAATTTTCCTTGCTGTTTGGCAATAAGACCTTGCTTGTTCCTTGCTGTCTTCCATTACTGAAACATGTGCAGTTTTCAGATTGCTCCTACCTGTTGCTTTGATGTGGGGCTGGATAATTTGCCTTGCTCAGGAACCAAGTGGTAGAGATGCTGAGTGATGTAGAAACACGCTGGGATGTGGTGTCAAAAGCACAAGTGGTTAGAATGTGGAGAGGAGAAGTCTGGTGTATGAATGCAAGGAGGGAATTAGAAATGAGAAAGAAAAGGCCATGTCAAGACAATATTGGTGTTAGATCCCGCAAATTCAGAGGAAACTCTTTTCTCTGTTCAAATTATCTATGCTTTGATGTTGTGGAATAACCAGTGATGTTTCTCTATACTTTCTGGTGAGGTTTCAGGTTTCTGTGAAGCTCTGGAAGTACACTTAGCTACAAAAAATACTAGTTTTTGCTGAACTTTTTTCCTTTCCCCCCACAACAGAGAAATGTTTTTCAGTGTAGCCATCCTTAATAAAATGAATCTGAGAAGTCGCAGCATGGGGCTGCATGTTGAGTGGTTTCGAATGGCTCTATATCTCATTATCCAGGTTACAGGGTAGATTTTTGATTGCCTGCCCTGCAAACTCATTTTGAGACAGGTGTGTTAAAAATGCATGTGTCCTTGGTTACCTGGAGAGAGCAGAGGTGCTTTGTAGTTCAGAGTTAAGTTAAACGACTAAAGCCTGTATTATTCATCAAGACAAAATCGTTTTCTGAATCTGGAAGAAAAGAAACTGTCTTGTCTTTGAAAATCATTTATCTGGCCTTGATTTTCCTCAGGGCAGCAAGCAGAAGTCAAGTTTAAAACAGAGATTAAAACTCTTTTTCAGTGGGATCAAGAAAAGTAAATTGCCAGCAGAACCACTTTTGATCAAATGAGTGTCTGCTGCAGGAATTGACTGTGCTGCCTGTGCAGCACAATGTTACAGTGTTCATCTGCTCTCCAGTCAGTTAGCACCGCTTCGTGATCTCCTCTTGGTGTGCCTGGCAAATTGAGAAAGATGGATGTGTAAAAGGTTTTGTCTTTCTGATGTGGACTTCTTGAAGGTGAAGAGCTCACTGATAGATCAACAGCAGTTGCATCTGTCAGCATGTGTACAGAGAAACCAGAGGTGCTAGGGATTCGTGGTACCAGCACCTCCTCTGATAGCTCAGGAAACAAGCAGTGGCTTGTTCTGTCACGGCGTAAAGAGGACATGTGCTGCATCGTGAATTGCGAGGTCCCACAGCCTCCCTGCAGCCTTGCCCTCAGTTCCCCATTGGTTGTCTGTAATCCCTCCTCTGTTCCATTCTCACTGTTTCCCTGTTAATCCCTCCCATGTTCCCTTTCTCTATTGGATTATACCCCTGACCCCACCTCCCTATGTCCCACTATAAAAATGCCTGTAATTTCCTGGTATGTCATCCAGCTGCTTCTGCATCTTCAGAAGATTAAACTTGCTGGAATTCAAGCTGCAGATCACTTCTCTTCGCCTTTGTCTCTGCTGGCGCGTCTTTCACCGGCCTGGGGGAAGCCCCATCGAGTAGGGAAGCTGCGTTCTCGACCGCTTGTGTGTTCCTGCTGTGGCCAGGGCGTAGCACACAGACCCCGGGCTTCCTGCAGCCAGGCCCACGTGCCCCCCCCGGCAGCCGGCCTGGCAGAGCTGCTGATGGCATCCTGATAACGTGGCAGCACAGCCACAGACGTGACTGGCATTCTGCAGATCTCTGCCTGGGGTGGGATTGTCTGGGTTCTCACAAGCTGAGAAGTCAGATACAACCAGATCTTCAGTGCAGAACTGAGGGTGATAATTATTATTCATGTGTTGAGTTCCTCTGCCAAAGGGTAGGATGTTGCTGGAGTCATTATCTTTAAGGGACGAAGTAATTCTGATAATCTGAACTGTCTTATCATGGTCAGTATCCATCCATTTCATACCTCAGCGCTCTTTGCTTTTGAGTCCCTGAGTCCTGACAGGTGGCAAATTGGATCAATTTATATTCTTGGTGCCATGGTGAGACACAGAGGAGAATAAATCTCCAGAGAAATGTGTGTTGCGGTTGTGTGTGAGTAGGCACTAAGCAACATCACCAAGGGGACCAGGGCAGCCACAGCTGAGGGGAATGTGTGTGGCAAATAACAAAAGTAATATATTGATTGATTTTCTTGAGCTTTTACACCAAGAGAGAGGGGCTGTGGAGAAATTTCTCCATACAAAGAATTAGGATTGATGAGTTTGGATAATCTGGATCCATATTCACTTTTGGTCTATCAACTACTTCCTCTCTTTTAAATTACCTGCCTCAGACTTGTTACAAGTAAGCTCACCAACCAGCTTGTGAGACACAGCAAAAAATAATATGTATTTTTTCCCTAAAAATTCAATTGATCTCATTTAATCCTTGATGCCAGTGATATTGTTATTATTTTTTCACTGATTCTTTCCTACCATAGTGGTAGGTAGTAAGGTAAAACCAGAAGAGATACAAGGAATATTTTTAGCCTCTTCTCCAAGAGGAAGCATTCCAAATGTTCCCTATAACAAGGAATGTTCGAGATATCCTGTATTTGAGTCTGCTTGTAATTCTCCATAGCATTTCAACTGGTCATGGTATTCTTTCTCTTCTCTGCTAAAATATTTGGGCATCTTTATGATATACAGTTAAACAGGAACCTGTAACTGTATTGCTGGGCAGGATGGAATGTCTTCTAAGGGTAGTTCACAAAATACTTCATCACTCTGAGTGTGAGATAATTCTACCATGAAGAGTATATATCTTGCCTTCTTAATAATTCTCAGACTTGTTTTCTTTTAATGGATTAAAGAAAAGCTACTATTTTTCTTACTGTTTTGTAAACTGTATTAGTTGTCACCCAGATTCTTGCAAAAGCATTTTGTTTGGCTGCTTTCTCTTCTTCATTATATCCAAGAACTTAATTGAACTGAATGAACTATACATGAACATGGTGATTACTCAGCCCTGCTCGTGTTAATTCCCAAATATAATTTAACAATTTAAAAAAGTCTTAACTTCACTCAGTAGTTTTAGAGCATCAATCACAAAATTAATTAAAGCTTTCTAAATACGTCATGCAAATTATGCTTTACACCCCCAAATACATAAATCATATAGAATTTATAAGTGTCAGGGAAGGCTTATTGCTGCAGCTGCCTGCAGAACATTGATGTGACTACTTACATCATAGCACCACAGTGTAATGAGCTACTCTTTGATGGCTGATTCTCTGCACAGTGGAGGCTGCCATCAAATGTGTTGTAGTTGGAGTTGACCTAGATTAAGATGTTATCACTCCAGCTGCTCATCTCCAAAATCTTGCTAGAGGTTATTTATTTTGGTTAACATGCTTCCACTCATTTGCAAGGAGCTAGGAGCACTCATGGAGTCATTTTTTTATGTTCATCTGACAAGTGGTAACATGCTACCACAAGATTTACTGGTTTTTCTTTATTGTCTAGGCATAGCTATTTCTTAGATTGTAGTTGTTGCATGTTTTTATTTACCTTTCTATTAACACTCCTGTTGTTGGAGTCTTTTCTTCCTCAGCTGCTATTCCCCTCCAGTCATTCTGCCCTCAAATCTTGTAATCTTTACTTAAATTTTGTCCAGATTGTTTTGTTAGTTTTTAAGTAGAATGCCTTTTGAATCTATCAGGTAAGACAAGACATAGGAAAGCTACAGTATAGTAAAAGTCCATCATTTTGTGATAAGCTCATGTGTGGTGGGACTGGTTCCTCACCAAGGCTGGGGAGTCTCAAGTACCCCACAGAGATGGAAGATTGGGATGACATCTCCACACTACTGACCCTGCTCTTGATAGGTGGTATGTTGTTCAGTCCTAGCAAGACCCACTGTTAATATTTGTCTTGTTCCCACTATTCTCACTGGAACATTATTAAAGAAACTCAGCCCTTTGATAGCCAGAAATATTTTCGAAGGTGTAAGCTAGTAGTATTCAGAGACAGTTTATATAATTCCTTTTCTTGTATGAACACTTCCTTTTATCCTGAATAGCTCTTTTATACTGATATATTTATAGTTAGTAATCGTGTCCTCTCTCGGCTTTTGTTTTCCTAAACCAGTCTAAGCTCATGAGATCTGATAGCATGAGTAGCTTTTCTCTGGACCTACTCAAGTTTGAATTCCTCTGCTTTGGGTACAGGAGAGAACTGTACTGCACAGCTCCATTAATGCTTTTTCACCTCTGCTGGAAAAATGTTTTTTAATACAATGATGTAGCTTCATTTGTCTTTTTAACAACTATGCCCTGATAATGGCTCAGGTGCTTGTGCATGCAGTTATAAACCCAGGTCTTTCTAGCCAGTTATATCCACAATATTCTTGCTGGTTTTTAAGTACTTGATCTTGCCCTTTGCTTTATTAAACTTCTTGATTCATACCTCTTATGTCATGTATGATATCACTGTTCTCTTCTGTATCACTACATTTTTTGAACTGTGAATCAGCATCACCTTTCTTTAGAACACACTGCTGAATTAAGAGCACATGAGATGTAGAACTGGGGCTGCGAGTTATCCTGTAGCACTTGCTGAGTGTCTGCCTCATCTGCAGGGACTTAGTCTGTAATGAAGCCACAGAAGTTGCAGTCAGAAAGTTTTCATCTTTCAGCTCATGGCAGCAGATGACTTAACTCTGAATGTCTTTAGTGAAATCCCCATCATACCTGTCATGTTGGTTTCCACAGTGTTGCAAGATCTTGTGCTGTGCTGGACTATTTCAGTGTGTGCACACTTCAAGATACTCAGCATATGCTAAGACAAAGCTGCTTTGCTCAAGGCAGCTTTTCAGCAAGATACATTTCTAGATGTGCCCATGCAGAATTCTTTGCAGGACTGTAGCCTAAATCACTTTCAGTTTGATTGTGATACAGATGCAGTCTATGTCTGGCTGTGTAAGGGTATTTACGCTTCCCTCTGCGTGTAGGATTTGGAGGTTGCCTGCTGTGACCTACTGTCATTCTGTTAATGAAACTGGAGCAAGCATGATATACTTCAAAGCAGTGGAACTCCATACGGACAAAATTTATGCCTATATGGAGCTCTTCAACAAAGCAGGATTTTATGCAATATTACTAAATCTGCTAATCTAGACAAAGGTTGGAAATTCCACTTACTGGCAAAACCTGAAGCTGGTCAAATTCTGTATTAAAATTGTCTGTTGCAGGATCCCACTGTCCTATTCAGTAATTCAAGTGAGGTTACACCAGGGGATGAGTCTGGCCAGTTAATTTACCCTTGATGACAGCAGTTGTGCCGCTGATCTACACAATTGGATTGTGTTTTGGCATTGGAGGGACTCCGGGGAATCTCACGTGATCTGTACTGTGAAATTAATTTGATAATGCACCATTGTTTTTCCTGAGCTTGCTCATTCATTCCCTGCTGAAGCTAAGGCCCTCAGGATCGGATTCATCACGTTTAGAAACCAACTACAGCTTTCCATTTACAGGATGTCAAAATCCCTGTGTGGTCTTTCTCTTAGGGAAAAACAAAGCACGGCACTGTGTGTAAAAGGAGGCCTGATGGAGGTTTCTGCCAGTGAGGGGCACATTATCATCCCTCAGGCTTTACAGTTTACTAGGAGCACTGTAATCCATAATCACTGCCCCATGAAAAACTGGCATCATTGAGTTTCCTTAGAGCTGATCGTGGGTGAATCTGCAGGTGCTCATTCATGAAGGAATTGATGCAATCCATTCTGATGAACACGAATCCCGCCAGGTTCAGAGGGAAGCGTTCAGTCCCTCCAGGCTGCCGTCTTTCGGTATCACGCCTGCAGATTTTAGCTGTGCCAGCTGGAGGCACTGGGCCAACTCCAGCCTTGGTGTAAGTCCATTAACATCAGTGGAGTTGCCTGCACCTACACAAGGCTAACTTCGGCCCACTGTGGTTAAACTTCTGTCACTATTTCCGCTAAGCCCTTTTCTTTATTCATGGGTTTAGAAGCTGGCTGTAAAAATGTGCTCCATGCTGACATTTGGCATACAATATCTCCACATCCTGGGAGTACAGAGTACGGATTTTCTCCTTCTGTAAAGCAAAATAAAACAAATAGAATACCCAAACCCCATTGAGGAATTTTATTCTGATTTCCTGGATTAGAAATAAGCAGGAGTTTGTTTCAGACTTTTCCCTATTCACCTATGTCTCTGGGGTGGATTTGTGTTAAAGATTATCATATGAATCTGTGCGTACATACAGAGAATCTGTTTTTGTAGGTGATGTGAGCTTATATTGCCTGTTTTGGTAGTTGGGGTGCCATGACCCTTTTAGAAAATGCAATGTGTTTCTTAGGCCAGTGTAGCCGTGAATAAGTGGCTTGTGCCGAACAGGGAGCTTCTTTGTGATTCAAGATCCCTTATCTAAATCACAGCAACTGCTTTCAGCAAGCATAGCTCTGGTTTTTGTCTTCACACAGGGATTTGTGACTTGATAAATTTGTTTGTTACTTAAAGTAAGTGTTCATATAGGCTTTTATGGAGACAAATCTCAGTTTTAGAGTTGCTTGAGAATAGCCCATTGTGGTTTTGCATGGCTGTCATTTGTTGGTGGCCGCTGGTGTAATGTACACAAGCCACATGTGAGTCTGTCATCAGTCTGAGTGAATGGGAGAAGTGTTCACTAAAAATGGGGGGCTTAAATGAGTCAGTTTTGCAGATGTTCATGCCAAAGCATATTTACAGGAGCATTCATGAAACTGCCAGGACTTCCTCGGTGATAGTTCTTTGCCTAAGTTTTTTTTGGGTTTTTTGTGGGATTTTTTTGTGCAAATGCAAATGCTTTATGGACTACAATAAAATCAGCCTTAGAGCTGTTTGTAGACTGAAATGCATTTGCAGTGCTTGTTAAGAGGAATTTGCTGGAGGGAGTTCAGATAAAAAGGGAACCTGCCCGGTGCTACTGCCAACACTTGGGGGTGAGATCAGCTGAGAAGTGGGTACAATGAAGGGAAACTCATTTCTGCACTCTGTCCTGGATCCTATATGGCTACAGCAGACCACACAAGGGTAATTAGGAAATCTAGGTGTGGAAAGAGTGTGTCTATTAGACTATTTATCTATTTCACCAGGATATGGCAGATTTTGAAAGATAATCATGTCCATGCCTTTTAAACAGCTGTACTGATTTAGGTTGTTACTGTCTCTCAGCTGTTCATTATCTGCTGCTCAGCTGACTGACCATGTAAGTATTCCTAATTTGTTTCAGCACAAAGTGAAACAGTTCATTTAATGAAGCTTTTAATGAAGCTGATAGCAAGAAAGGATGGCCAGATCTTAAAGCACAATTGTTTTCAGAAATAAATATAGGGCAATGGCTGCAACATTTGCAAAAGCCTTTGAAGGTGCAGAGGAAGAAGTGATGGTTTGGTTCATATTTTTAAAGACATGTCTTGCCCTATATCCTTAGGATATACTGTTTTTAAAACATTTTATGGATTGCTTTCTTTCCCTTGTATCAAAATACAAGGTCCTGGAAAATAGAGCCAAAGAAAACTGGGAAAAAATATGTTCTTGTAAAGTGCAGACCTATTGGAAATTAAATCCAGACATTACAGGAAAGCTGTAGATTCAGACCTAACAATACTCATATTCCTTATTTCAGCAGTGTTTACATGGCCAATGATGGAAAAACCCCAGTGTTCACAGATCTTCTTTTTTAGAATAGAACACCTTCAGAGATTTATGCAGTGTCTTGCCATTTCTTAGCTCATAAATCATCAGTCCTGGGGAAGCATATGTCCATGGACCTGTGGGCAGCAAGACCTTGTTTGGTTCTTTGTAATGGAAGTACCACAGCCCATCTGCTTGTCCAATTGTGGAACTGTCCTGGTTGGTGTCTCACTGGCAGACCAGCTGCAGGGAGCACTAGACAGATACACATTTAGTATTAATGTACAGTAAACAATCTTGTACATTTTCACACACTCCTTTGATAACCCTTGTGCTTTAGTTTTCAGTGCTTGTGAGGGTGGGGAAAAATCAGGCCCTGAAGGTATGCTGGCTCTGCTTTTGAAGACGCTGAGCTTCAGAGGCAGCCAATGGAAGCTGTGGGGGCTCAGGACCTCTTAAAGCTAAGCCACAGGTTGTGCCGTGTTTGCTCATACAAAATTAGTACCTCATCTGCAAATAGTTCCACTTGCTGCAAAGCAATCCCAAATTGGAAGGAGGCACTTTGCCGTAGGAGTGAGCCCCAGGGCCAGATGACTGAAGTCACTGGAATCAAGGGGGGTGAGATGCCCAGGGATGCCTCAGCTCTTTTTGGAAGGGTCAGTCCAAGGATGTCTTGGATCCTGACAGGGTGTTTCTGCATGCTGCTCACCCACACCAGCTGAAGATCTACTGGCCAAGGGATGAACATACTCTGCTGGATGAAGACCTATTGTTACATGACATTATTGTTTTCAAAATAGAATGTAAGACCCAATGTTGCCATTATGTTTTCCATATATTTTTTGTTTTGGATCAAAACCTCAAAGCTAGTTTGACTTCTATCTTTAATAAATTTCCCTTTCCAGCTCTGTGTTTTCTTCATTATTATTTTCCCTTTGTACTCCTGGAATGATTTTTAAATATTTGCACAGAAATAAAAACAAGTGGAACTGTTTATAGGAGTCTCCCTTGTAAAGAAAAGCTTGATATTGTTATAAATGTAGGATGAATAAGCAGTTTAACTTTGAAAGCACTTTGTGATGCTCACCATATCATAGAATATGTATTTGTTAAAACAGTGCAGCATTTTTTGTGGCCTCTGGTTTTTACTGCTCTACCTTCTGAGTGTCCTTCACTGAGTTTCTGACCATTTTGCTACCTGAGCACATTTGAGTACCTGATGCATTAGAGTATTATGGATTTATTTCTTTGCCTATTAAATGTATGACCTAGTTCAACCTGAAATTATGTCTAAAATGCAGGAATTACAGGTGATATTCTGTACCCTGAGTAATTCAGAAGGTCATCATAGCTTTATCTGGCTGTAAAATATAATAATTTGTGTAAACTTGTGCAAGTATTTTAAAGTAGTGCAAGGTACAAAGTATTCTAAACAGAGTGAAGAGCCATCATTAGAGAGGAAATGAAAATAGCCTGGCTTGCTTGGCCCAGCCAAGCTGAGGTGGAAAGGGGATATAAGTGTTCATAAATATATCACGAGTGTTAATACCAGGGAAGGAAAGAACTGTTTAAGCTAAAGTACTAGGCTGGCACAGGATTGGGTATGTATCCCTTGGTTGTGAGTTCAGACTGGAAACTGTAATATTCCGGCCACTAGAGAAGTGAGAGGCAGTCTTCTGTCACAGCTGCTGAAAGGGAGAGTGTGTTTAGTGGGGATCATGGTTGTTTATGAAAAGGATCAATAGAGTGGTTGTGTGCGAGAGCGAGAGACTGGATGACCCAGCAGAGTTCAATAAAAGAGCACAAACAGCCAAACTTTTGTTAGAGGCGTTGAAGTGTCCGATTCAAACAAACCCCAGCAACACTGCAGTTCAACTCGTCCTTAGCTCACCCCACTGCACATATTTCCATGACTTTGTAGAGGGTGAGGTCTGGCTATTATGTGTAAGATTTTACCTTGTGTAAAGTAAAACTCGACTCATTCTCATGATGGCCAGCAGACTGCATGGTAGGAAAATAAGTATGTTCTCCTGCTTGTCACTACTTTATTTAGACATGACTGGGTAGAATAAATCTCTTGAGTTATCTTCCAAATGCAGTTCTCTGTATCTTATGAATCCCTTGAGTGAAGTTTAATGAGAAAGCAAGGTCACAGAACAATAATGGGAAATTGCTGTGTTCAGCTATGAAGAGAAAAAGATTGATCCAGTCAATAGCCATTCAAGTCGGAGGAAACCTTTACATTGATTTCAATGAAACTGGATCAGAGCCTCAGTGCGTAAATTACTGTCTGCTCTCAGCACCGTGTCTGTCTGGTATCGTGATATAACACAATTATATCTGTGAGGACATTTTGCTCTGTGTTTGTGCTGTAAGGCATTAGGAATAAAAGAAAAAGTGATCCCAGTTGGTGCATTCTCCACACTGCAGAGGTCATTAATTTTTATCTGGAGCTGTGAAATGTAATTCAGAACTCTATAGAAAATGGACATTGGCGTTTGTGAGCTCTTCTTTAGGAACAGTCGTTTTCCTTCTCAAAAAAAAGCAGATAATCACTTTTCTTCGATCAGTAAGGAGAGCTCTGTACTTCAGTGGTTTCAATCAAATGAGGAATTTTCTTCCTTGGTGATTTAAACTACGGACAAGTCCAAGCTGAAATGTTGGATCCTAAACCTAAGACTCTGGGGCAGGTTTTTAGATTTCTACCTGGTTGACACTACCAGGGGAGAGGCTGTTTTAGCTTATTAGTTAGTCTAGCAAAAAAAAGTTGAATCTGAAATGAGATCCCCAGAGTGGTATTGTTACAGTTGCCCAAAATTGTTGGTACCTTTTCAACTAGCTGTAGCACAGGCACAAATCACATTGCTGAAGGCCTACTAAGAACTCCATTTTTGGAATCCATTTTCAAGATGATAACCAGGATAACCAGGGCTGCAGCTGAGTCTGAGGGACTGAGCAGGGGTCAGTGGCAGAACCAGTACTGACCCTGGATTGTCTATGTTGAAATATTTAATTCTAGACACCACCATTTAGGTCACTGAGCTGCATTTTAAATTTATAGTTTCCTCTAGCCTCAACAGGCTCCCCTGTCTTCCAAGTGTGGAGAAAACAGCATTTTTAAGAAAAGCCATGTTTCCTCTCGTTAACCCTGAATGTTTTTAGACTATGGTGTGTTGGAGGCTTCCAATAGAAATTCCTTTTTCACCTTCTGTATAATCAGACAACAGACCAAAGCCAAGCAAAGAAGGACATGGAAAACCACATGTCAAATGAAACCATATGGCAATTCTCAACATTTTAGGTATGCCATCTTATTTTCCAGTTAGGCAGACAAGGTTTTCCCTGTTTCTTTTGCTATATAAATTGAACTATCAGGTCTTCAGGGATGGGACCCTCTCATTAGAACGCTGTTTAGTGTGTTAGCATTTTGTTTCTGAGGCATCCACAGAGAATACTTAAATCTGACTATTGTGTTTGTCTGGACAAAGAGACACCTCACACATTCTCTCTGGTAGCACTGCAAAGTCTCCACTTGGTATGCACACTCTGCGATGGTGGCTTAGCCTGCCTTCCCCCCATGGAATATGTATGGATCCTGGACACATTTGCACGTGCTTACATTGAGCCATTCTGGCAGTTTCTTATTTTGTACCATCACTGTGGGTTTTCCAGGCCACAGAGGGATGGCTCCATGGATGAGGGAAAGCTGATAGTCCTTCTGCTTTATAGCAGGTACTTGGATGTATGTGTTTAACCATTGCTAAGTCAGAGACATAAAAATTTTCACTGTTGTGTGAGAAAATACGTGGAGCAGTGAGGAGCATGGTCACGTACTGGTCACATCTGTACTGGCTGCACATTTACAGAGAGCTCTCTTAATCCCTGAGAGCCATCTGCCATCCATTTGCTGTGGAGTGCTGGGACCTCTGTCCCATTCGGTGAGCCTCTATTGAAGGTGCAGCTTGTCAGTGCATCCTTCAGCTCACCAAGGGGCTGTGCTGGGAGAGCAGGGCCAGCACAGTGTTGCACCCCAGCATGGGTGTGTGCTTCCCAAAGGTCTCCAGAGCTTTTTCCTGTTGTGTGATCCTGTGTGTCAGGCATATCCTCTGTGTTAATTGCTGGAGGGGAGGAAACAAGGAGTCTGCAAGTGCTAAAGTTAGAAGCACGTTCTCTCAGATTGCTCAGAAATGTAGAGGACGTTCCCACGGCACTGTGGCTTCCCATCTTCCACCCTCCTGAGACAGTTCAGAAAATACAGAGCTGTCTTCACCATTTTCACTCCATTTTCTCCAGCTTTTAAATGTCAAATCTGTGTTCCCATATTCTCTTCAGGCTCCAGCTGTGTTGGCGTTACTGCCCTCTTAGGTCAGCTGCTCATTAGGTGGTGCGAATGCACCCCACTGTTTTGGTGCAGATGAGCTGGGGTAGGGTATATACTGTTTCCACTCAAGTTAAATGACCTTTCTGCTTCAGCTCTCCATTTATTGTTGATGTATGGCTTTGCTGATCCCACTGCAATGGGAGCCCATGTTGAGTTCCTTGTTTGTTCTGACTCCCTGATTCCTTTATTGGAAAGCAGTAGCTCTGCAAGCAGATCTCTAGCTTTCTGGGATGGCCTGCTTTCTTGTCTCTAGATGAATGATCCTCCCCTCAAAATCTAACTAAATTAACTGGATTTTTTTTAGTAGAACCCGAATATAAAGAAATCTGGAGCACATTGTACACACCTAGACTGTAAGGACCAACTGAATACATCCCTTATTAAAGGCAGCTCCTACTTTCTTTGCACTCCTTAGCTAAGTCCCATTTTTTGGCTTTGGTCACAATCTGTTCCTCAAGAACTGAGGGTATGATCAAATACAAACAGTTAATACTTGTGGACCCAAGTGTTACTATTCCAGCTAAGAGCCCAGCTCCATGTTCCAGGGTATTCTTTAGCATATCTTAGCTCTGCAAATGTTCTCTCTTGTCACTCTTTGTCAGATGTCACTTGTCACCCCTATCACCACGGGGCCATTGGGTTCAGACAGCTCACATGCTGTGAGGGGAGCGGAGCTCAAATGCTGCAGTGCTCAAGAGTGCATCTTTGAGATGGGCTGAAGCAAAACCGTCGGGGAAAAAGAGACCTGGTGAATGTGCAGATTTGAGAGGTGTCTGTCTCCCCTCTCCATATTGATGAGTTTAGCTTTAAACTCTGTAGCTCCACTGTGTCTGGCATTTTCAGCAGTGCCACAACACTGTTGGTAAGGCAGGAGCTTCTTTAGGAGCTGGACATGAATAGTTTTCCTTTCCCTAAACTGACATTGAGCATACTCGGCAGAGATAACTCACAGGAGCCTCGCTGTTAATGCAACCAGAACTGGAACAGATAGGACATATGTGTGAATCAATTCCTGACTTTCCCATGCATGTCTTTATACCCTGCCATTTCAGCAGTGTGGTGGAAGCAGATAGTATCCTGAAGCTTTTTTTCTGCTTTAGCATAAAACACACAGGATACTGTAGACATCAAATCAGAAATGCATATGAGCGTATTTTATGCACAAGCTAACTTGCTTCGTCTCCCTAGGTAGGAAGCATTTAAAATAAACCCAGCACATTCAGAAGCACTAATGCAACAGTTAAAGGAGTTGATTGTAGCAGCTTCCTGAAAGATAACTGTAGCTTAGTGTATTTGGTGCTGGCCTAGGACTAGGGAGCTGAGGTTCTGTTTCTGAACTGCTATCGGTTTCTCCTGTACAGTTTCCCTGTTTATAAATAAAGACTTACCTCCTTCTGGAGAGCTTTAAAACCAGTTAAGGAAAGTCATGGGAGAGCTGTAATAATAAAGAAACGGCTTGGTGCTAGAAAACAATCTGGAATTTTAAATTTTTGCACTAATATCTAAGCAGGCTCCTGTTCTTTCTTGACTGAGGGGTCTCTGTTAGGAGTGGATCTTCAGCATATGGGATGCTTTTCAAACAGGCAGTGTAAGTCAGACCGAGCCCTGAACAGAGGGGCAAGTGCTCTGTGCAGCTAGATAGACCCCATGCCATCTTGCAGTTAATGGGACACTGCTGTCATAAACAGTTTGTGGGATGGATGCCTAATTAAAGACAAGAGGCAATAAGTGAGCATTGCAGTAGCAGGGAAATGGAGAGGTAACTGGAATAAGTGGGAGAGGCTGAGCAGTCCAGATTGCTCACAACTGGATTTCCAATTCTGGTTTCACTTAGGAAAAAAATCAGCTCTCTATGCATGCACTTCTGCTTCCATTTAAAACTAAAACTATTTTTTTAAATCTATGTTTATCTTCAGAAACCTGTTTCTGCCTGTTTTCATTTAGTTTTTTAAATTACTAGTTTAACCCAGTAAGACTTACCATGGATTTTCTTAAAGGGAAGAAATGGATTCTGCAATTTCAAGCCAATAATGATCTGTCCGTGTATAACATGAAAGAAAGAAATGGAAGGAATTTTTTGACAAGGAACAGACGTCTCTGTAAACTAATCTTTTCTAAGCCAACTGTGGAGAGGTTTAGCTTTCTGGTGTTTCCCATGGAAGCATACTTAACTCAGTGCTGCTGAGCAGTTTCAGGTCACTTGATGGGATGTAATTAGCATTCTGTAATGAACTGGTGAGCCCACTGATGGTCTTGCCACAGAAATGTTTAGAACTCTGCAAAATGTCCTTTGTACCTCACATGCCATAGTTGGATCCATTGAGACATTTCTCCTCAGCTCACAAGATGCATTTGATGCACGTGTACACGTGGTGTGGATATGGAGCATGGTGCAGCCACAGGAGAATGTGACCACATCAAAATTGGTGCTTCACTAACAATTTGGGTTTTGTGAGCTGCCAGCACTATTCCCATGGATGGCCTAGGGAAAAGAAGCTGCCAGTGCAGGATGGGAAGGGGAGAACCTGGTGTATAAAAGAGCTGCGTTAGTGTGCGTGTGTGTAGGGCATAAAGGCTGAGATAAGTGATATAAAACCCCACTGTGAGTACTCAGGGATTGCCTGATTCCTGCCCATGATTAGAGGGAGAAGCTCCATGGGAGAGCAGATGTCTTCTCCAGAACTAGTCACTGGAGTTTGGAAAGGATCTCAGGGAAATCCGCTTTATACTCAAAAGCACATGTTTTCTGAAATGCTTTCTGACTGTGCACGTTCAGCACTAGCAATAATTTAGGCCCCAATCCAATACCCACAGAAGTAATGGGTGTCTTTCTGTTAACTCCTTTTTAATAGACCAGGCCCATAAAGAGAAGACAAGCATATTTTTAAGAGCCTGCTAATCTGTGGAGCATGTGTTACTTTGAGTGAAATCCCCTAGCACACTGTGAATGGAACATTTCCAAAAAAAAAAAAAAAGGAAAAAAAGGAAATAAAGAAAAAAGAGTAAATATCCATTTGTGGAAGCTAAGAAACTGTAACAGCTGAAAAAGGAAGGTCAGCTGCATTCCAGGCTGAAAACTGACGATCTTCATGGTTATGAATGTGCTTTTTCCATGTGTGGGAATTGTGAAGATGCCTCAATATTAATTTTATAGGGGAGAAATTAACAAGGAATCCACCCAAACAAAGCCCAAACCTCCTCACTTTACCTCAAAATAAATTACATGAATGTAAGAAGTGACGGAGCCGACTTCTTTACAGATACATGGAAAAAGGTTTTACCTGCTGTTTCATAATCAACACAGCTTTTTTTTTGCAAAAAGTATTCTAAATGTCAAAAAGGAATCTGATAGTGGTGTTACCACATTGCATGTTTTTGTAACTTTATTTAATATAGTTTCCATCACTCTATTGTGTATTTATTTTTATTTTTAAAGGAAAATAGCCTATGAGTGTCTAGCCTGATTTTCTGTAAAACTTCAGAACATGGAATTTCACGTGCCAATTCTGGCATTTAATCCAATAATATATGACTGTGTTAGAACATACCTATACTAGGGAGAAATTCAAACTTAGACATCTAAGAAATTGACAGTCTATGGCATCCTATTTTGAAGGAGTAGCTAAAGAGTAAAATGTCTGCTTTTTCCAGTTTGTTTGTCTAATTTCACCTTCTAGCACTTTGATCTGCCAGATTAAAGATCTGCCTAGGACCAGATACTGTGCAGGTACTTAAGTCTGTGATCAAATCTTCTCTTAACCTGCTCTTTGATAAGCTAACACGATTGAATTCTCTAAATCTCCCAGAGAAAAATGTGTTTTCCAGACCATGAATCATTCTTGGCCATTTGTTTGATACTGTTGCACCCGTGTAAAATTGGAGGTGTCCAGTGGAGAATCAAGCTCTGTGCTTTATTTATTTTGTAGAAGCTCTTGTTCTTTGAAAAATATTAGGCTTTAAATACATTCCAAAATGTGACCAGCTCTGTATTTCTGCCAAAGAAAAACTGACAGTAGTCTAGAAGCATCTCCCCTTGTGTAAATTCACAATTTTAAGTATTTGCATACTGGTAAAAGTTTCAGAGAGGCAGTTATGGTGAAGTAATGTTCACTGAGCCTCTGGGGTGCTTGAAAAGCTCTGAAAGAACCAGAAAATGTTATGGTTGGACCAGTGTGTGGGAATGCCAGTATGATGTTTTTATCACCTAGGTGAGTGAATCATCTGTCTTGATCATCCTGTTGCTGATGAAACCAGTAGGGAGTTCTCCTCAGACTCCCATGGAAGGAAGAGAGTACCCAACCACTGTCATCTCCTTGGAGGCTGTACCTGCCCAATCCAGCCATCTCCATTCTGTGACAGCTGCACCTCTTGGGAAATCCAAGTATTAAAGTAATACTGTGCTATAAGTAAGTATTGACTTTTGGCTGAGATCTGGCCGCAAATTTTGCTTGCCCAGAAGGAGGTCCCTTGATGTTTGTTCAGTGTCCCAGTAAGGAAGGGAAGTTGCCTCTTGGTTGCAGTAGCACAGGATCAAAACTGATAGCCATCAAAACCGTCAGAGTTTAGAAGTTCTCCTCTGTGTCATTCACTAGACATAGCACTACTCTAAAGCCCCATTTCTCCTGGTGTCTGCCTCTGACAGCAGGTGGCTGCAGATGCTCCAGGCAGCATGCACTGCATCAGTGTATGGAGAATTCACCCCTAGAAAGCTCTCCCTGCATCCAGGGGTGATATCTTCTATAGTACTCCTACCTTAACCCCTTTTAAAGTTATATTGTTGGAGCTCATCTTCACCAGAAGATAAATCCACATTTCCTAGCTCATACCAATATTAGATGCAAGAATACAGGTTTGTCCAACCCACCTATAGAGATGGTGGTTAAAGTTTTAAGTCCTTTTTGTCTAAACTCTGTGGAATTTGGTGTATGGCTTGGAAGTTTATGTCTTCTGGATGAGGAGATGGATTGAGGGATTAAGGGGTTAAGGTTTAGCCAAAGAAACGTAATATGTGTGCTCACATATATATATAAAGGTAGAAAGTAGGTTCTGGAAGGAAACTCAGATCCCTTATCTGACTCTAATTAAAGGCAAAGTACAGAGTACAAAATTATGCTTTTTATTTCCTGGTTGTACAAGGGAATAATTAATCTGATGTCTGGGAAGTTGTACCTGGTTGATAACCAAGTAAATGACAGCAAAAACTAGCAGTGAACCTCCTTCTCCTTTGGACAGGTTCCCAGAGGCTGTACTTGAAAAACTTCCTGAGACTACAAGAAGTCAGTGAGAGCTGAATGCATTCAGGGTGCTAAAACTTACAGTACATGACCATAAGGAGTTTGGTCAAGGCTTTAAGATAAGATATAATCATCTGTGCTCAAAGAAGTTTAAATTCTTCCCCTGTAGGCAGGAAGCTGTGATGCTCAACATGTGCATGAACATTGTCAATACTACTACAGTTAGTACAACTGTAGTTGAAGTTCCATTGATCCTGAATGAAGAATTCCTGTTTATGGCTGGCAGAGGCAGCTTGCCTGCAGGATCCACTGGCATTGGCACATTAAGCGCTCTTCAGCCTAAATGCATGAACTTCAGCCTCTTTTGCTCTGCTTAGGTCTGCTTATATTTCAGATAAACCACCAGCAGTTTGATGTTTATAGTGGAATGCAATCTGAAAATCAATGTTCCCTTGTCTGCTTTCACTATTGTGCTCCATTGCTCTTTGTGGTCTTATGTTATTAAAATTACATCAGGTGTGTAGCTGTATTGTTTGATTTGGTAGTTGAAACACAGATAACACTTGGATTATTGGGTCAGACGTATTTATTATCCATTCAGAGAGGCTGGATATCTGATGTGAATTTCAGGAAGTGTCTGAGTCAATTTTGCAAGATGAGGACAGCTTCCCCATCACTGGCTGCTGTGTGCAGACAGTCCTCTGGCTGCCGCTTACCTTTCCTTTATCGTCTGCTCCGCTGGAGCGTAATGAGCGTGTACATTGGAAATTGCTCGTTGTCTGTGTGGTGAGAGGCAAAAACCTGTAGATGGAATCCAGCATCCGCTGATTCCCTGGCAGAGGAAGAAGGGAATGGATGTTTTTTGAACCTGCTGTGTGTGGTTGGCACTTGGCTTTGAGCTCAGACACTTCTGTCTGCACTTACTGAGGGTCAAGGGAGTGGCATGTGTTGATGCAGGAGAATAGGTGCAGGGAGCAGGACAGTCATGGGCACTGAGCAACTGGGTGTGTTAGAATGACATCCTGTGACATCTGTCTCACTGTTACCTGTTGCCGTGTCCGCGCTGCACTCAGTGTCTGTGGGTGCAGCCTGCCTCCTTGCTGGGTGTGTGCCTCGGGGCGGCCGGGGCAGCACGGCCCTCTCTGTCAGGCAGGAATTCCGGCGGTGGCAGCAGCAGATGGTTTGCCACGGAACGCAGCTCACGTCGGGCAGAACAGCATTTCTCGGAAAAGCCCAGGTGAGCCCGGGAGGTGCTTGTTTAGGAATCCAGAGCCAGATGATGACACCAGAGTGATGCCTTTTTGGGTTAATTAGCCCTCCTTGGAAGCAGGTTGCATTAGCTTGGCAGTGTGGTTACGTTGCTCCCAAGTGCCAAACGGAAAGTGATTATTTTTCTCTCAGGGCTGAGCGTAGCTTGTCAAGAGCTGTCTTGGGTGTCTGCCCAGCAGTGCACTCCAGCCACCTACTCTTGGGGATGCAGGCAAGTTTAAACAGACTCATCTTTGCATGGTGAAGAGAAGGGAATCATCCAAACCAACTTCACTGTGTGTGGCTGGACTTGTGCAAAAGAGTCACAGTCAGGATGAACAATTTGGCCTCACTTTGGAAGCTGAGTAATGGAGAAGTACATGTGTCTGTGGTGGCCCAGTTTATAGAGGCCAGCACATGAAAAATCCCTAGCCCCTTCCCTCTCTTCAGTCTTCAGTTCACAGGCAGAACCCTGGAGGTTTGGTTCAGAGAGACTTCAAATGATTGAATCCCTTACAAACTCACATTCAACTACCTTTCCCTCCCCAATAGCCAGCTCTGCTCAGCCTTTTCTTGTAGGAAGATGCAGGGCTGTCCTGCACCTCAGCTTCTTCACTCAGGTGCCTGCAAGCTGGAGAGGGGAGGCACAGTGCCTTCCAAGTGAGGAGATGTACTCAGCCAGCAGCTGCTGAACTTCCCTATCAGGAGCTGACACTTAAAGACATGAAACATTGAACCCAGGTTCATCTGAAGTCTTAAAAGTATTTTACAAAGCTATATGCATATTACTCACTAAAACAGATTGCACCTGGCCAGCCTGTGCAGCTGTGCATCAAAGGGACAAGCACACAGAGGAGGGAGGGAGAAAGGGAGCTGGGGAGAGGTTTCTCATTAGATTGCTATCTACAAGATGATGCTTGGCTCAGCAAGCCTGTTGCTTCCAAGGTTATAGTTGAGATTTTATTTTTTTGTTGCCATTGTAAATAGCTTCTGGCTCCTGAGTCTTAACTTGTCAGATCTTCTCCCTAGGATCAGGTATGGTCTTTATCATACACTTATTTGGCTGTTCTCTGGCAAAGTCCAGTTTGCAGGGCAGCTCTTTTTGTCCCAATCAGTTCATCAGGAGGGACCTGCCTCCTTATGGGTCATGTTTGTAGAGAGCTGTCAAAATCAGCTGGGTTCAATCCATACATCATTATCTGGTCTGCCTGGGACTTTGAGGTCCTTCACATGCTTCCTTCAAGATTTTGTTTCCTTCTTAGTCAGTCCCACCCTTGGGCCTGCATACAAATTTTTAATGATTCTTTCCTTCTCTGATAGTTAAATTCTGGTAGTTGTCCTCAAAACCAGCCTGGTAAAAACAACAAGCTCTTGGTATCTTGTGATGTTAGCACTTGCCTCTGGGTGGCTGCAGCGCTGACTGCCCATGGGAGCTCTCTGTGTTGGAGGAGACACTCAAGCTGCCATATCCCTGTCTGCAGGCACCAGTGGTACTAAAAAGAGGAGGGTCACACATGTCTTGGGGGAGCCTGGATGTTGCTCTCCCTCAGGAGAAGGAATAACTGGCGGTATCAGCCCAGGATCTATTAGCGTGCCATACACCACAGAGGATATTTCTGTAAGCAGCAGTGCCTGAATTCATTTTGATCTACCTTGGTTCTGGATTAAGCTTTTGCAGAGTCCCAATTTTCTTTCTCTGAATCCAAATTTCCAAAGCAAAGGGAACACCTGGAGCAGAAGATACTGCAGATGTCAGAGATTCAGGCTATAAAATTATAGGATAACATATTTTTCTCAGTATGTGGTTCAGCAGCAGCTAGGCATCCAGGTATTTAATTTTAAACTATTAACACATAACATGGATTTGCAGCTCTATTTTCAGTGCAAATATTTTATAAAATATTGAAATTTAACACAGCTCTATATTCCTTGTTACAGGATAGTTAAACCTATAACAGCAGTTTCTTTCTTTATCAAATCCTGCAGAATCCTATTAGCTGTTGAGCTATAAAATCCAATTGGCCTTTTTCCCGTAAGATCAGCTGAGAAGATGTGATATAAATTCAAAATATTAGCACAGACTTTAGCCTAGGGCAAACACTGTTCTCTGCAAGGATATAGGGCCTTCACTGTACTTACACTAATATTTGTGACATACCCTTTACCCTCAGTTTGAGACTTTGCTTTCCCAATCAACAAACCTGTCAGCTTGAGACTTATTTGATGAAGCAGTTGAAGCATCCTGCTGTGAAAGTAAGCACAGCATTCAAGGGTCATTTGAAGTCCAGCTGACCAAGTCCTTTAAGACCACTTGAAGAGGGAGGGAAAATTGGAAAAAAACTCTCTGAAGAGAACCCTTACACCAAAGGAGCAATTTGAATAAGAACGTTACGTAGCTGCCTGAAGTGGTGGAAAGAGATGACCACACAAGGTTAATTGCATCTGCAAATTGTTTCCAGATTTAAAGAAAGAAGAAAAATGTTAAATCCTACACTTTTTCTTTTTCTTGTCTGTCAAGTCCATTAGTAAGCTTCTTAAGCTAGCATGTAGCTCTGTGAACTCTTTCAGGCCATAATCATGTTGCAGGTGTGGTCAGGGTGGCCCACAAGACACTTGTGTTTCCCGTGGGAGAGGGGAGAACGTGTGCTGTAACCACCAAACTGAACAGCGGGTCAGGAATGGTTCTGGCACAGCTGGAACTAGTAAACATGGCTGGGGCTGGGTCCAAACCAGCAGAGCACTCAGAGAGCTCTGTGGCTGCAGCCCCCAAGGCCCTCGGGACCAGAAGGATCTGCTTACACGTAGGATTTGCTTGTAAAGGCCCCTGTGGAGACTGAGCATGTAAGCTCAGCCTAATGAGATCTGGGGAGCCAGTGCAGATCAGGCAGGGCTTTTCAGCTTTGTCTCAGAGCTGGCCGTGCAGGATCCATGCTCATTGACAGTAATGAGGTGTCTTTATGATTTTCATTATCCTTTTTTTTTGTTGTTTTGGGGTTTTTTTGGTTGGTTGGTTTGGCTTTTTTGTTTTGTTTTTTTGTTTTCTGTTACCTGGGATATTCCAACTTCTTGTTACTTTGGATAGCAACATGTAGAGGGTATCTGTTTTTTTCACTTAACTAGAACATAGGAATTTAACACACACCTTATAATTGGCATTCATTATACCAATAAAAACAGCAATTAACCTGCTACCCTTGCCTGAGGTTGACAAAACAAGGAATTAAAGTTGTTGCCCAGCAAAATGGGATCTTTTACTTTCTCTCAGAAATAGGAAAGTTTTAAAGGCAATTCACTTGAGATCACAAGAAAAACTAACTATCGAGGGGCTTGCACCAAGTAACTTGAAAACACATTGATGGTTTTATTGCTTAAAATCTTGTCTTTCCGTTACATTATGGTGTAGACTAAATATGTAGAAACAAGCCTGCATTGCCAAGCTTCTTGCTTACTGAGTTCAGTAGCATAAACAAGTACCTCCCTACTTCATGCTGCAGGTGAGGTGGGGCTTGTACACACCCAGTAGGAAGCAACTTTAGGGTCAGAGATGGTTCTTGTGTGAGATTGTTACTTCTTTAGCAGGATGTGAGTCAGCAACAGGTCTTGTCTAAAAGATATGACTGGAGGGGGTGAGTTGGGCCATTTTCAGTGACCAGCAGGACAGAAAACTCCACCTCTCAGCAGCGTGCAGTCACAGCCTTGGGCACGTTGTGCCCTTGCCAGATCTTGTATAGGAAATGATATTTGAACAGGTCTGGTCCTAAAGAAAGACTCTTGGTGTTGGCAGCTGTTGACATGGATGGGAGAGTTGTTCCTGATGAATTGATCAGGCATGGTGTCACTAGTCCCCCAGAAAAGATATTAAATGAAGTTTCTGACATAAATATCACTTAGCATTTTTCAAAAGTGAAGAGGTCCTTGTTCCATTTTGCATGGTTATTTCTTGGCAGATTGAATAGAATAAGAATTCATGTAGGATTTTCTTCTCTGTACTGTTAAACAGCAAGCATGCATTAAGCAGTGGCCACAGCGATCTCTAGCTCCAGTCCTCCTCAAATTCGTCCTCTTTTTCATACATGAAGCCTAAATAAATTCAGTGTAGAATTGTAGCCATAGTGTATAAGAAACCACTATATCCTCCCAAGGAAAGTACTGTAGAAATTCAAGATCAGTATTTTAAAACACCCTCCAGGTCTGGACTCCTGCCTTAAACTCTATCTGACAATAAGCAGAAGTGCCAGACACTGCCTGTTTTGCCCTGCTGCTGGCCCCCTGCCTTCAGAGCAAATTAGGAACAAATGTGGAACTCACGGGCTTGCTTAAGCACTCCAGTGAGTTTAAAAGCAAACATGATGATAAAAAATCAACAACCTTTTCATCGAGTTTTAACTCTCTCTGACTTGTTAGTAATGACGGAGATGTGTTATGTAAAATCGAAATGTAATATATATTCATTTCTTCATGATGTCTCTTTTTAGTTAGTAAAGGGGTAATAGGGTAATTGAGGGGAACTATTCATACATTGTTGGAGGAGATGAACGAACTTTTTTCCTCACTGATCTCTCCTCCTGTGAGAAAAAACACATTCCTTCTCTGATGATGTTGTGACTTTTGTCACGCTCTGCTTCTGAGGGTGTTTGTTAATTGGCACCTCTCAGATGAGCCTGTCTGTCAAAATCACATGTAGCACCTGATGCATAGTGTAACAAAATACTCTCAGTATTTGAAAGGAATCCAGATTTAATATCATATTCTATAAATAAAGACTTCTTGTTGATATGAGATTGATGTGATATGCCTTTAATCGTAAAAATGGAAAGTCGTCTGTGCATTTTCTTTCTAATGTTGAATCTTTCAGATCCCAGATCAAGACAGAACGTGGGCCCATGAATAAGTGCCACTGAAATCGATGACCCCTAGACATATGCTTAATTTTAAGTAAATGGTTCTTAAATGCTTGAAAGTGGGGCCCCACATTTCTTAAAACCCACCAGATTTCCTTTTCAGATTTTATTGGTGCCCTTATTTCTGTGGATTTGGAAATGTCCCTAAGAATGGGGATAGACTATTTAGTTTCCACAATACTGCTTTGGCCACAGTGCTGCAGCCAGATCCAAAAGAGTGCAAACTATTTTCATAGGAACAGAGGTTTCCTGTATGCTGTGCAAATCTATAATCCCCCTTCTTCACTTGTACCAAGCTAAACTTACATCCAAGAACAAATGATCATGCAACCAAGTTCATGTTAAAAATCATTGACATTGGAGGAAGGGACCTCTATTAGCATGTTACATTTCCCAAGTGAATTATATTGTCTGTTTTCATGTGCTGTGTTCCACGTTAGCAGCTTTGAAGGTTGCAGGGTACGCTTGAGCCTCTTCTTTAGTGATAATGACTGACATAACTGAATGCAGAGAATCTCAACTAAAGCCTGCTGGGGTCAGTGAAAAGGTCCTTACGCACTGGTTTCAATGATACCCTTGTTTTCTGTTCAGACCAAACACTTCCTGAAGTAGGAACTGAGTTTATGTGAAAGTGTCCAGCACTTCATGCTGAATATAGGTGTGAGTTTGGAGTCCTTTCCCTGGGAGGTGGAGATCTGTGGATATTGCAGAGAGAAGTGTTCTACATTCTTACTTGTGTACACAATGTGGGGAGGCTGGAGCAGCACATGGCTGAGCATAAAGATGAAGGATAAAGTGCCTTCCTTGCGCTGATGAGAGCAAACACACAGAGAAGTGCACACAGACAGAATGAGCCCTTTCATGCAGGGAGTGATGATTTACTGACGTGCTGACTGCATAACAAATGCAGCTGTGACAAGAGCAAGGTTCTGCCCCACGGGAGGCCGGGGGCAGACACCCAAACACCTCGAGTCCTGTTTTCTTCCTTATACCAATATTGTTCCACTGACTGCATGAATTTACTGCTGACTATACCAGTACGAGTGTTACAATTTAAACCCCTTCTCATCTTCTCTTCCCTCTATTTCCAAACTGGTGTAAAAGGCAGTCAGTTGATATCAGCAGTTTGCATAGGGAGTGCTGGGCTGTCAGCATAATGTGCTTTGCTCAGGTGTGAATAACTTTGGTGGCCCAGATATGGGCCTATTTCCTTTAGTGTTGATGATCACTTACGTTGCTATAGACACCACTGGGTCCCATTCTGCTGGTTATTGCAGCAGCTCTGAGGAAGAGGCAATCCCTTTGCCAGATCCAGGGCCTGAATCTGATTTCACGTCCTCTGCAACAGGTTAAATGAGTTGAAGTCAACGGAGCCATGCAGGGTGAGAAGAGAACGGAGCATCAAGAGTGATGGATCTACCTACTTAAGGAGTTTTTATGGCTCCCAGAGCTGTGATGTTTGAATGCCTCACAAACTCAAAGACCACTCCTGTGAGAGATGGAAGCACTGTCGTCTCTGCCTAACAGCTGGGGAGCCGAGATACAGCAAGATGAAATACCTTGGCCAAGGTCACTGTGGAAATCTGTGACAGAGCAAGGTCTGCCAAACTAAACCTTGCCAGGTTTCAAGCTGGTATGTGGGTGACTGGGCCAGCTTTCCTCATAGCATGGGGCGAATGGGCTGTTCTTGCCTTCTGTCCCCCTCGGCCCCTTCTTCTCTTTCTTGAGTTGCGATGGTGGGAGCTGCCTACCTGCAGGCCACTGAAAAGGATCAGGCAAAGCCCAGCCTCTGAGATGCTCTCCCCAGCACAGGTCGGCTGAGGTCCCCTGAGGTGCAGGCAGAGGATGGATTCCTCTTTCCCAGGAGTGTGGGAATCTGGGGTCAGCACACCAGCAGCCTGTTCATCACCAGGGTCTGAACTGTAGCACCTTCCCCTCTCACATTTCTGTTATTTAGGGTGACTAATCATAATAACAAATTGATTAAGGTTAACTGGATAAAGTCATCTAAGTCATATTTACTGCTAAACTAACTGCCCAGGGAGGTGAATTAATGATCTTTACAGAAACCTTTTATGGTTATTTGGCCACAAGGTGTGATCTGGTTTGATCTTTTATGCAACATAAATCAGTTTAATGGTTAAATCTGTGCAGCTAGCTGTTGAATTTAAATGAGGGCTTTTTAAATGAAGTATGATGCTTTTTCACACACAGAGGGACATTGAGCAGGTGTATATTGCAATTAAATGGGAAAACTTACAATTAGATAATGTTAAGTTTGTGACACTGGCTGACAGAAGCCCGGAGATTCATGGTGAAGGTCCATGATCAATCATTAATCCCTGCCACTGCGGAAGAAGTAAAATTGCAAATGGTTTCAGCTGAGGTCAAAGCAGTGTGGGAGAGTGATTCAGGTCGTGTAGCGGATGTCTGATACCAGCCATTCATTTCAATAGCCTTGGGTTCAAATACTCTGCTGAGTTACAGATGGAAATTATTTGATCTTGTGAGACAGCTTCAGCCTTCTAGTATTTGTGCTGTTTTGGTTAACACCCGGGAAGGTCTGGCGGAAGCCAGGGATCTGTTATAATAGGCAGCTACAAACATGTCCTGGGAGATGGCTTCAGATGGTTGCAGATTTTCCAGGATGGAAAAAGCTAAAAAGGCACTGGTTGCTCTCCCAGTGCTCTTCCTGCACTTTAACACTGCTCCTAAATTGCCTGATGTAGTCACAGCCTGTCCTCCCTCGTTTAGACAGCAGCGATATCTCTCCCAAGGGCTTGCTGTTTAAATAGTGAATGCACTTTGGGAGGCAGAGGCTGACAGACCTGTGCCAATGCACCACAGGTCAACAACCCAGATCCGAAAATGAAACAAGAGCTTCTGGTCTACACAGCACTGCCTGCAGGGTCTCCCATGGGTCCTATCTTCACCCAAGGATGGAAAAAGGGATCAACTATTAGACAGGACAGCTTAGTCATGAGCTGCTTCCCAGGGGATTTGCTGGACTTGAGAGCACTCCGTTAGACACACCTCTTTGCTCAGATGTTTCCTAAAGAAAGGGAGGAGTGTTTGGGATGTTGACTGAGCACTGGGGAAAAGCTATTTGTATTTGGGAAGGCATGGAGAGGAGTGAATGGTTCCTGTTTGATTGACTTCTGTTCTGAGTGCTCTTATGTTAGTGTTTTACTGGAAATATTAAAGAATAGGCAAAGAGCTGAGATGAGTGGAGGTAGGTGAAAGGATTCATGAACGGTCAGAGGGGGATTGGTCCAGGCAGAATAAGACACTTCTTTCCCATCGAAGTCAAAGTGGTTAATGGGGCATGGTCCTCCTAGTCTCATCTCCTTGTTGAGCAGATGGCAGTTCCTTAGTTTTTCCTGTAGAGCTTGGTCTCATTAAGTGATTTGGCCAGGTCTTCCTGCATGTTTGTACTCCGTGGTGTGACCAGGACAGGCAGCATAGTGACGTGCCCACGATGTTGAGCTGGCACTTGGGTCATCCAGTTATAGCCTTAACTCTTGTGTGCTCCCCATCCATCTCCCATCATGGAAAACTGATCTAGTAATGCAGAGTTCTGGGTAAATACTGCTTTTAAGTATGAGGATGAAAATGGCTGTATAAGAGTTAAGCCTACTTCTCATAGCTGTGCCTTAAGTATACTGCTTGAAGTAATGCAGTCTCCGTAGAAGATCCACCTGTGTGCACGTCGTGGGCACTTCTTGGGTTACAATTTTTCAGAGCTGCCAGCCAGTTTATTTTGTTCCTCTCCAGTGGTTCACCTGTGCAGAAGTTCTCTCCCAGCAAAGTCAGGAATAATGTCTTAACACTTAAAGTAATAATTTACATCTTCAAAATGCACTGCAAACACAACTGAAGAGTTGTTGTCAACCAAGAAATCAGTTTTGCCTTTTTGATTAACTTCCTACCTTAAAAACCCTGAGTGCTGTAATAAATGCTGCTCATAGAACAAGGAAAGGAAAATTCCATGGATTTCTTTTTCTCTTCTTTTTCTGGTCAAAGTTGTGATTGATGAAGTTTTAAGTCCCTTTTTTCTTTATTAACTTGCTTGAATCACAAAACAATAAGAAAAAGAAATTAGCTACTTTCCCTCCAGCCTGCTTTTGCTGTGAATTTGCAGTATTGGAAATTGGGGTTGTTTGGATTCTAATGCTTTTACCTTTAGTTCATTACCTTTTTGTGCAGAACAAAATAGAAAGAACATCACAAAAATATATGATTTCTTTGAGCCTTAAAAACAGAATGGGGAGGTTCGGGATAGTGCCTGAAACTACTTCTTTTTGTATTGCATTAAAATGCAAGTTGGTGCATTAAATCTCCCACCACTTTGGTGAGGTAAGTAAATATTATGATCCTATTTAACATATGCCTCAAGCCACATAAAAAACCAAATAGAGACTTGGCATACTTGGAAGTAAATCATTAATACTGCAGCTCATTAAACAAAGACTGAATTCAGTCCAAAGAGAGAATGTTAGGAGTGGAATTAGACTTGGTCATCAACCCATCTCCTGTCCACCAAACTGTGATGTAATGACATAGTGATATATGAAAAACTGTACTGATGACTCTGATGGCATTTCAGATGTTCACTGTCATGATTGTTTCCTTGTTTTTATATCAAAGCTCATTGTTTCTGCTATGCTTGGGCTTGTCTAAAGGGTGATAACCAGCCTCAGATCTGGCTGGCTTACATTTGGAGGGGGAGCTCTTGCCTGGAGCCCTGGTATTGTATGAAGCTGGGATCTCAAAACAAAGTCTGAAAACTTGATTGGCTTCAAGTTCAGTCTGTATCATGGAGAGTATAGGATTTCCACCAAAGTGCATAAGGAGGCTTGAATGAATGCAGAAATTTTTTAAAGCATGAAGCAGGGCTGTTGTGGCAGGCTTGGAAAGTAGTTTTGTTTGGAAACAACCTATTTTCTGTAGAAAGGCAGTCTGAGGCTGGGCGGAGAATGCCGGATGCCAATTGCTTTGTTTCTTTACCACTTCACAGAGAAATTGGCTTATTTATTTTTATTAACAGGACTTTCAGGATTCTGCAAATGAACATTATGATAGCCCTGTGCCAAGCCTGCACTGGTCTATCAGTCACCTTCATCTATATTTCAGGATGGAAATCAAATCAGAAATCATAGAAATTTTGTTTCATTCCAGACTATTAAAGTTGGCTTGTTCATGTCATTTTGATGTGAGGTTTACATTTGAGAAACATCCAGATATGGCAGCTTAATTCTGTCAGCAGAGAGAGTGAATAGTGGTCATCTGAAATATCTGGCCCTGACAAAAATTACTCAGGGATGCATAGGTCAGTCTGTGCTCTAATTATATGACTTGATTTTCTTAATTTGATGTTTCAAGACTGATTTTAAAAATATGGCTGGCCCATTCTGCTGAAGGAGAGATGTAGTCACAAATCACCATAGCCTCACAATTTAGGAAGGGCAAATGCATCTTCTTCTTTCTGTCCCACTGCTCAGGGAGGAGATGGAGAGGAAAAGGATTGTATGGGCACTCTCAAAACACTTGCAGAGTCTCAGCAGTTACTTGCCACAGTTGTGTTTCAGGTTTGCCCTGGCAGAGTTAGAAGCTAGTTAGAAGTAAAAAATAGTGTTGTATTGGAGCCTGACCGTGGAACTCAAAGAAAGAGCCAGTTACTAAGCATTCAGCATTGCTCCCAAATAAAACTGCTATAAAACACAAAGCAGATGTTCTGAGGGGATGCAGGCATTGGTGAGAAGCAAAGCAAGTGAAGGTAAATCAGCTCTGTTTGCTCCAATGTCCATATCTCCATAACTCTGCCAGATAGGCTTCAGAGAGGGAATGGGGAAGTGATCCAAACACTTCAGGAGCTGGAAGCAGCTTGCAGCTGGGGGAAGGGAGGTCTCTGGCTGTAGCACATTTTCATTAATTGTCAAAAAAGTTTACCCACTTGACACTGCTGCTCCAAGTGCTCTGTTTTCAGTCCCACCTGGCTGTGCTGTAACTCTCATTTTCTGCTTGTGCTGCAGGAAGGGAACAAAGCAGCACTGCCACTTTCCCTGCTTTGCCCTTGAAAGGTGAAGACACTCCGTTAGAGGCAGAGAGGAAAGGCCTGTGGTACGGGCAGTAGCACAGCACTTGGAGGATTCTGGTTTAATTCTTGCCTTTGCCACAGACACTGCTTGTGTAACCCCGAGCAAGTTGGTTAATCTCCATGTCCTTTCAGTACTACAGTTGTAGGGATAATCCTTCCCCAGCCTTTTCCTCTCTTGTCTTGCATATGAGCTGCTCGGGGCAATTGTGGTCTCTGTTTCTTTTGTGTAATGCAGTAATGGGACAGTAGGGCTCCATGGGCTGTAGGAAAAATAGAACAAAAACCCAGGCCACCCTGAGCTGATTCAGGCCTCAGACAGATGGAATCAGAGGGTGGAGAGCTGGTGCTTTCCAGATTTGGGAGAACTGTGCCTCATGGGTGCCTACAGGAATGCCTCTCTGGGGAGAGCTCTCACAGTTGGGCTGAATGTCTCTGTGTTGAGTGTGCTGGAGGACTCTTTGACGCTGCAGTGCCACTTCAGCCACAAGGGATAATGAGGTGCTCTGCTGATAGGAGAAACTATGTGTGTGCTGGGCAAATTCCTGTGGGTCCAGATTCCACAGTTGTTTCTAAGCAATAAAATTCTACTTGCAGTTTTTGTTTCATTTCCCAGGCCTGGGACTTGCTTTACTTACCTGAGGTTCACAGCACATCTGTTAAGGTTCAGAGGAACCTAGAGGCTAAAATGGGATTTGTAGCTCTGTAGGACAGACACCATTTGAGGTCAGCCTCATGCTGGAAACGACACCAAGAGACAGAGTTCTTACGGTGACAAGTCACTTCCAAGCTAGAACCTGAAACAGTTTGCCACAAATCCCTGTGGCTGCGTTTTAAATGGCCTGGTGGTGCTAGGTCACCCTTACATGTTGTGCCTGTTCCGACATTGTGGGGCTGTCAGTAACTTACTGCTGAACACTCCTGAAACAGAAGAGAGCTGTGTGGGGCAGCTGCTCCCCAAGATAAAGCAGAGCACAGAGGGTAGGAGAAAACAACAACAGAAAGAGATGGCTACTGGCCAGGTTTGATGATACAATTTTTATGAAATTGTTAGTGTGTAGAGAAGATTTCTGTTTTCCCTGACGTGCTAATGATTCCTGTGGCTCCAAAGTATTTGAGTGGAGAGGCAGCATGAGAACCTCTATTCAGTTCTGCAGGAATAAATGGCAAGCTTGTATTGCTGTGGGACAGCCCCAGCCCTCCTTTGCAGGGGAATCTGAGTAACAAACCAGAAATGGCCTAAGCATGTGTTGTGAGCCTGCAGACCCAGCCCTGCTGAAAAGCTCTTGAGCGCGTTTTGAGTAACCTCAGAAGGGTTTGTGTGTTTGATTCGGATCTGGCATTACTTCTGTCACAGCCTCGACTGGCAACGTCCCTGCAGCGACTGGGGCCCGAGCAGTGTGATTTACAAGGGAAGTTGCTATGTTAAATAAAAGTTACATAAGGAATAATTTACCCCCAGCTGTGCACAATAATGCTTCTGTAATGCCGTTAAGACACTGTGCTGACTTCAGAAAGTGCCTGTGTGAAGTTTGAGTATCTTGTTATTCTCCCCAGGCCTCACGGAGGGGCTTGGAGCCGCAGCTGTGCTCCTTCGCTGCCCGTCCTCCCCTCGCAGGCAGCTGCAGCACGGGAGGCGCGGGCACGCAGCCCTTGCAGCACGGAGCCCTGCGCCTCCCAGCACAAGCCATCCCCCACGCAGGGTGGTGCGGTTTGGTACGGGGAATTACCCCCATCTCTCCACACTTCTGGCTGGCTGGGTGCAAGTCAGCTCCAGCCCAGAGGCTGCAGCCGGAGCCTTGGCATGGCACAGAGCTAAGTGCCTCCTCGGGACTTATTAACAAACTCCCCTTTGATGCTCTCTGAAATACAGTTCTGTGGCTCCTGGTCTGCAGCCAGGGAGCCCAGAGTGTGGGTAGACGTGGTAGGAGCGTGCACACCTGACCTGCAGGCGTGATCGGCAGCGTGATCAGAGCAGAGGGCTCGTGGGCCTGAAGGGCAGCTCTGCCGCCGGCTCACCGGATCCTGACATCTGGCTGCAAGTCCCGCAAATGGCTGGGAGCGTGAGCTGGGAGCGTGAGCCCCGTGCGGGAGTTGCTGAGCCTGGAGCAGTTTACAGCAGGCCCTCGTGCTGTCCCCTTCCTTGGGCCCCTTGGACTGTTTGCGTGCTCATGACCCCCAGACCCTCTCCAGTGGGACTGCAAGCTATAACGTTTCAAGTGAGAGAAGGATGACAGGGGGGATAAAGAGAAGCGAGGGAAAGGCACCTAATGCGATTTCAGAGAGCCCTCTGGCAGTGTGTCCGTGGGAGGCTGCCATGTATAATAAGGAAACAATTTGTCTGGGAATGATTCAGCATGTAAAATTCTCCCTCCCTGACCTCTTTCTAAGTCCCCAGCATGGGATTGCGGGAGGTTTCCAGCAGAGGAGAGCCGATAAGGCGCAATAGTTTTCATATGCTTGGAAGAGAGGTCAAAGTGTCCATGCTGAGGCAGCATTCTCACTGGCATGTGGGGCTGCATGGAGCCCACATTTTGCCTTTACTCCGTGGAAGGAGGTGGATTTTGTCTTGCTTAGAGACACATTAACCATCAGGGAGCTTTCCTTCCCAGCCAGCCCTTGGGGTTGTGCTTCCCACAGCCTCTCCCTCTGCCCTGGGGACCATGGTGAGCAAAACCCCACCAGCAGCTGCAGAGCTCCTTCCCTGCTGATTTTCACGGGGCTGCCTCCAAACTCTGAGCTGGCCCACTGGTATTTCCCAGAGGATTTCTTCCCTTTTGTGGGGGACCACAAGGAGGGCTGGGAGCTGGAGCAGCTGCCCTGTGGGATCCTGGTACTGAGGGCTGGTTTTCAGCTGGGGAAATGTCTGTGAATTTTCTGGATCTCGCTCTAGGCAGGAGGGTTGAGACATTTTTGCTTCTCAGGTGCTCTGGGAGTTCCTCCTGTCCAGCACTATAAGCCTGACTTGCACAAATGATTACAAAACTGCTGTTTCTTGGCATTTGGATTTTATAGGTTGTCAGGCTCTCCCACCCAGCGTGGGAGGGGAAGTGGAGAGAGCAACAAAGTAAACTCAGTGGCCCTGAGTTTGCAAATGCCGACTTTTCATGTAGTAGCCACCTGTGTGTGCTTCTCTGTCCCCTAATATGCACCCTGACATATTTGCAACCTTCTTTCATCGAAATCTTTATTATCTCTTGGGATGGGATCTTCTTTTGCTGCTTGCTTTCTCCAGTAAGTTATACCAATTCAAAAAAGGTATAGAGTGTGAGCAGATCAAAATGGGCAGCCTGAGGGGGCTGCAGGTCCCTGCCTGGTGCCACTGTCATGTGGGGAAGGAGCAGCTGTGCTTCTGAGTAGTTCCCTTCCAGAGCAGTGCAGCTGTCTCCAGACCTAGCATTGCTCCTTTCCTTTTCATTAGCTGAATGTAGAGATGGCCAAGATTCCTGACCCTACAAGTTCTGGGCAGTCTAAATTCTCCATGTGGCTGAAGGCCATGAAATACGTACAGCGTGCCTTGGGGAGCTGGAGGGGGAACTGAGCCTAATTCAGAGATGGGAGAAGAGACAAGATCTGCAAAGATGCGACTGTTCCGCTGCAGGACGAGGCTGGACTGGGCATGCAAAGGGGTTTCAGGGTGAGAAATGAGTGACAATCAGCTCACTTCACCTGCAGCAGTGACCTATGCTCATACCTGGTGCACTGCTGGCAGTGTAACCAGCTCAGCCTGGAGGCTGGGTTTGAAATAGTCCCAGGTGTGCAGCTCAGAAGCTGCCTGTGAGCACCACAGGCTTAGTGAATTCACAGGATACGAGGCCAAGGTGAATGAGGCACCCAGTGTTAGCCCATAGTGAGGCTGATGCTCAGCAGTGAAGGAGATGTCAGAAGTTCAAACCAGTACTTAGGGTTTATGAATTCACCTTCTGAATGCATGGCTCTCCGGGTCCTTCAGAGATAACAGCATGGACTGCAAGTGAAATAACTCTGTTCTGTTATTAGGTGATACCTATTAGCAGACAGCTCATTTTCTGTTCTGTTCCTGGTGGGGCCATTTTGGCCAGAAGCAGTTTCCAATCTGGCTAGCACAGCAAAAGTATTACAGGAAGGGAAAGAAGTCCAGATCCATGGAGGAAATATTTTTATTCTCTTTTTCTTGCCGGTTTGAAAATAGCCCCTAAGCAGGATATGTCAGCCAGGAACTGAATTGTTTCAAGTTCCCTCTTCATATGTATTAGTAACAAGTCCACTCTGCACTTCTGTCTCTTTTCTGATTTTGGTGGGAATTTTAGGAAAATCTGCCTTGGTTTGGATTCCTACTTGAGCTGTGCATCTGCTGGGTCTGACACTGGTAAAAATTGGCTGCTTTGTGGGGTGTCTGCATGCAGTAAATGGTTCTTTGTGTATGTCTTCTCCCAGCTTCTAATATCCAGGGATTGGCTCTGAAATGGGTAGCATTTTGCAAAAGCTTTTGCCTCTCTCTATCTACAGTTTGCCATCACAAAGCTGGATAGACTTGTTACCAGTATGAATGCCCAGTCCCAGCTCTGTTTTGTACTTTCTCCCCATAGCTGCCAGTACAAATGTATTGCAGTCTGTCACAGCCAGGAGCAGAGGAAAACCAGGGAGGAAATTCGGCAACTGTCTGTCAGTCATCATCTTCCTTGCTCTGCTGTTCACTTTGGATATGTAGAACAAATCACGTAACCTTTCTGTGTCTCACTTCCTTCCCGTATAATGAGGACAAATATTAATTTGTCTCCTAGTGACAGAGGTTGCATTCGTACTCATAAAGTGCTTTGGTAATCACAGGTATTCCGTCAGTGCCATATATTGTTATCCAGCCGTCTGAATGATCAGTGCTTCCTGACATCTGGCCACATGGAGCTGGGTCTGTGTGGCACTACATGGCCAGCTTCCTGCCGTGCCCGTGTGCTGAGTGTGTGACAACCAAGAAATGGTGGGTCTGGATGTGGCACCTGATCTTTGCTGCTTCTTTTTAGCCTGGTGCATTGGTAGCCCATGGAGCTGTTGAAGCAAGCACAGTGTGTAGCTCCATGGGGAGAAAAGAGGATGTACAGGTCCCTCTTTCTCTCCCCATCACCCAGCCCCAAACTTTTGTCATCACCTGCTCTATGAGGAGTTCTCTGGTGTTCACCCATGGCTTGTGATGGGATGGTCAGCAAACCCATCTGCTCAGGCTCTGTGATCCTGCACCTTGGCATGGTGGGGGGCTCACTCAGTGGTAATTAACAATATGCACTTCATTAGCACTTTCACCGTGACTTTTCTGAGCAGTCTGTAAGCATCATACCAGTGCTTTCTTCATTACCTTTTCCCACTTCACTGTTGAATTAATTCTTTCCAATCTCTTCCCAGAGGACCTACTGCTCACTCACTGATATATAAGGATTTCTTATAGCCTGGCTTTTTCTGATTTTCATACCTGGGATATTGTTTCCTATTTTGCCCTGCCTTCCCTAGACATTTAACACTTTGCATTTCTTTTATAGTCCCTGTCTGATATTTTCTCTCTGCATTTTGTCATTCCAGTCTTCTTTTTTAGCTTCCCCAGTCTCACTCTTTTATGCAGGACAATGGAGTTTTGAGTATTCTTAAATCATCCTGTAAAGTTCTGCAGAGCATAAGCTCCCAGCAGCAGTGTCCTAGGTGCTGGCTAAAAATTATTCCCAGAAGCCTTCCATTCTTCTCTTTAAATACAGGTTTTGGTCCTTTCCGTAGAACATGGCTGCAGTGCTGCAGATGCTCTTGGTTGCATTTCTGTTGAGAAGCCCAGGACTCTTCCACATTGACAGCTGTGCAACCACAAGGGAAATACTTTATTTTAATTCTCCTAAGAGCCTTACAGAAGGTAATCTTCACAAGAACCCCAGGAACTGGGGTCTTGCACAGATAGGAAAGCTGGCACACAGATGCTTAACCAGGGTCACAGGAGGAAATCAAAAGCAGAACTGGGATTGGGATTTTTGCACTGCTGCCCCCAGACATGTTGTTGGAATGTCTTCAACAGGTTTTCTGCTGCCTCAGTGCATGCACACCACCTACCCTCTACCACATACAATGGGAACTGCTACCAGGCATGGACAGCTGACAAACTCTGAGCAGTAGGACTGAGGTGCAGCTTTGGGAGAAGCATATATTTGTGATGACCTGGTACATATTATGATATATGACACATAGGATACATTTTGTGAAATGTCCCTTAGTTGACTAAAAAAAATCAATTACTTGCATCCAAGATCCCTGCTTGAAAGGATTTCTGTCTACAAATGGCCAAACAGCATAAAAGTTAATTGCTCTAATGTAGCAAGCCATTTGCCCTCACACCCCATTGTTGATCTGAGAATAGTGGCTTTGCACAGGGTGGGAAATCTGTGTGGGTCATTTTTAGCACTGACTTGTCAGGCTGTGTGCAGACTTGTCTCGATGGCTTTTCCTGGGCTTTGCATCTCTGGCAACACCGCCACAGTGCAGCAGCAAACCAGGACTGGCTCTGCCCTTGGCTGCAGGCAGCGAGTTACGCTCCCTCTCCAGCACGGCTCTTCTCTCTTCTCTGCTGCACAGGGTGTGTTGGGGGTATCTCGAGTGCTGCAGTGCTGTGGCTGAACAGGCATTCCTTCTTGTTCAGGACGAGACCTGGGACTTGGGCTAGCCTGCTTTAGGTCACCTTGGCTGTCTGTGATCATTACTGCAGTGTGTTGCTCTGACCTGTCTGTGCACCAGTGGTCCCAAGCTGCTGGTTTCTACACAAGAAGCTGGGATGCTGCTGCTTGCTGAATATTGTCTTTTGAATCTTGCTGCAGGGTGAGTAAACCAGAGTGTAGATTATCTGATCACATGGCATGTGGATTATCGCTTTTTAGTCATAAATAAAACAAAGCAGAAAAACTGAGATGTGATGTAGAACACGAACACTCAGCCAGTCTGGATGTTCGGCCTTCACAGCTCAGGCCAGGACCTGCAGAACATAAAGGGTTAGTTATTCTTGCAGTAGCATGATTAGGTGCTATGAACACATTTTTGGAATGATCCAAAAAGCTCAGTTTTAGCTTACGTGAGAATTGTATCCAACTTTTTCATGCCTGTTAACTTTGCAGACAGCAGAGTTCCTACAGGAGCCAGAGATCCAGGCAACTAGATGAAAACTCACTGCAAATGCACGTAGTGTCTGACTAGACCTGTGGTCCGTGGTGGGGAGTTAGACAAGGTGAGACTGTAAAAGGCTGTAATTGTACACAGGAGATGGCTGTGATTGCTTTGAATGTGGAGCCATTGTCAGGAACACAGAGGGAAAAGCACTGCCTCTTTGAGCACTCTTATCTCAAACTTCTGGCTAAGTGAAGTCAGGAAATGATTGGGGGGGTGCTGTTGTTGTCTGTGCATTTTCGCCCCTGGGATTTGAAGAAACTTGGGATTTTGTGCTGCCTTTGGCATGGCTTTGCTACCCTTTGCCAGGTTTCATTAATCAGCAGTCAGGGGTTACATGAAGGGTATAGTGTCTACCCCATGGGAATTCAAGGACCACAAGGAGAGGTTTCAGTAACGTTTGTTTAAAGGCGCTTCAAGGTTTTTTAATTATTTTTGGCTCCTGAAACATAACTGCCATCCTTTAACTATTATCAATGGCATTAGACCTTCATGTAGTAACAGCATGCTGGGATCCACAAGAGTGTCAGACTGGCTTGCTGTTACATGAAAAATGTCACATCTTGCAGCATCTCAGCTCTTGATTTTTGTCTGGTTTTTAGCACTTTGGAATTTGACGCCATCATATTATCAAAGGGAAGAATGCCTCAAATTAGAGCCTGCTTTAAACAGATGCTTTGCAGTCTCAGATAAGTACAATTTGTAGACATAACTCAGAGAAATTTAAATGTTGAAGGCAGCTACACTCACCAAATTGCTGGGATCAACATAAACTGCTGAATTTTTACTCCAGCTTCCCATTACCCTGTGAGGAGGTCTTTTCCTTTTGAGGCATTCCCCTCGATTTTCTTTTATCCCTGAGACTCTGGTGTCTTCTGTGCTGAACAGCACCACGAGCCCCTTGGCTTTGAGTCTCTTAGGCATCGTTGTTCCCAGTTGTGTGATGGTGTTGCACTTCATACATCGCTCTGTGTGGACAGAAAGCCTTAATTATGGCACGTTAAATGAAACAATATGTAGAGTGTGGGCTAAACTCTGGGATATTTTTAGTCTTTGTTGGCCTTGTCGTGGCCTTTGCTGTATTTCTCTGGGAAACAGTTGCTGAGTAGCATCATTTAGCTTGTCCCACATAACTCCAGGCTCTTGGAAAGCCAGTTTCCTGCCAGGCTTGAGACTTTTGGGACGGCTGTTTTCCCAGGGGGAATGTGCCCATTTTAGCTTATAAGACCTCATGCCTTATTAATGTTTTGATGAGCGTTCGGGGTGGAAAGGCAATCTCAGAATTAAGTGTTGTATTTGGGGGGAGTAAACCCCCAAGGTCATGAGTTTAAACTGTGGCCAGGTTATGTGTAGCCAACATCTGCATCCTAAAGTTCCTTTTGCAGAGCAATTGGATCACTGGATCACTGCTTTCGATGGTTCCTGCTGCACAGATATTTCCCTGGAAGGGGACAAGACACATTCCTGTGACTGGCAAATGAAAATGCTATAGCTGGGTGGAGGACAGGGAGCCAAATCAATGCCTCCATGGAGAAGCAGTTACTTTAGTGCCACGGTGGCTGACTGGGCTGGGCTGTCAGCTCGACGATGGGCAGCGTTCAGCTCCGCATGCAAGGCTGTACAGGGAGAAAGCCATGTCCTAGCTGGGGGTGTGGGACAGAGTCTGTCATGAGGGATGTCAGGAGATTTGGAAGAGGGATGTTGCAAGGCCAGGGTGGGATTACAGAGGACATTGAAGAGCTGGGGTTATGGGGTGACTGAGCAAGGAAGCCTACCTGACCTGGATCCTGTGCCAGCATTTGCATTGCTGCTTCCAAAATAGCTTGTGTGAAATGCTGGGGTACAAAATGAGGGTGGATGAGCCTGGGGGCAGAGACGTGGCCCCACTGTCTGCCCAGCCCTGTCTGTCAGGGCCCCTGCTTTACGGCAGAAGGGCAGATAAGCCTGTGCTACCTCCAGCTCTGGGCAAAACCCCCCCTTTGGCTCAAACCTGAGGCCGATGGCTGTGCACCGAGATCTCTGGCTCTAAGCTGTTGTGCTTAAGTGCACACACATGTTCTGCTCTGCCCATTGCTTCAAGCAGTGGAAACCTCTAGCAAATGGTTGAGGCACACATCTGGGGATGGTGATGTCTTAAACTGCTGTAACATGATTTGCTAGGGCTTGTCTGTTTTTTGAACCTACACTATTTTCACCTTTGCAATCTCCTCTGTCTGACCCTGAGCACTAAAAGCTTCTTCTATTTTTTTTTTTTCTTTTGGCGTAATGAGAACTTTGTGTAACAACATGGCTCCAGGAACTGCAGCTTTATGAAGAAGAGGAAGTTATGAGAGATCGTATAAAATCATGTTCTATTATATTACATAAAAATTAAATAATACCATACTTCAGAGACAGTGAAGCACTTTTATTAGCTGAGAAAACACACATGAAATTTGAGTTTTACATGCAACAGCACACAAGGTGGGTAGCAGGACTGGGAGCAGAACAGACCTCTTCCATGTCTCAGCACAGAGAGGGGAAAAAGAGAGCAGCTGAAGATCCTGAACGTGGAATTCTTCCTCTGCTGGGCAAAGAATTACATTAAGAATTAGAGCAATTTATTTTCTGCAGTCATTATACTTGCTTAGCAAAAGAAGACCTTTATATGTTCTAGTTTAAAACTAATTGTCCAGTTTTAAAACTGCTAAGAATCCAAGGAGTGAATTTAAGACAGAGTTTTTTGAAGAAAACACTGCTAGTCCCAAATTGAACCAAGACTTAGATTAATCACAGTCTTCTGTGCAATAGAAGGCATTTGAGAATCCATCTAGTTCATGGGAAAGTGATCTTGGAAGAGCAACAAATAAATGCTGTGACCTTTTGACTCTGCTAGCCCTGGAGCTGTGGTAAGTTTGCAGTCAGGCACTTGGTTCCAGACAGGAATTTTCATTGCTGCAGTGAAGTAAATCACTATGACGAGGAGGCCTCTTTGGCCTTGTCTGCATGGAGACATTTTCAGAGTTCTAATTCTCTGTGGGTGCCCCCTCCATCAGTGACAATGTAAATGGGAGCTGAATGGTAGACCTGCTCAGGAAGCCTGAAATACTGGCATCTTAAACCACCCTAGTTAAGGGAATACTAGAAATGCCAGCCTTAGCTCTGCTGTGGTGTGCAGTGGCAGTTTTGGCTAAATCCCATCGATATGGGATGGATTTGTCCCCAGGGCAGATTTAGTGAGGGAACAAAGGGTGCTGTAGTGCCTTGAGATAGCATCATCTTGATGTGGCACATGTAGGACACTTCCAGTTTGCCATTCCTATGCACATCTCTTTAGCAGTTCAAAGAAGATGAATTAATGATGGGAAATAAAATAGTTTTGGAAAAATCAATGGTTTTCATGATTATTAATTCAACGATCCTTAGAAACAAATGGTTTTTAAACCTTATGTTTGGGAAAGGTAATTTCTCTGTAATTAATTTGGCTGATTTGTTTGTTTGTTTTGCTTCTGTAGCCAGGCAGAGCTGTGTCTTCCTCAGCCTCAGTTCACATTTCAGCCTTTCCTGGAGCTATGTTCTCTCCAGAGCTTGTGTTCATGAAATTTGTAAGAACTTACTTATCCTGGAAGCCTCCACTCTTCTCTGCTCTGGATTAAAGCTGGTCCATGAGTTCCCAAGTTAGTAGGAAGAAGAGAAGGTCATACTGCACGTTTGGTCTCATTTCCTTAGGAAAAAGGAACAGCACTCATTTTCGCGTAACTATAGAAACCAGTGCTTTAAAGAAATGACCGGCCAGTGCAAGATTTGGGATAAAATTGAGCATTGACAATGATGGTTTCTCCTGATGGGTCATCATGCACAAGGGAATAAAAGGCCTGATTACCCCTAAGACTGCTTGGGGAGACAGTCCAACCAGCTGGATGTTGTTTTGTTCTGCTTGATTGCCACCTTCTCTGTGAGAGCTCAGCGTGACACACCTGGGTTGTCACGTGAGGAGAGTAAGAGGAGTTTGTGCTCCGTGCAGTCATTACCAGGTTGTCCAAGGAGAATATGAGGAATACAGCTTTTCTCAGCATTGTAGCTCCTATTGGGGAACCTTCTGCCTCAACTGGCTCTGTCAGTTACTCACTGATACAGCTCCATGAACAGGCTTCTGTAGCGAATGCTCTCTGTCTTTATCTTTGTGGGCTCTGTGGGCTCTGTCCCTACCCTCAGTACAAGACTAGGCATGTCAAACATGCTGAGATCCATTAAAATGAGTCCTTTTCCTCTACTGTTGGCAAAACCGGTGCTCTTACAAGGAGTCTCTCATCACTGTCATGCCTAAAAGTCAATTATGGAACAGTTCCTAGGACTCAGTTTCAGAGTAGTAGAAACCTCTGGAAAACTACCACAGCCTTTGCTGTTGGCTGTAGAAACCTCTTCTCCTTCCTCAGCATATGTGCTCAATCTGAACCTGTGAAATGCTGGAGAAACAACAGCTATAAACTCACTTCTCTGAAATACTTCCTTTTCCTCTTTTCATCCTCTCCCATCTGCTCTTTTCTCGCACTTCTGTTCTTTTGGTGATGATAAAGACCCCCCATGTTCATTCTGTGGATTTCCTCCCCCTCAGGCAGCCGGTGAAAAGTACAAATGGCATTTGATGTAAATTAGAGTAAGATTCTGCTGGGTTCCCCCTGCCCCCCTTTCCATGCTCTAGGCATTGATACAATGAAGGAGAAGGCAATGATTGTTACTTAATTTACATTCTTTAAGGCAGATGCCTTTGACCTGTGTGGGATGGAAAAAGACTGGTCAGTATGGCAACGTGTGAATGTCTAAGTCTGGACTGAGGCTGATTTTTCATGTATTTAGGCAAAGATGGGAATGTACTCCCTGCCTTCCTTCTGCAGATCATCCTCACCTGCCCTGCCCTCCCTTGTCGCCTCTTTGCGAGCAGTGATCCATGGGCTCACCAAGAACACGGCAGCTGCAGATGATCCCGGTTCCAGGAGTGGTGACGACAACTGCAGAGCTGTTCCACCACCAGCTGAGAGACGCTCCCGTAACTGGCCAGAGCAATCACTCAATGAAAGGACAGATCCTTTGGCTGAGAGCTGTGCCAGGGATTTTCTTGTACTATGCACAGAAAAAGCCAAACTCGAAGAGCTAGGTTGTCCTGACCTGTCCCTGTGCACAGGAGAGTAGAGTCTAGTCCCCCACTGTGTTGTCCACAACATTTCCTCCTACACTGACTCATTTCACCATGACAGAGTGAAGGGGAGCAACAAGCTTGGTTCTGCCCCTTGTCTTCCCTGTAGGGTGGCTGCACACGGCCTGATGTTTAATGTTTCTTGCAGTGAAGTGGATACAGCTTTTCTCTGGCAGGACTGAGGGAACTGGAACTGCCTGTGCCACAATTTGTTCCCTGGATTCTGCTCACTGGGAAGGCTGGTGCCAGGCTTTATCAGAGCATATGACGTCTTACAATCAAGATGTAAGTGATTGCACTATTAGGATTTTTTTCCAAGTCAAAAATGGCCCTCCAATGATGTAAAATTTTTCATCCTTGATCCTGCTGTGATGGGTGCATCATAGTTCTTCTGGCTCCCCCAGCACATCTTCTTTTTCATAGACAAAAGTCCACCAATTCATTCATTTACCATGTTTTCTGTCTTTTAAAAACTCCCTAAATTTCCATCACTGGGAAAACATTTAATTGCCTTAAGCCTGCAACATGAGTTTGAGTCTGGTTTGTTGAGGCTTTGAGGCCAAACAACTTTATCAACAACAGTGGCTTGCTTTGCACATAAATCCTCCTTTTCAGAGAATATCTTTCCTAAAGAGTTTCACAGCTGATTATGGACACAAATAACTCATCAGAAAAAGTTAGTGATACTCAGTGCTTGGCAAGCCCTGAGTTATTATCCAGTTAATGCTGTGGCACTGTGCATTTCCAGCTGTGTTGCAGTGGCACGCAGACCTCAGCAGCTGTTGCAGAGCTCATCAAATGGCTGTTGAGCATCATCCCTGATTTGTCATAAACCTAAAGGTTTCTCTGGGGAATGAATGTTATCGCCTGCCACAGCCTGGCTACACTACGGTGATGCTCCGGCACTGTCGTTATCATATATACACTGCTTGTTTGAATTCCTTCCCTCTCCCCCTTGCTTTCATTATTTTTCCTGTTTGTTGGGATAGTTGGGATCAGATTATTCATAGCCTTATGCTTCTAACTGACTTGTCTGAAAATGCAGTCTGGTGTATGCTTATGGCTACCTGGCTTCATGTCTTCCTAACCAACTGAGTTTATATTTTAAACAATATTTAGATGCCTAATAAAGAGGCACAGAACATTTTGTGAACTGCTCAGGTACACTGTCCTTACAAAGAAGAATGGAGTTTTAGGTGTAAGTTATGGTATGGACAAAAGCTATGTTTTATGTAGGATTTTAATGTTTGCACTTATTCTGAATAGGATCAAACAGAAAATTTCAAAACTGGAAAGGAAATTCTGAAGTGAGGGAGAGAGGAAGCTTTGTATGTGGTTCACAGAAATGCTTTGTTTTACAAAATGTTTATCTTCAGACGCATAATACAGAACATGAGGAAGCAAAACCTTATTTCAGAATGTTTTATGCTTCTCAAAGCTTTTCCATGTCTGATTTTCCCCTTTTCATAACTTTTCCAGTTTTCTTCCTTTTTTTGCCTTTCAGACACAATTTTAGCAGAACTGATATGATACCACAAATTATTTTGGCTCAGGGAAAAAAGTTTCCCAAGATTTTCTGAGCACTTCAGCCTTACTGCTGCTGCAAACCCTATTTCAGTACTCACATGCTTCCTAGAGACTTGAAAAATCCATCCCATTGTCTGCTGCAAAAGGTGTTTTGCAGATGCAAGAGATCACAGTTAAGTTTCTGATCCTGGTGGCCCGATTGCTTAAACTCTCTGTGCTTCACAAATTTTGTGATACTATGTGAACAATAAAGTTGGGGTTTTTTGGCTTCTGTGATTGTCTCTGCAGGGTCTGAATTATTGCAGTGCCAAGTTTCAGAGCCCAGCTTTTAACTCAACCAACACCCCCTCAGTCTTTTAGCTTGGAAACAGCTTGTTCAAGTCTCTGCTAAGCGGCCCTTATGTTTGTATGGAAACCTTATCAAAAGAGATGGAAGTCACTCCTGGCCAAATCCTTTAGTCTCTGAGAAACACCTTGGCAACAGTATTTTTCCTCAAGTTGCACTGTAACTGCAAGAGATTTGCAATGGTCACTTCCAGGCACACCCAAGTACTAGTGACAGGTGAAAGTATTTGTGTGTTTTCACAGAGTATTGTTAATTTTTTGACGGTACTTCTTGCAAAATGTGCCACATCACCATAATTGGGCTGTGAGTGTCCCTGTGACTGCTCTATAAATAACCTGGATGGACAGAGACCAAACAGAGCACTTAGGCAGTAAGGACTTTTCTGTTGGGCCTGCTGGGTTTGTGCAGGTTGTCATTGTCACTGTCACAAACAGGCTGCAAAAAATATTTTCAGCTGCTTGAGATAAAATGGGCAGAGGTGGAGACTTTGTGTTGGCTCGAAATATTGAGATGCTTTCGAGCCAGAAATGTTCTTTCTGCTGCCAGCCCCCTGAAGACTTCTTTGGCCTGAAGGCTCATGTGTTACAGCTTATATATTAGTCCAATAAAAGATATACACAATCTGCCTTGTCTTGCTATCAGTCCATCTCCTAAAAAATGTTGCTGCAGCTAATGGTGGCTCATATTTGATTTCTATCCAGGATATTTTAAGGCTGCAAAAACATCCAGCAGGATAGGTGTCTGTCTCAGTGCTGTCCTCTGCCTGTTATTATGTGTGTTTGTATTAATGTCGAGATATCCTGCAGCGTTAGTTGATTTAAATATTGAAAACAAATGTTCTCCTATTTCTCTGCCTTGGGGCTAGGAGTGATTATTCCAGCCTATTCAGTGTACAGGAATCTGCATCTGTTGAGGTCTCTATTCTGTTGTGAGCCCAACGTCTGAACTCAGTTTGCAAATTCATCTGAGAAATGTTAAAATTGGCACCTAGTTCTGCAGGTACCTATACCAGTACTTTCGAATGGTTTAAACACTGCTTTGCTTTAGAAATGCAGTGTTTTTAGACTTGGCCACTTGGGTCAACATCCTTCTGTCTCTTTATTGTTTACATCTCGATGTTTCAGTATCACCAGGATACATTATTATGACCCTGGGATGCAAACAGTCCACTGCTGATGGTTTTTTTTTAGTAACTTGGCAACGTTATCTAAAGCAAAGCAGACTCTTGAAATTGGGACATACTGAAATTCACAGGGACAATGAAAAGTATTTCTGATACAGAATATTTTGCACATTTGAAATCTCTGTTGTATCAATATTAATCAGAAAAGAGTGCCTGGAGCAAAAAAAAAAAAAAATTGCTGTTTAATGTTTCTGATAAAAGTAGCATTTGCAAAAAAGTACATTTAGAAGTGGTATAAGAGTTTCACACAGTAGCCTTAACAATGTTGATAGTGTTGTTTATAAATATGTGGTTAGGGAGATATAAAATTGTAGATCATTGACTTGCTAAGCTATAATATCATTTTCTGAGCTATTTAGGTGTGTCGGCTGAATGAGTGTTTAGAATCCATGCAGCACATGTAGTAAAAATTTGCATGAAGACCATATTGATTTCAGGTGCAGGGGAAGCATTCCAATGCAGAATAGATGAGCTGCTGGGTTTATCTGTATTCTAAGTTGTGAGAATGTGCCCAAGGGACCCCTTCTACTCCTAATGTGTGCTGGTGCAAGGCAGTGGGAGGCATCGCATACGAGATGTATCGAACAACTGCGAGCTGCAGCTCTTGGGTTCGGTTCCTGGGCTCTCCTGTATATCCCAACAAGGCATTCTGTGATGGATTCCATCAAATGACCTCATTTCTAGCCCTTGACACAAGGGAAAGCTGCTCCCACAACTACATTCAGAGAGGTAGAAGTGGATGTTACTCTTCAGTCTGCTCGTGACATGAGTCTAGTGCTGAGTCACCAGCACTTTTTGGCAGCTGCCTGCTGGTTTTGGTATTTGGGGGCTGCAGATTTGGGCTACCAGCAGCAGCAGAAGGCACAGCCCTTGCAGAGCAGTGGGTCAAAGGAGTACCTACATCCCTAGTGAGTGGGCAGTGAAGAAAGCTGGCGGAAGACAAGAAAGCATCGGGCACGTTGCTATTAGTTGCAGAGAAATAACAGGAATTTCACAATACTGATGCTCATGTGGTGATGTGCCATTTGTAGTGCCTTAATTTGTCAAGATAATTTTGAACATTTTGTTTCTTCAAGCCAATGTCAAGATCTTTTTGTGTCTTCAATCCGGAGCTCATTAAGTGTATGACGCATGGAAAACTCTGTTTGCCTCTTAATAATGTAATACTGGGGAAAACAAACTTGTAACCCCATTTTCTGTTGGACACCTTTTGTGTTCCAAATTCCATCTATTTCATATATGTGCACTCAGACATTTGTACATATGTCTCACTGTGTCTGAGTGTGGATTTGAAAGTTGCTCTATGCAGAAATCTCACCTGGTCATCGAGAACAAAATATGTAAGCACAGAGCTCTGTCCACCTAAAATGGCCTGAGATGGAAACACCTCCTTGCTGCCAGTGTTACAGATGGGTATTTCTCCGGAGGGAGATATTGAAGGATGCAGTGCATTTAGGAGTTTGTTGTTGCCTTGCTTCAAAGTGAGGATAGAATCAATAATTTGTTAGGCTGTGAGCTGACGTCTTGTCTGAGTGCCAGCTCTGGTGTCCTCCAGGATAAGCTGCCAAAGTGTCTGAGGGAGCAAAGCGGGATGTAAATTCCACAAGTCATTTTCCTGAAACTCTTATGTGGGAAACCTTTAGAAGCCTCTCACTAAGGACAAAATCCTTCCAAGCTTAATGCTTGTTTGAGCAAAATTCCTTCTGAGGTCAGTAGACCTAATCCTGACGTCTTACCACTTGTTTACCTTGATGGGATTTGAGTGTGTGTGGGGGGAACAGAGGGTCTCAGGACAGGGTATGTTGGAAATGCTTTCCTGGGAGGCTGGAAGAAGCCTGCCAGGCTCTGCAGAAATGTCTGCATATGTGAAAGGAAGGCTTGCTTCAGTAAAAATCACCTTGGTTTCCCACTTTCTCAGCAGTGGTAGAAAGAGCAGGTGAGGATCCCTCTTTTCTCTGAAGGCTCTTTGGTGCCTGTGGGTGGCCCAGCCCCATCTCTCACGGACGGTGCATCTCACAATTCCATGTGTGTGCTTCTAAAGTGGTTTGCATCTCAGACTTTCTTTTGCATCCTAGATGAAAAAGCCCCCCAGGCTGGCAACCCCCTCATATCTTCTCAATTTTAACACAATCCATCAAGGTGATAAGTAGTGTCAAATACAGAAGCAGATGAGAACTGAGACGTTGGTTTCTCTTATCCTTAAGCTGGGAAACAAGCTCTGGGTTTCCTGTGTGGCTCTGGGGAAAGAACCTTGCAGGGGGCTTTGGAGCAGGTCCTGGCTCTGCTTGCCCCATGTGGTGTCACAGTGAAACCCCATAAAAAGCCCTTTGTCCCTGCATTGCAAATCATGGCATGCCAACAGTGCCCTCAGCAGAGATTTCTCCTGCCTGTCTCTTTTCCTCCCCTCTTTCTCCTTGCAAATTGAAATCTATCTCCTTTATAACAGACTCAGCCTTTATTAGCCAAAGATTGTGCCTCTTTATTAACCTTTCAGTAAGGCTACATCAGCTGAGTGAAACACTGTTCAGCGGGGCATTTGGTATCATGAAAGTCACTGCTGGTGTCACACAGCTGTGTACAATTTTGTTTGGTTTGAGGCTTTTTGCTTTTTAGTAAAGAGATGGAAAATGTTCTTTTCTTCTTTTCTGCTTTCTGGTGAGTGACTTATAAACAGCCTGTGTGAAATTGGCTCTGGAAAATATAATCAGAAAAACATATAGGCTGTTGCATTGCTTTTAAGAATCCCAGGTCATGGTACAGGGGGGATTCTGTGGTAAAGTTTCATTAAAAGTAAAGAAGGAACACTGAAAGCTCTGCTGCTGATCCAGGGAAAGTAAAACTTTGTCAAGCCAAGTAACTCTGGGCCGTCTTGTACTTTATTCCCTGCTGCTTATCTAAAGCACATTTCTTAACATTCAATAGATTTCTACTTCTGGCAGTTTATAACTCCATGAGTTTAAGATCCTTTGACTAATTAAGAGCAGAGAGATTTTCACCATGCTGCCATAGTCCCACTGGAAGAATAATTTTCAAGTGTTTTGCACAAATAAATGTCTGTGTAACTACACATATACATCTATACTTCCACACCATATTATATATACAAACAAATATACACACACACACACACATATATGTGCTAAGATTATATCTATGTCCATATCCATATTTGTTTAAAGAAAAAAAAAAGCCTTAAAAGTGAACAACTTTGGAGGGCAGAACGTAGGTACTGTTAGCAGTCTTCCAGGTGGGTCTCTGGTTGGGTTATAAGTTACTTGCAAGTTAATCATGGAAGAATTTTAAGAGGTTTGATCCTACAGGTGAAGAAGTATGTGTGATTGTGTGAGTGCATGTGCACACATGCAGAAAACAACTGTGAGGGATGTCGGTGCTTAAACTGATCAGACAAGTTTTATTACTTCTGTCCATTGATGCTGTTTTGAAATATGTCAGGCTGAGCCTATTAAGGTAGCTCAGAAATGTCTTTCCAAAATAGCTTTTGGTTCCTGCACTCATTTACATCCTTGATTCACTTCAAAATCTGCTCCTCTCAGTATTTGCTGCTCTTGTTCACACAGATGCATTGAAAAACAGATTGTTACCCAGCAGTTTTCTGTAAGAAAGGAAAGGGTTTGGTCCAGATCCAGAGAAGGACATACAGGAAAGGATCACAAGTGAGGAAATAACTGTGTCAAATTGCACTTGAACAGTGAGAAGGTAGAATGAATAAAAAATACAGCTGAGTTAAAAGAATGTGTAAATGAAGAGAGAGGCAATTCAGTTGAAACTCGCAACTGCATTAACCTTACTGGTGTTGGATAGTGCATGACTCCACAATAAATCCTGTACACCATGGTTCAAGATTCAGGAAAACGTAAGAGTTCTTAACTTCATTCTTGTTTGACAGCATGATCCAGTGCCTCTCACATCACTGTGAACCTGATTGCCAGCTCTCGAAAGACTTGGGCAGCACTGAGACCCAATGGTTTTTAATTCCATGTATAGATGTTTGTGGTGCCACAAGGGAAGTGTCTGGTCTGAACCAGCAAATCTATCCTGAGATGAGTGATGCAAAATGAAAGCAGTCAGGAAAAGAAGTATTTGTTGGTGGAAGTTACCAAGACACCGCTCATTTTAGTGAAGGTTGAAAAGGTTCTCTTAGCCTTGTCAGGGTGAGAGAACTTACAAATGTGTCATTATGCTGTTGCTAAGATCACACCTGTAGCATCATGCACCAAGATCACGCTCTTAACTTCAGAAACCAGACTCCAAAGGAAGACTGCAACATTAAAGGAGATACAGGAGCAGGAATGAATTTAGCCAGTTTCATCTAGAGAAATGCTTAATGGCAGGATGATCATCTTAAGGGTCATTTAATACCGGGAAAAGGAAATGATACATAACACAACTAGTAACACAAAGAACAGTGAATTCAATTTAATAAAGGGCAAATTCAAATTGGAAATGAGGCTAAACTTTTAGATGCTTAGGAGCAGGCAGAAAGGGAAATCGTTTGCTTAATGAAGTAGTTATGACAAACTAGGTAGAAATACTCTGTTTTCCAAAATCAGCGAGTGTGGAGTTCAGTCTTTCCTGCCTGATACAGTGGGTTCAACAGAGGAGTCCAGTGGTGTTTTGTCAGCCTTGTCCATCATGACCATTAGTTGCCTTAATAATCCGTGTTTGAATAAAGGCACTACATTGGTACATGTTGAGAATCCTTCTTGTTTCTGTAACACTGAAGAAAGAAATTGGATATTTTGTGTCTTCGTAATATGAAACAAAAACTTGAGTGTGCTGTGGTTGTACAGGTGAGATTTATGTGAGACCACATGGAGATTTACAGCCTCTTGGCTTTTGTGCCTGGTCAGAACTGTGTTATCGAACGGCTGGGGGGGACTCTTCATCGGGTTGTGGGGGGCTTGGGTGCTTCACTCTTCACTGTGTTGAGGAGACAGCTGGACACCTCCGAGGTACCTGTTGAAAATCCTACCCTTGTATTCTGCTCCTGCTGTTTCCTTGAAGCAGAGCTGACCCCATGGCTCTTGTAACACAGTGGGTGATCTTAATTCCCCACCTGCAGGGCTTGCTGCTCCAAGTGGGCTCTTGGGCTCCTGCCCGCTTACAGCACTTTTTGGGAGCATGTCTGAAACCAGAGTTGTATCTGTGTTGCCAGGAAGGCTTCATGAAAAAGAGACTACAAATGCATACTGCCAGAACCTCACATCTGAGTAAACATGAACCAAAGGTATTTCCAGTGCAAATTTACTGGAATTGGTGAACAGTGCAAGAACTGATACTGATACTTAAATCAGTGATTCTGATACAATGAAGACAAGTGACTAACAAAACTGTTTATCTCCTTGTAGCACAGATATACAGTTGATAGTTCTTGCTTTGTTTTAAATATATTGATAGGCACAAAATACCTAATTGATGAGGTTGCATAGGGATCCCAGCTAACAGTTAATGATTGCCAATTGATGAGTTTTGCAAAGTCTGAAAATAAAATGGTAATATTCAGTGCGTGGAGGTGGCTCATATTGTCCAAAACAGCTGATGATTACTGTGTTTAAGTAACAGAATTCTCATAAGGATTTGAGCTGCTCAAAATTTAGTGCCATTTTCCCAGGACATTGATAATCATCAGGAAATGAATGTAAAACTGTGATCTCATGTCATTTGGAAAATTAATGGAATAATCTGATGGGCAGAGCTTGCTAGGGATCTGACTGTACACTGGAAAATAAGTCTTTAGGCATTGGTCTCTGTCAACAGCAATGGAAGTGGAGAAAACAGTAGATTTTATTCTGTAATTATCTGAAATGAAAATGGGAGGTGTCCTAAAGAGAAATAGAGTAGTGTTGCCTTTAACAAGTAAAATAGGTCAGCCTAAATACTAGCACTGTATAACTAGTTGTTACATGCTGCTCTTTGAGTGTATGTTGGAGAGCTTGCTGGAAGATTAATTTATTCCTGTAAAAACATTCATTTATAGAAATCTTCTTTGAGCTTTGAGATTTTCTGTGGAGAAGTGGAAAATTAGCGGTTTCCAGCTACCAGAAAGTTTCAGATGGAAACCTGGTTGCTGGTCAAGTTTCTTTCCCCAGTGCAAACACATAAACACTTGCAGGAAAACATCTGTACTGATGTGGACATTATTTCCTCAGTAGAAATGAGTCAATTTTTATAATCTGTCCTGTCTTTTGGTTCTGCAGCATCCCTTACTGGATGTATAAGCCACTTTAGCTGCAAACTCCTTACTCCAGTCGTAAGATTCTAAGTTTTTGCTTCTAGGTTTCTGTTCCAGTCGTAAGTTTGTATGGTGCTTGGAGGGCTTGCAATCCCAGTCACTCTCAGATCTTCTCTGCTCTTCGGTAAAAAATTAGTAACAAAGTGTTTGTGATATTCAGTGAAAGCAAAGGCAGCAGTTGCAATGGCAGTAAATGTCAAAGAAAGAAGCCGTAAAGGCTGAGGAAAGTAAATGCAAATTATCAAGAGTCAGTGCAAGAGATTTTGCTGCAGTAACTCAATCTTTTTGGCTGGTGATAGTCACAGATTTAACCCACCCCTCATATGAGGTGTTGAAGCAGTTGAATAATAACCTATGAAAGTTATACTAGTAGTGTTACAGGACCATAGGAAGGTAACACTCCCATGGCGCTTTGTCAGAATATTTCTTGGACCTTTATAGCACATGATCAGTGTTTATCAATTAATATGTAGCATGTACTGGACCCAGCTCTGTAACTGATTCAAGCTTTAGTCTTTTATGCTCTGACATTGAGTTGCTCCTTAGGGTGCAAATGCCAGGTGGTCTTCTCCTAGGAGGTCTCATCTTTATCCCTATGTAAAATGGGCAATGCTTTGTGGGATGAGGGAAGTCTTTCCTGTGTTGTTAAACTAAGGAGTTATTTAAAATATCTTCCCTCCTTTAAGTAGGTGTCAGTCACATTTTTTTGGTTAGATACCATGGACTAAATCCTGTGTCTGCTCTAGGTCTGTAGTTGAACAGAGTAGTTCACCACCAGGGGAAAACGAGTCTTTCTTTATAACTGTTTATAACTCTTCATTTTATCTCGGCTTGTCAGTCTCTGGCAGATTCTCCATCCTTTGTGCCATTCCTCTTCAGCTCACTAACAGAGCCATCATTAGCTCTGCATATAGTGGCAGGCTTGGGGATTTCATTACTTTTCTGAAGTTTCCTTCACTCTTTCTTGGGTTTTCTTTGAATTTTTTTCTTTATAGGTGAAAAAGGATGGGTTCTGCTCTGAATCTGGTCTTTGCTCTGTTCTTAGCACTTGTAATTACTACAAGACTGCACTGACCTGAAGTGGTGCTGCAACTGTGCTTAACATTTCTGTTTGGAAAAGCACTTATGATGCTGGCATGTGCATCTCATTTTGATAGGTTTACTTGTACTGTTTAGAGCAATCTGAGGAGATTTATAATTGCTTGTTTTGTAATACAGACACAAAGAATTAAGTAAAGGCTTTAAAAGTAATCTCATTTTTCCTCTAGCCAAAGAAGCACTGTCATGTTTTCATATATCAACTTATTTAGGGTCAAAGTTTGACTTCTCTCTGAATTTGATAGGCATATATAAGTGCTGCATCTGAGTAGTTCACAGAGGGATTTGGCACTTTGATTTTTAAATGCAGTGCCAAAAGTGCGGAGAGAACAGTGTAGCTTGATTAGAATGGAGCCCATGCAATGACAGGAGGTACATTTTCAACAAAAATTACTGTGAGAGGAGACGATGACTTGGGAAACCAATTGCAATTAAAATTGTTGCAACCAAGTTGATACTGGAGAAAACTGCTAGCTTTTGATATTTGCTAGCTAGGCAGAAACTGAGAAAATATGTGTTTTCTGAGAACAGAGATATGGAGGAAAGATGGCTTATGTTTAAGGCTGTACATGGGGACTCTGAAAATTGACTTCAGTTCCTTTCCTGGCTGCCTCACAGGATGCCTCTGTAGTCTTGGGGATGATTACAAAGTTTTCACCATATGTTTATGCTGCATCTAGTGATCTGGAGCCCTCATTTTAGTTGGGCTTCATGAAATTCTAGCCTACCAAGTAATATTTACTCACTTGTGTATACCAGAAAGTAAAAACAAATGGTCTTTGGAAAAATTAAACAGAATCACGTGTTCACTGAATAGGGATTCTGTATCCTGGTCAGTGATAGATGGAAAGTAGGCCCTTCAGAAATGATGACATATCAGACTCAATGCTCAGACCAAGCATGGGATCATTTAAATTGTTTCCAAAAATGTTGTGAGGAGGGAAAAGAGAGAAGAGGAGGTGGTGCTTACCATGAAGTCTATGAGCTATTTTCCCAGGATCCTTGTCACATAACTCAGGAAAGAGGAAGGACATGATGTAGAGAGACCCTTCCTCAAAGAGGACTTTATAACATCATTATAGTATCAGCCAAATGCAGATACACTTCTTTTTTAATGAAGGAAAAACATGCATTTTTTTTTAAATAGATAAATCATCCACAAACAAGCTTATGTGAAAATTAAAAGGAAGAAGTCCAAAGAGGCATGCCAGAGAAGGAAGTTTGCAGAGTCCAGGGGATTCAGAGAAGACTGCAGTGGGACTGTCTCTGAGAGGGAGCGTTTACATCACCAGTTCTTGACGGGTTTACCTTCTGGGCCTCTGACCTTGGACTGCTGCCGGGACGTTTGTCTTGGACTTGTCCTCTGGGCTGGTGAGTTAGTGATGGAATGACACACGTCTCTGTTGTGCTGAAACTTGATCTTTTCAGATTGCTCAGTGTGAGGGGTTTTGGTCTCTGATCATTCTGTCTCCTGCTCCAGTGATGAGAGGATATGTCAAGTAGTTAAAGCACAAATCTGGGAGCTGGAAGACTTGGCCACCGTTCCTGAGGCTGCCACAGCCTATTTGTGATTTTGGAAAAGACAAAGAATGACAGACATTAGACGTAGCATTTTCCACTGGCTCAATGACTTAGCTCTGCTGTCATTAGACTGAATGGGACTTTCTCCCTTGACTTTGTTGGGAACCTTATATTTCAGACTGTCTATAAAGTAAGTAGGTTCCTCTAATCATTTGGTTATAAAAAAAATGTGTGCTTGCTGCAGTGTAGTGTATTGATGCAACTTTACAGCTGCTGTTTAGTGGGTGGGGAAATCACAGTTAACTAAAAAGGTGGGTCACTGCTGCAGGCCCTGCTTATACTAGTTCAAATCCAAAATAGTATTGGTGTGTTTTGCCAGAGTTCATTGTTACACAAGTACCTTTGACAGCACAGACTCTTTCTATTGAAACTGTCCCTGGAAAGATGGACAGTTCAGCCTGGCCTGTCGGCCTAGGGGGAGGTTTTGAACTGACCCAATCTGGAGGAACTTTCAAAAGTCTATATAAGTTTTAGAATTAAATAATAAAATCAGAATTCCGCCTCACCTGATTCAGCCTGGTTCTTCCACGCAGCTAGCGGTACCACAGCGACAAGTACCTACTGCTTCTCAATTACTCAGGACAGGTAGATGTGATGTAGTATAAGCAGGGGAATGCTGAGTGGAAATTGATTAGTTTGGTCCTAGAATATATCCCACAAAAACTCAACAGCATTTTCCACAGGAGCACTACAAGAAGGTACTATTTATAGTTTGTGCTCATTTTGTGCTGTCTGAAACTAGGAATAGTTTCCACTTTGGAAAGGTTGTAGTTTCAAATTGGAAAATAGAAAGGCATTTTAAAATTCCTTATTGAAAATTAATTTTTTTTTTGACAGAAATATAAAATATTTCTCTCTGATTTTGGAGAATGATGGACCCAACACAGAGTTTTCCAGATCAGCCAATCTGGTCCCATCGTGTTGATTCATTTCCCTTTGGTCTGTCTGGCAAAGACATATGGGTCCAGAAAATGTTTTTCCAGGGGAAGTGTCAGTTTCAGTCCTGCAGACAGCTCCCAGGCTGGGAGTCTTCTGAAGGAGAGGAGATGTGAAGGAGGCTGCAGGAATCAATCAATCAAGTGGTGCCATTAGCAGGCAACAGTCTGCAGAGACGTGTTCAGGAAGCCCCAGAAATCCCAGATACACTGTTCCTTTGCAGGTTGCTATACTGAGCATAGATTTGGTCATCTCACAAGGGAGAATGGGATCATATGGCCTAATTCTGCTGCTGGACAAAAATACACATCCAGAGGGACCGAGTGCCATAGTGCCTGGAGAAAAAACGAATAGTCATGTGTTCCTTATGCTCAATCAAGTTTCTCCTGTACCCTGGGCAGTCTAGAGGCCGAGGAATGTTATTTTATTGAGAACTGTTTGACTGCATTTCAGGGATCCTAAAAGCCCTGTGAGTTTGATCTTAAAATTTGCTTGGACTGCAGTACTTAGGTTTGCGGCATAGCTGCTGCAGGCTGGGGGTCGCTGGCCGGTAAAAGCACTGGCCCTGTTGGCTGTTCCACCGGCGTCCTGCAGCGTGAGCTGGCGGGGAGCCGAGCAGCCGGCAGGAGCGGCAGCACAGGCTTGGCCCCCTCACATCTCTTCTTTGAAAGACCTGGCAAAACCCAAAGACTGGATGTGTCAATGTCGACAGATCAAGCTTTAATGTCAGAAAAGAGTCATGGTGGAAATTTCCTGGGCAGAGCTGCTGACTGCATCCTGGGTCTGGCTGAGAAACAATGCGAAAGGTGAACTTGGCTCAGTGGGTTTTACTTCTTTGATCTTCCCTGCCCAGAGTGGTACATTCTGCACCAGGATGGTGCAGCTGTACTCTTTGGAGGAAGAATAGGAATTTTCTTTAACTAAAGACGTTTGCAGTCATTTCCTGTCCCTCCTTGAATTCTTTTCATATTCATATTCATGGGTTTAGTGCTAATGAGAACCAGAGCTATATGTTAAAAAGATCATCTGTCCCTTAAAACATCTCTTGGAATAGCCAAAGGGGGGAAAAAAAAGTAATGAACAACAGCTCCCTCTGAATTTTTGACTCATCCAATCACCTAAATTAATCAGTGTTAAAGAAAAGTGTGCAGCTTGGTGTGACCATCCAGGGCACTCTGCCTGGCTCCATGGCTTACTCTGCCTTGCCTGTGAACCCAGTGTGCTCTGGTGTGGGATTATGCTCTGTCCTCAGGTGCCTGCCACACTTATCGCTGTGTAATCAGACTGAATTCAGGATGAATGTCGGCTACGACAGGAAACTATTTCCAAGCAGCTGTAGGTCTAGTTTAGGCCTTTTAGGATCAAACTTTCATCTCCAATATAAATCCACTGAAGGAAAGAGTTTATCTCTCACACCTCTTGAAAGTAGAACCTAGAGCTAAGAGTTGTCTTCAGGCACTATCCCGGGCCCTGCCTCTGTGACCTTCCATGCATATGTACATGCTTTTGGTGACAGTCTCCAGTTAATAGCCATGGCTGTGTGTGGAAAAGGCAGGAATGAAAGTAGTGCCTAGCTCCAGGGTGTTCTTGCCAGCAATGAGGACTAGTGTTTGGGAGGCACCAGCTCATAAGTTGGGGTTCCCCCCTTCCCCCAGTTGTGCCACTGGCTTGCTGTAAAATCCATTGCAAATCATTCACCTTCTCTGGAGGTTCAGCTTAGCTTTTGTACAGCAGGAACAATGATTCCTTTCAGCTCTGCCTCCACAGTGGTGGTTGCACAGGGCTAACGAGCAGTAATGCAGCCTTCAGGGAGCTGCACTGCTGAAGCCACTCTAGCGAGTGTTTTGTGCTGGGAGAAGAATGGATCCTTAAAATATTTAATCAACAATCACTGGGTATATATACCCCCACTTCTGGATTAAATACTCTGAGTGATTTAGGGCTCTATTATGTCTTTACCTCTTTTGTTTATCTCATGTTCTCATCAATCAGAGCTTCACTTTAGACCATGATAAAGCATTTTAACCATGCCTTTACTGGCTATAGTTGTTAGGAAATTTTCTGCATATTTTTAACCTTTTTTAAATAGTGATTCCATTCTCACTTTCTGAACTATCTTGACTTTTTTTAAAGGGAAGCAATAATGAATTTCCATATGGGTTATACCTTGTAAAAAGATTATCTCCATTTGCTCTTTTTAGAAACTTTTCAGAAGGGAAGGCACTGTCCCAATGCACAGAAGCAATTTTTCTTTTCAATGGATCCTGTGACTCAAATCTAAACCTTTGCTCTCAGAGGAACACTTTTCAAATGTTTACTTACTGCTTGATTCCTGATAGGCAGTCTGGAAAAAAAAACAGATGAGGTGTTACTCCTGAAAGTTATACTGCTTTATATTGTTTGAAAGGCAGAGATTGAACTGATTTGTCTAGCAGCTTGCCTTTTCTCAGCTAGGGGAAAAAGTTCCTTTGTAGCTCAGGCTTTTATCAACAGTCCAGTAAAAGTGTTTTATATATATACATTAAAAAATCATACAACATATAAAGCCTTTTATCTTGATGGCTCCAAAGTAGTTGACAAATTGGTCAAGTAATTTGTCAGCTACTTTCCTCAAAAGTTATTTATTACTCCAGAAAGTTATCATAGAGGTATTTCTATGTTAGGTGAAATTATTCTTGCTACTAATAGCTTTGAAATAACAATCAGACTTGTATACGTGCATTACAAAATTTTAATCTATGAATTTTAGAAATGTTTTCCTAGTCCTTTTTCCTGGCTGGAACAGTTTGTTGTGTATGGGCAAAAACTGCATGAACTGATGAGGATGCCTGCTTCTCTCTGGTACTCCTGTACCCATCCCAGGCTTGGAGAGGAGCCTCTGTGCAAGGAGTGAGTTGTCTTCCAGGGGCCTGTGAAGTTCCTCACAGCAATTTGTCCTTTGGCTCACTGGTGACACCATGACCTGCCATGGCCATTATTTCCATATAAGCCTTACATATGAGCAGTGTTTGCCTCTTCTGGAAGGGCTCTGGATACACATCCCACATGCATACACACTCTGCATCTGTGAGGCTTCATCAGAGGATCCTCTTGGCTCCTGAACCTTTCCCCTGAGCAAATCGTTGGCTACCTCGTGAGCAAACTGGTTGCAAGGTGGCTGAGGGCTCCGTGAAGGGATCCATAGCACGAGTGTGTTAATGGAGTCAAGTGCTATTTATTGGCTGCAGTGGATTTCACTGCGCCCTTGGCGCATTCGTGCTTCCTGTACGAAACTTGGCTGAAGGAATCAGAACTGCAAGACATCATCCCAAATTCCAGCTGGGATGCGTAACTTGGCTACATGACACTCTCTCCTCTTTGCCCCCCTTAACTGCTTCCCATGTTGAATAGTTTCTCAGGACTCAAAGGGGAAGGAGGAAATAATCTCCAGGCCAATGATTCTTATAAGTAGAAAAATCACATAAATAAATTAGCAATGATTAATAGTAAGAAATTGTCACTTGTCTCACTTGCCTGGAAGTTGTGGCTTGCTGAAATGACAGTCTTGGGTGTCGGGGGGTTGGGATGCAGAGAGTGAATGATGGGGGTAGGGATTTATTTTATATATATTTTCAAATTGAAAAAAAAGTGTGATTTATTTTCTTCTGCTGCAGCCTGCTCCAAATTTTCAGTTTTACATTAATAGCTGTGGGAACAGCAGTTCTTACTGCCATATACTTTAGCTATTAACACTGTGTCTGGTTTGACAGTACATCTCTCAATTTATTTTTTTTATTCCCTTGCGATCATAAAATATGTATCAGCCTTCCTTCCTAATCTCCTTTGGCGTGTCCAGCTAGTTATTTTGTGTCTTTCCTCCTTTTGAATTTGATTTTTCTAACAACAAACCAACTGTCTGTTAAAACCCCCCTTTTTTTTTTTTAAATTTGAAATTTGATTGAATTCATATTTAATAGAATGATTTCTCCAGGAGCCCTTAACAGCTTTCTCCCCCAAATGTTTGCTTCACTGATATTTTAATTGCTGTAATAATCAGCATTCTGAGTACGAGGTCTTTCCTCTAGCTCAGTAAATCCATACTGGCTGAGTAAAGCATGTCTGTGATTTATGTGCAGATAAACAGCTTTGGATCCTATCCAATCACTTCATCAGTTTTAATTCGGCTGCCTAATCAGTAGCAAACAGGAGGGTTGTTTTTTGCTGGTTTGGTTTTTTTTTCCCCTTTATTTTGTTTTTAACAGGGTTGGGGGTGTTAATACAGGGTTTGGCATGTTCCCCAGAATGGCACAACTAGCTCCCCATTTCTCATCATCTTTGTGTCAAAATCAGCTGTAACTTTCTGAGAGAGTTTATAAGAAGGGGATGAGATGCCAAGCCGTGCCTTTGGGCTTTCGTTGGTATCTAAGGAACCAGGCAGATATGCAGTCTGAACAGCAAGTCTGCTCTTATCTCATGCTTTATAAAGGACATCCCTCAGATGCCTGGGAAAAGTGGAAGAGCTCATACAGAAGCAGATTTTGTTTACTGTGTGTGTTTAGGGGTTGATGCCTTCAAAATCATTTCCACAGCAATTATGCTGCTGCAGTTGCTGTTTCTTACCAGGCAAAGTGGCTTGGAAGGGTCCTGGGAGGCAGAGGTGGCACTGTGGGATGCAGCTGTGCAGGGGTGGGACACTCTTGAGGAGAGCCCACTCCCCCCTTTGCACCCTCAGCCTATGGCTCGCTGTGCGGGTCAGCCACGGGCACAGTACTGTACAAGCCAGAGGGCTCCAGATGACTCCAGGCTGAGGCTCTTCAAGATTAAGGCTCATGACCACAGTTCCTGACCTCATTTTTGTCTACAATAACCTAAGCAAAGGCTTGCTAAGGTTAAAACACTGGACCATTTACATTATCATCTATTAGTGCCATGTGTCCAGAGGTGAAGCGTTCTCTGATTTATAAGCAGCCTCTGAAGGATTACAGAGAGCAACCCCATTTTGGACATCAGATCTAGGGCAAGCAATACCATCTGTAATAACAAAGCTTACCTAAAGAGCTTAGCATGGTTTGAGTAGTAAACCACGGCTGTGTGTCTATGAACCTTGTCAGCTCTCCTGCCTGCCTTCATTTCAGTGTGTAACTGTGCCTGGCCACTTCATTTACACTTGGAAACTGCAAGAGGTATTAGTAGCTCTTCTTCTGTATCTGGTTTTTTCCTGTTTCATAGCAGCGCTTGCTTTGTAAGCAAGGAGCAGGCTTGGGAAAGCTGTGCTAGGCTGTGTGGGCACCACTGGACTGTTTACGGGGCACATTGATTGGGAAGAGAACACTGGTATTGCTGCTATATCTTCTTGGGGGTTCACATCATAACCCAGTTGACACATGCCACCTTTTTCCCATGTCAGGTTAAATCCTCCCAGCTCTGTGCTTCACTCTTACCAAGAATCTCAACCAGACCTGCTCAATTAAAACTTTTTGGCTCAGCCTTAACTCCTTGCACACACCCATAGCTGTAGGGGCTTTAAATAGACTTCTGAATCATCATGAAATTCAGAGAATTAGGCTGGGCTGGAGGGAAGGGCAGGGCACTGGGTTTGTGGCATTTTGGGATCAGTTCTCAGTGCAGATGTGGGTGTCCCAAGGGATGTTGGGTGAGGTGTGTAATCCATCTGCTGTGTTGGATTTTTTATAGCTTGCAAAAGGGCAATAACACCTCCTTGCCTTTGACTGGCGATGAAGAGAGAATAAAACCCATTAGTGAAGAGAAGACATTTAGACTCTGTGATGGTTCTGGTGCAGCTCCACCTCCACTACAGCACTCACTGGGCTTTTTATCTGCAATGCTTGAAGAGTTTTCAAAAATGATTTGGCGGTGTGTGTGGAGGGGGAATTTTGGCCATTATACTGTTATTTATATTATGCTGCTTCTTTTTAATTGATGACAGCCCTGTGGAGGGACTACCAGGCTTGGGATTCTCCTGGCTTTGACTGAGCACAATCTATAGGTTTGGTGCTCTTAAACTCAACAGGAGCTCTGAGCATTCCTATTAAAATTGATGGGAAATGAACTTCAAGAGTTCTGAAAGATGAAGACTATCCCATCTGTCTATCTGCTGCTCTAATGGAGAGATGAGAAAGGTTTCATGCTGTAACCTGAGAGGGAATTCAAATGTCTGAGAAGAAATTTCAGGGGAAAGCACAGTGTCCTCCACATCAAAGAGTTTGTTTAGGGAATCCTCTATTCTCAAGCCAAAGGGGAGCTATTATGTTTAGAGAGGCAGGGTCCAGACCAGAATTATTCTGCTGATGAAACTTAGAGTTTGTGCTGTCCAGTGGCTTACTTTAGAAAAGGCTACCTACCAGTCTGGGAGGTTTGAGCTAACAGATGGATCTTGTTTTCTCACAAGCTGATATGCTGGGCTATCACTGAAGAAGCATTTCCACTGTCACCATTTTAAAGAGCAGGAGTTAGCTGACAATAAAGACTGAATCCTTTTGGTGAGTGCTCTGTCACCCCTGGATTCCTTTGGGTGTCCCACCTTCAGGATTCAGCCCTGGCAGAACAGCTGCAGAAATGTTCACATCTTCATCCCTTTCCCATGATTTCTTCCATGAGGAAAGACTGATAGGAGAAGGAAGGAAATTTGAGAGTCTGTATGTGTGTCAGTCTTAATGTGTTGAAAGAGGGGACTGTGAGTGCCTTTTCTGGGTTATGGAAATGTGATGAATGAGGTTTCTTGAAGGAAACAATTGCTTCAGTCCTCTCAGTGAACAGCCTGACTGGTTCCTCTGTTTCTGCAGTTTGGTTTTTTTCAGATGGTGCTACATTTATTATTACTTTCCTTTCTAATTTTTTCCCATTTTCCCTTTTTACCCTCCCTTTCCCTTTTTCCCTTTCACTTTTTCTGATTCATACTGTATAGAAGCCATTGTTCAAAAAAGAATTACCAGGGTGGTAAGAAGTCTGCCTATGGCTGGAGTCTGATGGCCCATCTCTGAGTGCAGCACCTTAACCTACAGAAGCCCTCTGGCAGTATACAGAGTTTTGTCAGACCAGACACTAGTTTCCCTGGAAAAAGCATTTTGTCTTTTTAGGATCTCTATTCCTTGTCTATGATGTAGCGTTAGCAGCATGTGCTCCTCCTCAGGAGCACAGTGAGGAAAAACCCATCTGCTTTGTGAATGCTCAGACATTGCTCTAATGGAAGCCATGTAAATAACTAGATAAATGATTTCACTGAAATTGTCAGTATAATAGGTAGCAGGGTCAGAATCTCTTCGCAGTGATTCATTTCTTACTGGCTGAGTGGGATTTTTGTGCTCACAAGCCATTGTACAGAAGTGTCCTCTGATTTTTGCTTTCTCTGTCTTTTCCCTGCCTACACTTTTAGCTCTTTGATCTCTTGCTGGTGAGCTCCAGGGAGCAGAGACTACCAGGGTCAGTGTCTGCACTGTGCTCAATGCAGAGAGTTCAGGCACAGGCTAGGCTTTGTGGTGCTGCCATAACTAAAGGATAAATTATTACAAACTAATCTAGAATTTGTTAAAATTTGTCATAATTTTTGCCTCTTTATTTTCATAAGACTGTGATGGAATTGTGGGGTTTGGATAAGACATAAGGGTGAAAATACTGAGAATAACCTTTCAGATGTGGGTTTCTTGAGCAAATTTGTTCATTCTGAGCTTTGCTTTTGGTGTTTCAAAGAGAGGGATATGGGCTCACAGCCAGCGTGCAGGCTCTCTGCCCTGCCACGCCTGCTGTGAGACTGGGGGCAAATGGTGTAGGCTGCACTCACATCTTCATCCGGCTGCAGCTCCTGGATTGACTTGAGCAGTTCAAATAATTCTTGACTAATCTGGGTGCATCTGTAGTTCAACTGGCAGAATGGAAGGTGCACTGAACTCCAGCAGGAGTGAATGATGAGGCATGGTGACGGGTGGTGGGGACAGGAGTGTCCCCAAAGAGAGCACTGCAGTGAGGAGTAAGATATGTGTTCACAGCCTACATTTCTCACTGGTGTAAATCCCCCACTTGGAAACTGGGACAAGAGTGATTTCTTGTCTCTTCTGTGAGGATGAAGCATTTAGGATTATGAAAAGTTCAGACAGGGCTGCACAGCTTCTCAGTCAGATTGATTGTGTTAAAATATTTATTGTTTCCACAAACATTTGCTGCTAGCAAATCAGTGGGCTAGGATTTTTGCAGAAAGCAAATAATTGCAGCTGAAGCTAGTGTTGGAGGACCTTCAGGTGAGCATTAAAGAAAATTTTTATACTACTTTGTGGTTAAACTTAAATAATATTTTCATTCTATTTAATTTCCAAATAATGTCAAAATTCTTTCCCATCTGGTAGAAGATGTAGTTAGAAATATCCACTGAAGACTCGTTTTTTGATGTTTCCACAGGTCACTTAAGATTTTCCCTGAAGCGTGACTTTGAATATGACACTTCAGTAATGCAGAAGCTGTAAGTAAATAATATCATGTTTGCAGGCCTTGTTTAAGAGCTGTGTTTGTACTCTTTCCAGAGCTTTGCTAGAACTCACCTTGCTACACTCCATCTACCTCACAACAAGCTTGCAGGGAAGTCACTGAGAGATGACGTGATTTCAAAGTCGATCGTGCCATTTTAGATGCTTTGCTTTATCAGCTTCTTGTTTAATCTAAGAACTCCAGTAACGGTTGCCTAATCTGCAGGAAGAAAGCCCAAGACATCTGTCAGTATTGCAGGAAATGTCACAAGCAGACAAAATTAAAAATACCTCATTAGCATCTATGAGCAGTGAATAAAATGCAATGATACGGTACCAAAAGCTGGCATGCCGTTGGTTCCCAGGCCACGGAACAAAGACCAAGGCTTGTGATACCACTAATTAAAAAGGTCTAATAAAAGCTGAACAAATGAACCCTAAAGGCTGCTGATCTGGTCATGTATTCGTTGGCCTTTGGTAACTTGATGTCAGAGTTTAGTTATCTTAGGAGTCTTTTCACAGAGGTAAGCTTTTGGGCCATTCTTGGTTGTGAATGCACAAAAAGGATATGGTTTCCTTCTCTTTCTCAACTTTTGCCATCTTTTTTGAAGGTGAATTAGTAAGCTGCTAATTTTGCTATCTCTTTTCTGGATTCTGCATTGTTTTCCTAATCAATTCTCTCAGATCTGCTCAATCTCCATTTAATTCAGTCAGCTACTCAACATCAAAACCTTTTATAATAAAGAGAGTGCTAATTTTTCTGTTTATTTCAATTGTCTTTTGTCAGGTGTTATCATATAACTCAATCTTCCGGCATTGGAATTTGTAATTTAATCAATAAAGGAGGACATTTTTCTCAAGGAGATCAAGGAAGAAAGGTCTTGAGGAAAATGCACAGTGAAAGGAAGGTGAAGAACAAAAAGGGATGATAGGAACTGTGGTTGGCATTTAATAGCTGCACACCTTGGTGGCTATCCTTGCCTGGCAAGTAGCAAGCAAAAGAGATACCACTACTTTAAAATTAATGGATATAATGATTTTGCCTGTGCACTCATCGTGCAAAATCTAGAGGGAGAATCATGGATAATACTTAAGTTGCTATTGCACCATCTCCAGGTGTTGGCAACCCTGTACATGAGCAGTACTGTTCACACGAGCAGTTTGGTATCAAGAGAGACCAAGGGAAGAAACTTCGCTGTGTGAGCTCCTCCAGCCTTCCTGCTCTCATGGCTTTTTATTGTGTTGCTGTTGCTTTAGACAAGGGCAGAGGAGGGATGATCTGTGGCCTCCCTTGATGTGATCACTGAGGGGCTCAAGGCTTTGCAGCACAGGGATGTTCCTGCCCACCATAAAAGGTGGCTGTGGCCTGTGAACCTGCTCTGTCCCTGCCTGTGGCTTTGCTTGCAGACCTTCTGCTGCCCCAAAGGTGGGGGTGGCACTGTGCTCTCCTGGCAGGATGAGGGGATGGCTATTCATTGCTAGCAGTGAGAGCTGTCCTGGTTTCCTGCTCTGGCCCATCTGAAAGAGCATCTCTGGTAGTTCTGCTGGAGGTGTGAATTTTGCCCCAGGGGTGCAGTTTGTTTTGCTTTCACCCCTGGAAGACAACATGCCTTTTGCACACTGCTGGGCAGTTGTGAGCAAGGCTTGCTTGTGAGATTGAATGCCCCGCTGGAGAAGCACTTCTCCTGGGTCACAGCTGGGAGTCTTTCCTTGGCCCCTTGACTTCACAGCCTGGGCAGGTCTCAAATATCAGGCCTCTGTAGAGTCAGCCACGGTTTTGCTGATAAATTGCTTATAAGTATTATGGTCTCAACTTGGCAAAGTCTGCAAAACACAAGATGGAAGGTATCAAAACTATTCATTCAGAAAATGTTAATATTTAAAATTACAGTAAATCGTTTGGTGTTCAAGGCATGTCACAGTGCTCCTTTGCTTATGTCTCTCCCAAGGCCTGGTTGCTAGTGCTGTAGCCACATTTTCTGCAAATCAAACATTGAGCCAGCTATTGAAACACTCATCTTGTGGGATTTTTAGAACGTATCTTTTAGTTGAAGCAGGCACGTTAGTAAAGAAAGACTTAATAATACAACATTTTGGAGAATTTTTCATACATGGTGTGTCGCATTTGTCTTGAAGATTTTAGTACACCCCTTGAATGCTACTCCAGATTGAATAAACAGGTATTTAGAGAGTCTTCAGGTGCTTATTTTCAACTTGCATTGACAAACTTTTCCTGTGGTAAGCACATAGTTTCATAAGTGTCTCAGTTTGAGACAAGTTTACGGGGGAAACACTCTGGAAGGAACGTCTCCTCCACAGAAAGCAGGTTGCAGCACTCCCTCTCCCACCGATACAAAAGGAATTTCTTGGAGGAAAGTGAAAAAAACTATTTATTTAACAAACAAAGTGCTGGCAGGGCACAGGAAAAATGCATAACTGTTAAAATATTAACCCTCCTCAATGCAGAGAAAGCTGGTGGATTTAGAGTTCCCTCTGTAGCTGGCTCGGCCCCTCCCGAGGTCCGAGGCCGGGATGCGGCGTCCCCGCAGCCTCCCCGCCGGTCCACAGGGTCCGATGGTCTGATTCTCGGATCACGTCTAGGCCAAACAGTTCCAGAAGAAGATGAAGAAGTTACCGGAGATTTCGGTATGCTGGTATGCAGTCCTGGGAAAAAACCTCTTGCCTCAGCTCACAAGCTGGCTAGAAGCAGGAATCCACTCTGTCCCGCTGCAAGCAGAGCTGAGCCATACGGGGCAGTGTGTGTGAGTCCTTGAACACAAACCGCGCGGAGGAATTTTCCCGGCTCCCCCCTCTTCCCTGAGACCCAGCTTAAAACTGTGGGACCCATTTCTGGGCAATAAGCACACGATAGGGGAATACAGTATTATCATAAAATCATCCCAAGACAGTAAGAGAATCAAGTGTAGAGGTCTACAGTAAATAATCTTACTTCCCCCCCACCTTCCATCCCAACAACACCCTAAGCACTCTACAGTAAAAGCTGTCACTTAATTGGGATAGGGTCTTACCTCAGGGTCTATTAAGTAATGAACATCATGGATGGAAGAATGCCTGGACAAGTGTTGCATTGGAAGGGGCTGCCCATGGAGGAGGTGGAGTCACCATCCCTGGAGGTGTTCAAGAAATGACTGGACGTGGCACTCAGTGCCGTAGTCTGGTTGACAAGTTGGAGGTCGGTCAAAGGTTGGACTTGATGATCTCAGAGGTCTTTTTCAGCCTAAATGGTTCTGTGATTCTGTGTGTCTGTGAAATGAAAGGGAGATGAAATTGAAATTGCTTGGTCCTAAATTCTCAGCCACTCTTGAATTCAAGTCCTGCTCCTGTTTTGCACAGCTGTACCAGAAAGTTTTGGACAAGGAACGTGTGGAGTGTGCCAATGAGACAGCTACAAAATCTACAGAACTGCAACTGGATAACAAATCACTCCCTCTGCCCTTGGAAAATATCATAGAAGCCTTTTCTTATATGAGCAATATTGTAAATATTGTTCATCTTTTTTTCATAAACCTATGTTTGAGTCTATTCTCCAACCTTTCAACAGTGCCAAAGGATTACCAAACATGCACCATATGATTGTTTATGATCCCTGGTTCATTCTTGTGCATTCCAAATAATGTTATCAAAGCTGGTGCTGTTCTGCCTGTCGTGTTTGGCCAAATACGAGAGCAGAGTTTCTCCCACTGAGTAGCTCAATGTGCTGTATTTGAAGATTGACTTTTGGAGCAATGACTCTTTGACTGGCCAAAGCAATCACTGTTTTGCCTAGCCAGACAGCCTAGGGATCCCAGGGATCTAAGGATCTAAGGGGATCTAAGGATCTTAGGGATCTAAGAAGCGTTCTGATGAGAACTGTGGCTGAAGACACTTCTCGTGGTTGATTTAGCACTCAAGAGCTCAGAGCTCTGTGGAACTGGAGCTTCTTCAAAAGTAAGCAATGGCACATGCAGATTGCCCCTCTGTCCTTCCCACAGTAATGACTTCCTCTTTTCACCTAAAAAAGAGAAAATAATGAATTATACTTTAGTCCGGCTTTACAGTGGTATTTTGCATAAAATGATGCCAGTGTATAGTATGTCCAAAATACTTACATATATGTTCATTAATTTTTCTCCACTTGCTTTTGAGCTGCTAAAACACTTTGAAACACTTGGTTTGGGGTTTTTTTTGTCCTGCTCCCAGCACCAAATTACCCATTTTAGTGATTCAGTGCAGATCAGGAATTTGGAGGGGGGGAAAGGAACATTGCAGCCCCTTTTAGTTTATCTCTTAAAGGATGTTGGGTTTTGCTCCCACTGATTTTGAATTCAACAGGCTGCAGAAGGACTGGGTGTCATTTAGCTATTAGAGATTTTTGTTTTCCTGATCATTGTGAAGTAGCATCATTAACACAGGCAAATTACCATGCTTCACTGTGCTGTGTCCATGGTACATTAGAGGCCCTTTTCCATTGGTAAAGCTGAGTCTATTCTTCTGTAAAATCAGGGCCCCATTGGCAGTTCTTTGGCAAGTGAGACAGAGGGACTATTTAATGGGAAGAAGAGTGGTCTAATAAAGGGGATGAAGTCGAACATGACAAGTGCAAGGAAAGACAGCAGAATGTTGGTTTATAAATCACTGCATAATTGGGCCAAAATATTCATCCATTTTCACAGGACCAGGGAGGGAGAGGACTGCAGTTTTGGGGTAAATGAGTAACATGGTTTTTCCAGAGTGCATTTTAGGAAAGTCAAGCACTCTATCCATTTTGCTTCCCAATACAAGTGCTGTGCTTTCAGGCTGATGGAAACTGGTTTGCATTGCTGAATTTTCTTTTTTGAAATGGTGTATTGGCTTTTCGTTAAGAAATTGGACTTATGCTTGAATACATCTGGATTTTACAAATAGGTTTTTAGTTTAATAAGATGAAATCAATTAACCAGAAAAGTCATTGCCAATGGATTTTACAAGTACATAAAAATATATTGCTTTTTCTTGAAACATTTCATCACTCTTTTCAATGTTCCTTTTTCTTTCCTTTGCCACCAATGACAAGGCACTTTGATAATTTGTTCCCTCGTGCCTTTTCCTGAAAACCCTGATCTCTGGCCCTGATTGTGTATGTGGGGGGGGCGGAGAGGGAGAGATTAGGCATGTGCATATGCATCTATTTATTTGTGACTCAGTGTTTATTTCTTTCTCCAGTGTTGTTCAGTGTGTTTAACTTGTGGCCTGAGGAAAAACAGAGCACACAAGCTATAAAAAGTTGTTCTGAAAAGGTTGCTTAAAGTGGCACAGGACCCAAGGGCTAATGAGCAATCTCTCAAAGCCAGGTATTAATGCAACTGCTGAAACATTTGGCGCAGCAGAGACACTGAAGAAAGCAGTAGCACCTGATTGTTACCCCTCTGCATCCCTGGAGTGGACATGCCTCCTGGAAACTCTTCTGAGGTCCCTCATTACGTCAGCTTTGCCTTGCAAGTGAGGGTGGGGACAGAGACCCACTGTCCTGCAGTGGCACGGAGGTCTGTGGAAATGAGTTCTCTGCCTGCCTGTCTCTGGACAGTAATGCTCATTTCATCACCTATAGCAATATTTTACTTGGAGGAAATTTTAACATGAGGCCCCACCAGCCGCCTCTACCCCTAAATTTCCATCAATTCTCTGCCTGCAGGGGGGCTGGGTGACACACAAGACATGGGCGCATACTGAGGAATTGTAGGATTTCTATTTCCATTACCTCAGCCTTCCCCATTCCCTTGTAGCCTTGCCTTCTGCTTAAAATGCAAGGGATATTAACTTCTATGAGCATGTGGGGCGGTAACCCAGGCAGGCACTGCCTTGGGATGACATGGTTTTCCCTGCTCTGATCAACTCTGTAAATTGAAGCATAAAGAGTCTGCTTTTTCTTGAAACATTTCATCACTCTTTTCAATGTTCCTTTTTCTTTCCTTTGCCACCAATGACAAGGCACTGTGATAATTTGTTCCTTCGTGCCTTTTCCTGAAAACACTGATCTCTGGCCCTGATTGTGTGTGTGGGATCCCTAATAACTTTGCTAGTTTGCTTTAGTTACAATTGATACAGAGATGACTTAAACATGGTACTTTGGGGTAAAATAGAACCTATGCCAACTACATGGCAATGACACACAAAATTAGCTGTTGCAAAAAGACATCTCTGTTCACATCAGCTTTGCCCAATTTGTCAAGAAAACATCTGTATCACCTAAAATAAAAACAAACACTAAATTTGGGGAACAGGAAAGGCTTTAATTCTTTTCTTCTGCAAGCAATGGGAGTGCCCTGCAGGACAGTGCCCTTTTTGCATCACTGCTTTCATTTAGCAGTGGTTCTCACATTTTAAAAGTAAGTTTAGATATTTTACCAGCAGCCTGACATCATTACTAAGGCTCTGCATGTTTAACATATAACTGATGATCTAGTTGAAGGAAATTATTACATGAGGACTTTAAAGGAGATACCCTTTCAACGGGGTGTAAACTTCAACACAAACCTAACAGTTGCTTAAAGTCCTTCTGGATTTGTGAAACTCTCCCATGAGCCACACCAAGTTGTGAATGATGCTGTCCTTCAAACAGCCAGGACAGCCCAACACCTCCTTCCAGTAGCTGTGGTGTGAGCAGTATGTGCTGGTTTACATCCAAGCTCATCCACTGCTTATTTAATTCTCACTTTTTTTTTAGCCTGTGTTGAGTTCCTCCTTTTAGCCTGTCCTTCATGTTAAAATGACCTTGTTCCTCCAGGGAAACCTCCCCCGCTTCAAACAAATGGTACCAACACCAAACAACTGCTTTGTGGTATCTAGTTTTGTCCTGCACTTGTTTTAAAGCTTCCCAGGAACCCTTGGCTACTTCGCACAAACTGTTAACTTGAGGGTAATAATTTTGTCTGGGTTTTGTCACAGAAATTCAATTAAGGAGGATTATGAACACAGTTGTAGGCCTGTTTCATTTACAGTTGCAAATGAAACCCAGGCCACACACTGATCATTTATATAGGAAAGGAGATGCTGTGTAGTTCTGAGTGGCTGAATTACCTGCATGTTCCTTTGTGTGGCTTCACTTATTGCAGAAGGGAGGGGAGTGAGACTTGCAAAAATTAATAAAAAAGTGATAGAAAGGCGGGAAAGAAATCACCAAGGGAAAAACTACCCCCACTGCTTTTCCCTAGGAGGCACACATCCCTTCTACACATAATAAACTCCACAGGGAATTTCTTCCTCCTTAGAAAACATATCCCGAAGGGCAGGAGTGAGTACTCATTTATTTATTTATTTATTGTTAACAAAGAGCAATATTCTGTTTTCATGGCCTTGGTTTGGCTCCAAGTCCCTGAGCCACTGGGGACAAGGCATAAGGTTTCACTTTTTTCAGTTCTTATTTCTGGGCCATGCAAGCCAACTTTTTTATTCCTTTTTTCTCTTTTCAAGTTTTTCTACAAGCAGCTGAATTCCCCAGGTAGGAAAGGGGAGAGGAGGGGGAAGGGAAGAGAGGAGGTTTACCATATAGGAGCAGAATGATAGCTGCTGCAGAGGCTGGCTCCAGGTGGAAGCAGCGTGTTTGGAGACAATGTAACAAGAAAGGAATTTGTTTATTTGGAAGATGCCTTTTTAAGTTATGAAGGTCAAAATAAAGGCAAAACTTGTCTTGATGTCCTCTGATGAAATGTCTGTGTTTGTAGAGGAGCAATATATCTCAGCTTTGCTTTGCAACAATAAACTTGGGAAATACTTTGCACCCCTCAGGAGATATGTGAAGGGCACCCTGCTTGGGTCACCCCTTCCTCCTCATGCAGGTTTTGTCCCACAGCTTTGGGCTCTGTCCTCTAACCTTTTGCCTGGGAAATCCCACACTGATTTCCCCAGGGTGTTGCCTGCCTGAAGATGTGAAGGATTAGTCTTAGCTCCCATCTACTGATTTTTATTCATAGGGAGTTATCACCATTTTGCAGATGGGGAGGAGAGAGGTGCTCAAAGGTGGAATCAGCCCCAACAAGTCAAGACTAGGCACAGCCCCAGGCTGTTCCCTGTATGAAGTGAGTGCTGCAGTGTCTGCTAAAGGACCTACCCCATACATCACCTTTGATTAAAGCTCTCCAGCTCTCCCCAAACATACTCTATTTAACAACTTGTTTGCCTCTTGTTTCTTACATTCTTCCTGATCCTTCAATTCTAGGAAGGGTTATACTGTTCTTACTGTGGTTTCAACTACATGCCTAAGAGGCTTACTGGATTCTTCACCAGATGAGAGGAAATAAGCTCTTTAGTTTCTAGCTTTAGATCAGATACTGTTTCTGCACCTCTCTCTATACAGACTTGACACTGTTGAAGACTGAAAGAGAAGCAGGCAGCTCATTAACTCAAAAACTTCAGCAAAATTCACTGTAAGTGATGCAGTGAAGTGTGAACAATATCTACTTTTGCTTCACATCCAGGGCAATTCATCCTGTGGTGAGGGGCTGTTACAGTGTTTTATATTTCTCAGTTGTTTTGTGTTAGAGTTGTCTGGTGTCAAACTAAACTTCTTGTTGAGGTAAAACCTGGATGAAAAGAATGAAAGGCCTTGTGTAAAGGACACCTTTTCTAGAGAAGTTAGGACAACTGAAATCAGCATCCTCAGCAGCTTTCAGTCCAGATGAACATGGCTTTATGGAGAGTATTATGACTAGATGGATTTGAGTGTGAATAACCTTGCAGAAGTCAGTGGATTCATACTGACACAAAAATAGTGGGGGAGAAAAAGGGGAGGATCAGTATTTTGCATAACTATCAGATTGTTTTGTTACAACTGATTGGGACAATCTGCCATACTCCGGTTTTGTTGCGTAGTGGAGGAAGGAGATGAGACTCTCCAGAGGGTGGCTCACCAGAAGGGCCTTCCCATAGGTGACAAGAGCTGACCTTTGGGACTGCTGATCTCCTCCTGCTGATGTACCAAGGCCGTGCAGCCTAGCTTAGCCCAGGTGAATAAAGTAGGGTGAGATGAATCTCTTCCTACGTTTCATCACATATTTTATATTTGGTACAGCATATAAAAATAGTCCTTTTTTAGCATCTTTCAATCTGTAGATAGTAGAGTTAGATCCTTAGCCAGCATAAATGAGATAAACTTCAGTACTAAAGAGCTGACTTTGATGGAGTAACTTCTGATTTGCTCCAATTCAAGCAGTTTCAATCTCTGTAGAGTTTTCTGGGGTCGTTTCAGTAGTACCTCTAAGCTCAGTACCTAAACTTCAGGAGGACAGAAAGAGGCTGCATGGTATGTAAAGTACACATGGTTTCAGGCAACATCTTATGATTTAGATAAAGCATTTTAGAGTCATGACATCTGGCAGCATTGCTCTCTCAGAGCGTAGCAGAGAAATAATCCTTTCAAATCAACTCTGTTGGAGAGTGAAACATTTTTCACCAGCCTAGTTTAAAAATCATATCTGAGCTTTTCTCTCCTGCTAACTGGTTCAGCACAAACAAACAGTGCACACAGGATGTAGCTGTTTCAGCAGTTTCCCTGGAACTTGCTGTACATTTAAAATTATTTTCTAGCATTTTTTTTTTTGAGCAGGTTTTTTTTCACATAGAAGGTAAAATGTGTAGTTGAATCATAAAGCTTAAGTATTGTGAGCCTGTGTTGGACTGAAGTCCTTTTCATCCAAATAATGACTTTATCTGCTTATTATGGAAGAATTGAAAGAGGTGTGGGAAACTTAAGACTGAAACACACTCGGGAGCCTATATTTCAGCATTGTGGGGGAGTCTGACCATTAGTATGGGAATTAATAACCCTCCAAAGCCACCTCTTCTGAGCAGCTGCTGGCAGTGCAGAATGCACAGACTAATTCTGTTTCAGAGAAGCTAAAATTAAATGTTTGTTACAGTTTTATGTGCATACACGCTCAGCAGGAGCAGTTTTCCGTTCCTTTAGGCAAACTCAGAAAAGGTTGAACATTTAACAGCCTCAAACTACCCAGACTGTGTGCCATATGTACTCAGGACTGAGCCATGCCCGTGTTGTCAGTCTTTAGAGTCTTCCTGAAAGGTGGGATCTGGCTGGTTGCTGGCAATCCATGTCCTTAGAGGCACTGGAGCAAAATGCTGATGTTGATCAGAAGGGGAAGGTCTGAAATTGTAAGCAAACAGAGAAGATCCATCATGCATTTTCACAGATGATAAAAGGCTGACAGTGGCAGTCGGCCTATCAAATAACTAGATTTATTGAAATAGCCTGCGCTCTCATTAAACAGTTTGCTTTTCATGTTTTTGTTTTATTTCATCTTACTGAAGGTGTCTGGGGTTTTTTCCAAACCTGCTATTGCTGCCGTGGCAAACTGGCTAATTTAGACCATTTCTTCTGTTAATGCTTAAAAGCAGCGTGGACTGCAGTGTTCTCACTGACATTGCGGGGCCTCAGAGCAAAGCCAGTCCCTGTCATGAAACCTGAGATTCCTGGAAAGTAAATCATAAAAATTAATGTAATAATTATAAGTTTGTTCCTTGAAAGATGATAGTGCTAGTGATAGTGCTACACATTTCATTTAGCATAAGCCTAGTGCTGTCAGCTCTGCTAAAAAAATGGGGTAGAATTGATCATTTTTAATCAGTAGAGAGAAATGAAATGCAGAAACAAAAATGTTGCTAGCATGATATGACATTCCTGTGCTGAAAGGACCATTCCTTTCCTAACTCAGCGAGGTATCACATTTTGTGGTTTTGTTCCCGAGGGAACGAGCTGCTGCTTTCCTCCTTTTCTGAAAACATTTGTAAGACGGGAAGGGGAATATTAATAATTGAAAATGCAAGTTGCAGTAATACCATTTGCATAAGGATGTTTCTTGACCCATGGAGGATATTCACTGTTTGTTGGAGAAAATATCAACAGAGGAACTGTGGGAGCCTGATGGATCTAAAAGGCTACCTGGCAATAAATTTATTTCTCAAATGAATCCTAATGTGATTCCCAAGACTGGAACTCTCTATTTGTAGCCTGCCCTTTTTCCTGGAAGATGTGATGCACTATCAAGAGATCCATATCCCCCAGTACTGGATGTGGTGCCAGTAAGTAGACTTTAACATGGAGTAAAGGTTTTTTTAACAAAAGGACATGGAGACAGATCCTTCCTCCTGCAGGACTTGCTTGTTGACATTTCAACAGTCCCAGTGACCTTCGCTGAGAAAGTCCTTCTCCAAAAGCATTTTAACAATGAGCTGCATGGAGCTCAGCAGCTGGGGTTAAGACTGATTTGAGTCTTCTGATATTTTAACCTCTAGTTTCAGGAATTGTGGTTTTCCGTTTGGACCTTTTGGGGTGTCGTTTGTTAAGCAGATGCTTGTGCTGCAGAGCCATCCTTCCATGCTGTTTTGAATGCCAATGGTACCAAAACATTACTCATAAAGTGCGCACGCTGTTACGATTCATGACTTTAACTCTTAGCATATTTATAGGCCTCATTTCCATTTTTTGTGGTCTCATTAATGGAGCAGCAATAATAAATCGAAATGTTAATGGGGGATCATTTCACCAACAGCAGAAGGTATTAATGAACTTGATACAATAGTTGAAAGGAAAAAACTTTTTAGTAGTGTAATTTTTTTAACCATTGCCCCTGATTGTCTCCTTCTGAACATGCAGAATTGAGTCAGTTTCGAAATCATGGGAATCATTTAATATGGACAATTTTTAAATCAGCTTCCTGGATACCTTGCATGGGAGATAGACCATTTGCAGAAATTCCAGTGGGGGCAGCCATTCTGGAAGTGAAGCATGAGCAGACTGTTGTAGTCATGGTGGCAGAGATGGAAACCCAGAAAGCACCTTTTGTCTGTGTGAGTTAATGACCTTCATTAATGGAGAGTGAAAAGCTATGCAGTGGGCGTTTCACATCCTGTTGTGAAATGCTTGGTGACAGTGTTAAGATGTGGTCTCATAGGGGACTTAAATTCCCCAGGAGACAAGGGAATTGTACCTTAGGGTCCCTTGGTGGCACTGTATCTCACTTTTTCCACTGTAAAGCTGGGGGCTTTGAGCTAATGGAAACAGTTGGATTTTAAGGCTTGGTCAGTCAGTATTTGTGGAGAGTTAGTGTCTCCTGAGGGAGAGGAGTTACACTATAGGGCAATCCTCAGCTGGAAATAAACAGTACCAGACACCATCCAGGACCTTCCCCAGTGCCACGTTGTTGAAGGCCTCTGTGCTGAAATTAGTTACAGCTGTAAAGACATTTCTATATGCATGCTTAGGAATTGAAGGCTAAAATTTGTAATACATTTGAAGTAAATTTGCATTCTGGCCCCTGGTACAGAGCATCTGTTTGAGTCTTTTGCTGCTTAGTTCTAGAAAGTTTGTTCCCAGTGAGTTTTCATCTCTCTGAGTACATTCATTAATCCTTTTTGGACTTTGCTTACCCACAAATATAGAAGAAGCTTTGAAGTGGATTGGCAACTTTTCACCACCCTTCTTTCTTTCGTTTTGTTAAATAGTGAGTTTAAAGGTACTAGAGTGGGTCAAGAATTGCATGTTTAAACTGTTTGTTTCCTGCAAGAAAAGAGATTGGCATTTAAATGTGCAATTCAAGATAATCATCTCATAATCAGGAGTTTACTGACCTAGAAACTTAATCTAGTCCTGTGAGTTCAAATATCTGCAACTTTTCTTTAGAAAACAGAAAAAATATTATTTTCAAATGCGGCATGTGATTGGTCTAATCTCTCTTTTTTTTGTAGATACCATTAATTTGAAAATTACTTCTGTGAGGTGCTGTTATCTTGCTTCCTGTGCAGGCAAACTGTGAGCCCTAGCCCCCTGAGCTAAGCAGAGGGTGAGCAAGTACATATGAAAGTGGACAGATAAATGCCAATGCAGGGCCATTTGAAACAGGAAGAAAGGAAGGGGGAAAAAAAAGTAAAAAGGGAAGATTATCTGTCTAGCCTTATTGGCAAATGATCAGAAAAGTGACTGAAAGCATTATATTGCATTTTTTCCTGCTTAGGGCTTGATACAAAGCTCACTAAAATAAGTGGGAAACTTTCCATGATGTTCTTGATTTTGGGCTGGGATGCCTGATCAACACTTACTCTTCCTCTGTCTCCCTGCAACAAATTGCTAAGTGCCTCAAGCAAATAAAGATATTGTCAACAACTAGCACTATCAATACTACCTGGCACTGGCAAAGCAAACTCATCTGTTGTGGCTAAAATGACTCCTCAACAGGCAGAGAGGAAAGCACTTGCTTTGAGTATGGTTATGGATATAACCCAATCATGTGGCATGGGGTTATGTGTTCAATAAATTGTCATCTTTAGATAGACAAGTGACCTTGAAACGCTTTTAACAGTTTTCTGCATCATCACCTTTTAAACTTCTTACTCTTTAGATTTAGTTCAGTTGTACTTAATTCCCCCCGGCCCTTTTTTTTTTTATGTCTTATAAAGTTCAGCGTGTGATTTGGTTTGGGGATGGAGGTGGAGCGCAGCTGGTGGAGTGGAGGAGCAGGGAGGGAGATCTTTTTAAAGCAGCTAAACTTGTAGCCAGAGAAGATACTGCATTTATAATGTTCCCATTCTTCTCAATACTTAACAAGAAAAATGATTGTGTGTGTGTGACGTGAATATTCAGCACAGAGCTTTGCTAGCTGACCGCTCTCTTTTCACAGCCATCCAACCGCACACACATTCCTAAGGGATTACCTCACTGCCAGCGCTCCTCAAAGTGTGGGATAGCCGAAGCCGACCGGCTGCAAAGCTCCTTTCTGCCTGCTGCGGTGCTGGTTTTGGGCAATGACCTTTAAAACCACAAATCTAACCCTACGTCTACCCCCCAAAAGATTTTTCATTTGTTAACTAAATGGGAGAGATGCCAGGCATGGAAATAAGGTAGAGTCTGTAGGTTACATGTAGAGATTCCTTTCCGAGCTTTCCACTCCCCTTTGGCTCCAAACACTCAATAACTTTCCAGCCAGAGAATGTTTGTCCCTTCCTTCTCCCTCTCTTTTTTTTTTGTGTTCTTCCCTTGTTTTGCATATTCTGACAACACTGTTTACTTCAGCTTGCAGCTCCCACTGCTTTGTGTGCTTTCTCCCTGTCTCACAATTGCATAAATAAATCACTGAGGAAAATTTGCATTTTATGGGAATTTTTAGCTGATATTAAGTTTTATGGGTGGAATATAATATATGTCAGTTGCCTTAATTAAACTGAATTGTCATTTGTGACACGGAGGTCTTTATCTGTACAAGACTATTTTTTCCTTTCATATTTTTTGCTATTAAACATGCCAGTGGATTTGAAAACCCAAGGATGACAGGTCTCAGAAAGTATCATCTCTCTTGCAGCAAAATATCTGCTTGTGCCAAGTGAAGCAAATCAGCATCATCACAGAGCTGAACAGTTAATTTATGCCATGAATTTCTAAATGCCAGGGGCTGGAATCCGAGGCCCATATATGTTGTAGCACCCTCTAGTCGCCCTGTTGGTGACTTGCGTCGCACCAGAGGAGAGATGGAGTCTGGCAAGATGGTTTAGATCAAGGGAAATTGGACTAAAAGTTTGTCCAGAGTTTCTGTGCCCTGATATACGACATAGTGGCTTCCATCCCCCTCCCAAGCAGCGGTGTGTGCCCCAGAGCGCTCCTGGATTTGGCTTTGGGGAGCGCAGGGTTTCTCGTGGCAGGGCTGGTGGAGGGGCAGGGCCCCCAGCGCGATTGCTGAGGCTGCGGACGCGCACTGCCCCTTCCGCCACACGGGCTGAGGTTTTAACTCCTGCAGAGCAGTGGGGAGCGCGCGGGAAATTCATCTCATCAACTGCTGCAGCTTTGTTTCAGAGGCACGAGGAACCAGCCTCCCAACTCCCTTTTTCACCCTGTTCTAAAATATCTGAATTGAAGGGAAGGGTGGAAATGCCATTTTACACTGGGTCACACACCCAACTAGAGCATGTTTAATACATCCCTCTGACTAGGAACTTGGTCTGTGATATTTATCCTTCCATGAGAATCAGGAAGGGCATGAGCCTTCTGCAGGATCCCCAGATCTGCCTTCACAAAGCACAGGTTCTTGGGAGGGCTCCATAGAGTTCTGACTTTTTGACTGTTTCTCTGGAACAAGGCTGGCAAAGTGTAGCTTGAGGTTATCACGCTGATTAATACTAACAATGCTGGTGCAGCTCCCCAAAGTGCATGAAGCACTGATCGAAGTACTAGTTCCAATTTATTTATTTTTCAGACTAAAGATTTCCACACTTGCACAACTCTTTGCTGTCATTTTCCATGCAAGGGGTCTGCGTGCCCCTGAGACTGATACTGCATCTGCTCCTCTGCGGAGACAAAGATAAACTGGTTCCTGGTGTGTTGTTATTTCGCTTACTCTTCAGCATAAGAACAAGCAATAAGAATGCATTTTAGATGGTAATGAAATTAATGAAAGCCAGATCTCGGAAACAGCTGAGATTGTTGACTGTCTCAGGCAGATTTCTACTTCATTTCAATTACAGATGAGCCAGAACCAAACCCCTGATTAGAATTGCTCCAAATTTTGGATCCACATCTCTCAGCTTTGCAGTTTTGACCAGTTTCCAGTGTTTAATTTTCCTCCTGTTTTACTTTTCCTTCTGGTTTTACTCCAGGTGTTCTAATGTTTTCATTTTGTCTCTGTGAAAGACTGGCCTCATGAAGGACATGAGACCTGCTGCCACAAGTCCCACTGGGGCTGCAGAGGCATAATTAGGTTTCAGGATGTGCTGGTACACGCTAGGAGAGCACACACTAGACTTGGGGCTGAGAAGCATTTCTGTGCCATCTCGGCAGGCAGGTGGCTGCCCCTTACTGCCATCCTGGCAGCTCAGTAAGGCACAGTCCCTGAAAAGTCCTTCTTCAGTTAAATGGCAAATGTCTTTCTCACTGGCCTGAAATGGCCTTGACTCTTGACAAGTCCCCAGCTGCAGAATCTTACTGATGGTTTGTTACCATGCCTTCACCCATAACTCCAGACCACCCCATCGACAGTGCAGTGTTCTCAGTCTGCACATATATAAATTCCATCGTGAATTTATACTCTGATTTAAACAAAAAAAGCCTCCTGGAGACAGTGTATTAATAATGAACAAATTCCTTTTTATGTCTCCTGGATATAAGGGGACCTTGAGACTCTCCCTGGGGAGAGAGAATGGTCTGGGCAGTCCAGTTAGAAACCTCAGAGGCAGCAAGCCCACAGGAAAGGCTGGTTTATTATCTTTGTTCTTTCATTGCTGTACTCAAATACCAGGTACAGTGTTACTTTGGGCCCACAGATATTGTGCAGTTCATTTTTAGGAGAGGTTGAGAAAAACACCTGATCATAATGGCTTTAAAAACATTGATAAAAGAGGAAGAGGAAAATATAATTTACATTAAATGCTACAGTGCTTCATTTACACAATATAATAAAAAGCAAGTTTTGTGATTCAAGTAATGATTGCAGGTTATTAAACTGGGCTTTAAAGGCTTCATAAATGAAAGCCTTTTAATAAGTGATGAACATGGATGATAATGGTCTTGGAAATAGAGAAAATCTTTCTTAAGCTTGACACATTTGCTCTCCACCCACCCACTTCCCTGTTACTTTACTTGGTCCCTGGATCACTGTCACAAAAATGCGCCAGTGGGACAAAGCTTTAGCTGGGATACTACATGGGAAAGCATCACCTCCCATGGCTGCCAGGGCCTGGAGAACATGACATCTTGTGAAGAGGCTACAACACCATGGATTTGCTCTGGTCAGAGAAGGGGTCGTGGGGCAGCTAAAGCAGGGGGGACCCCGCTCTCAGAGCCAAATTCATCACCAGATGGTTTCCATCTACATGTGTAAGAGAGCTCTCCTCTGTCGGTTGTTGAAAGGTTGAGCAGTGCGCTCCCTGAGACATGAAAGGTGCTCTCCCCGGGCAGCTGTTTATTTGGGAATTTGGCAGCTGGTGATGGGAGCAGCCATGGGGCTGAAGGGCAGAGGGGGGCTGGGCTTCATTAGGGCCTGGTTCAGAGCGCAGTGACATCAGTGGGTGCTTTCTCACTGGCTTGAAGGATCCGGCCTGGACAGTGCTGGAGTGAGAAACTTTGGCAATCATTTCACTGCTTTGTGTTTTCAAGGGTCTGTTCTGCCTGGCATCAAATTGGGACTTACTGACCCAGAGGGGAGCTGGCAGAGGGAGAGGCAGAGGCCAGCCAGGCAGCAGACAATAGAGCCTTCCTTCCCCTGACCGGTAATAAACCATGCTGGTGTAAGGGAAACTGTTCCTACAGGTACTGCCTTTTGATTAGATAGCTGAGAGTCGTAAAAAACTTCCTGTATGAGGGTGAGCCTATGAGACAGCCCTGCGCAACTGCAGTTTTGGATAACTTAATTTTACCTGCTCAACTTGCCTCTTCATAGAGTGGAATATTCTGCTCTATTTTGCCTAAATTATTAAAGACTGATGAGGTTTCCAACCTAGAAGCGACTGCATTTCAGTGATGGATGAGTTGATTCTTGTGTGGATATAGTAATCAAGGCATTTTTCAGCATCTTTGGCATGAAAGGCACAATATAAATGTGAAATATTATTTTGTGCCATGCAGCTGCTCAAATCTGAAATACACATTATGTCTTGGTAATATAGACAGTGTTTAAGACTGTTAAATTAAACTATTAAAGCCTATAGAAAAAAACAGAGATGACAGAGTGCAAATTAAATCTGAATTATCGTTAAATTGCTGTGCCAGTGGTTTTCAAACACATTCATAGTGACCTGGAAGAGAGCAGGGGGAGTGGAATGACATTCACACCTCCTAATTGGAGTCATTATCCGTTCTTTGTTATCGTGCTGCCCACAACAAGGGCATCGCTGGGACGACAGTGACTTTGCGGGGTGGCGGCGGGGAGAAAGGATGCCTGTGGACCACAAGGGATGTTTTCAATGTCCTGCCATCTCTCTGATTTAAAGCCAGGACACGGCCAGGCAGTCACTTTGTCAGATAGATAGTTTTTAAAGGCAGTAAATGCCTGCAGGCTCTTTTCTGTGCATGGTGACTGAAGCAGGGGGTTGGGAGAAGAGGGGGGGCACAGTGCATGGCTGGGTTGTGCTCCTGAAAAATGTTGGTGTCCCAAGGACATGTCGGTCCTTCCTCCCCTCTTCTCTTCCCTGCCAACAGCCCAGTCTCACTGAGGGCCTCGGTGGACCGGGGGTTTGTAATAAAAGCTATGGGCCTTCCTGGAATATCAGATGGAAGAGGAGCTTTTAAAGTTATCTAAATTATCTACCTGCCAAAACATGAGTGCATCTGATAGTATATTCTCAGGTGCTTTGTCTGGTTCATTTCTATCCAGTTGCAAGTGATAAAATTTTCAGACTTCCTTTGGAAGTTTGCCTCTGCCCCATTCTCTAATAAACACTCCACAGTGCATTTTCAAATTAAGATTTTGCTTTTGTTTTCCTCAAGTCATTACTCACGATGGTATCTCTCTGTACCTCAGAAAATCCTTTTCCATCCTTAATCTTTACAAGCTTGCAGGCATGTGGATATCTGTTTATTGTGAGTCAACCTGATGCCAATCCATCAGTTTGCTTCTTGAAGGACTTTATGACAGCAGAAAGTGATTAATTTTCAAAGCAGACGCATCCTTTAATCTGCAGAAAAGGCAACAAACTTTCCCCCTCTCCTTTGCTGATTGAATCTGGAAATGAACGAATGATACCTGACTCAAATGTGTCTCTAAACTAGTTTTCATTAAATGTAATCGGTCAGTGCTGATCATCAGAAGTGTCTTGAAGATTGGCCTATGTATGTATATAGTACTAAAGTCAGAATGAGCTTGGTGATCGATATTCATTCAATGTCTTAATCTGCTCAACAGTATTAAATAGATTGCCCCAATGTCCCTGCAAAGCGGGGAAATAATGTAACTCTTGAGCAGGAATATTAAAGCTAGAGAGGATAAATGTGGTGTCCAAAGCATTGCCAAGCAGCTCCTGACTTGTATCTTTGTGCCCATCATGCAGCTGTTTGTCATCATCAACCAATGCAGTTAAAGGTGTGGAAAACTCCCAAGGATGGTCAAGAAAATCCAAGATTGACAAAATTGAAGGAAACATCTCAATGTGGCTTCCCATGTATGTGGTATTGTATTCCCAGATCTCTCAACTACTTGTCTCCAGTGGCTAAGTTGGGACTAAACCCAAGCACACACACAACCTTAGTTCTGAGTATAGTTTATTTGTTGTCTGGGTGGTTTATTAGTTATTGGGCTCCTCTTCAAATGGTGGAAATGCTGATCTTTATCCTTAAGTCCATCCCTTGCTTTACTGTTAAAATATATTTCCTGTTTCCAGCATGGGACAAAGCCTCTGTCCATGAGAAGTAAAGCTCAAATATGCAAGTGATTTTACATACTGCTGCACTATAAAAATCATACTAATTTTATATACATATACAGTTAGCTCAGTGATGGCTAAAGATCTGTGTTCCTCCCGGGACTTACCATAGGAAATCTCTTCAATTTCCCTGCTACAAAATGAGAGGTAACTAACAGTGTATTTAATTTAGTTATTTGAGGCCAAGTCTGCTACGGGACATTTCTCTCTGGCTATGTCTTCTGGGGAGATTTGAATGAATGACCAAGAAGAATCTGAATCATCCAGTCATGCAAATTAAACCATTTCAGTAATATGAGGGCTACTTTTCCTGATCCGTAGTAATTGATGAGGATCATTATATGTTAATATCACTCCTTTTTTTTAATCTTACATGTAATTCTCTACAGTGTTTCAATGTGAAGGTATAATTAAGATTCAGATGGCAATTTCATTCTAGACTGCTCTCTACAGTTGCTTTAATAAAAATTAGAGCTTGGGATGCTATTTTCTCTAGAGGCAGAAAAAAGTATTCTTTTTGATACTTCAGATATAAATCCATTCAGCCACTGCTGAGTTTTTTAATTGTGAAAAATGCAAAGTACTACCACTTCCAGGCAAGCACTGCTTCTCTTCCCCCTATGCATGGTTCAGTGCCCCTGCTGAAGTTCTTGTGCTCAGTGCAGCAGCCAGGACGCAGTTCCTAAATGCTCACAAACTCTGACTTTCGTGTCAGCTGTGCCCAGATCCTCCATCTACATGTTAATGTTAATTACCAGTGCCCATGGTCCTTCTGGTACAGCAGCCAGCTACTCTGAGATCTGCATCACCAAGCTGCTGGGGGGGAAATCCATGCGTGAACCTTCATGAAATTTCATTGATACTTTATTTTACATATCAGGCGCTTCAAGTGGGGCTTCAAGTGGGCAAAAAGCCTTTGCAGTGAGGGCGGGAGAGGCACATGTGTGCCTGTGTCCTTGTGGTGTGTCATTGCTTTGTGCTGAGCCTCTTCTTTACCAACAGGCTCCGGCTGCATGTGGGATTTGATGGCTGCCTACCAGTTGACTACACACATGAGCTTATGGCAGGGATGCAGCTCCCTGTAGACAGGGAATGCAGCATATGAAAAGAGCAAACTGAAATGTTTCTGTAATATCATGTGAGGAAAGACAAATGTGGATGTACATGAAAACATCCCAGCAAGCCTGCTGACATGGACAGGGAGAGGGGGAGGTGGGAGTTTCTGTGCTTTTGTGAAGGGAGTAAAATAGTCACTACCTGGTAGTGGGAATTTCTGAAGTGGATGGCAAAATCTCATCTCTTTTTTGTAGCAACCATTTTTTGGAAGCGACCGTTTTGTTGCTATTTTGTGTAGGCCAGCATCAGGTGCTTTGTGAACCTGCTTCAGAGGTTTTCTTTGCTGGGTACTTGAGGAGAGTGGGGCTATGTCTGGAGCACAAACCTTGTGCTGGTGTGAGCTGCAGCTCCCTGGCAGTGGTGGTGCCTGGCAGGGCACACCAGGTCATTCCTGTGCCGGAAGGGAGATGTGCATTTTACAGCGCTCTCAGCCTGAGTCCCCATGGGGTTCATGGATTGGAACATTCAGAAATCGTCCCATCAAAGCCATGCAGCCTCCCTGGGGATAGAAGAAGAGCAGAAGGGGAGAGGCTGCTGCTGGGGGGGAAAGCTGTAGCCACCAGGGTGGTGAGGCGGGCAAAATCCCACCTCTGCCTCAGTGCTGGAGTGAATGAGACAATGTGCACTTATCTCACTGTTTTTCCGTGAGATAAGTGCTGGGGGGATTCTGTAAGAGCCAGTGACCATCATCCTGCTCTACAGTGGGGAGCACCAGGCAAAATCACTGAGTGGCTTTCTGACTCAGTTTCCCCTCCTGTAAGTTGGAGGAGATCTTTCCCAAAGATGCTGTAAAGATAATTAGGTTAAATTGATGCTGTGATGTGAGGGACCATGTGAGTCCTTCAGAGAGAGAGCTTTCTATCCGACAGCTGTTTTAAAGATGTAAAAAGAAATGCAAAAATTTGGCTTCACTTTGCACCATGTGGAAAAGCAGGACATGTCTTTCAAGAAAGGAATTTACGGCAGTGTTGTAGTTCTGAAGGACTGCAAGTGGTGTGGGTCCTGTTCCCCTTGGGTGTAACTGCAGCTCCTGCGCCAGGCTCACACAAACATGGGGGTCTGGGGTTGCCTGTCCATGCAGGTAGCTGCAGTGGGAGTGTGTTGTCTCTGTGCCATGTGTTGTACTGTAATGTGAATTTTGGAACCGAGCCTGTTTTTAATAAATTGTACCTTTTCCTCAAGTGCTTCCTGTCTAAATACTGTGCGTTAACCCAAAAATGAGCAACCATCACAGCAGCTGTCAGTGGATTTTTGTACGCTCTCAGGAACGACCCTCTGAGGAATTTCCTTGTTAAACAGACGAGCTATCAAAAGCACCTTTTCCTGCCAAAAAGGGCAAAAAGCACAGAACACTGAGTGAATGTTCAGTGAAATTCTGTTGCAGTTTAATGAGATCAGGCCTTGGAAGGAGATCTCTCCTGACTCGTGCCTGCTGCAAGGAGAGCCAAAGTAATACATGAGAATCTTGAGCATAAAACCTTTATCATCTTTTCTTTGACCCTTTCAGGACATACCAGTAGTTTTGACTTATTTCTGATGGATGCTGTTGCTCCTGGAGCTGAGCTGGGCTGGGGGTGTTTGTAGGGCGTCATGTACAGTGAGGTCTTGCCTACTCATGGACAAACCCTAATGGCGGAGGTTTGGGAATGTTGTTTCAGCTTTCAGAGTTGCTGTTGAGGAGGGAAGTTACTGACCTCAACTGTAAGAAAACAAGTGAAGTTTATCACTAGGTCTGTCTGTAAATGAGTAAAACAGACCAGGACTCTCCAACCTGAAAAAAAGATGGACCAAATGGACATGTGGTGGAGATCCAGCAGATAGGAGAGGTTGTGGTAGCAGGCAAGGAAGGGGGAAAGAGGAAGGATATATCTTCAGACATCTGGAAGTCACTGTTTTCCTTGCTGTGTTGTTTTATGGAGAAATCCAAAAGAGCATTAGTTCAATATTGCTGTTGGATGGAAAGCTCTGAGAAGACCAGGATGAGTGGTGATATGGAGGAATTGACCTAGAAAAGTGATGGGACAAGGCTTGATTGAAGCACTAGAAAGGTAAAACCTGGATTTTTGCAAAGAAAGAAAGAAAATTATCTGTTTGAAATGGAGGGTGATGTTAAAGAGAAATACTGTGTCTGAGGGGCAGACAAATTGATCACATGAATTAAGACTTCATTTCAGTGGAAGTACAGAAATGTGCTGTCTGCTTTTATTCTGTCTCAACCTGGGTTTGGCCATTTTTATTCTGAGTCACTGCTGCCCTTCTGTACGGAATTCAGGTGAAGGGCTCTTTACTGAATCTAAGTCTTTCCATTGTCTTATTTCTTTCCTAAGGGAGCAAGATTGATTCCCAATAAAGCAGCTGGTTGCTTTTTAAGATTCTAGGACTTGCCTATTTGTTTGATCTTTTGGGTTTGCATTTAACTGGTTGCCTGCTCTGTCCTACCTCTAAACAACTTTCACCCAGTCTGTGGGCACGGACTGCAGCTCCGTGTCCAGGCTATCGCACACTGCACCACTTCTCCAGGGATTCCCACCACGTTGTCAGATATGAAAGCTAAGGAAAAGTGTTGATTCCCCTTTTCCTTTGGTGATTTTGATTTTTATTCAATTTGTCCCTGCCTGTCAGGACTGAATGACTGGAAAGGAAGGGGAAGTCACTGAAGCTCTTTCTTCACAGACCCTGAATGTGCTCTGCTTCATTCTCACCATATGCCCAGGAGTAAATAACCAGTTTTTTCAAACCCTTGCATTTTCATTATGCTTGTTTTTTACCCTTGTTGCCTTGACTTCTTCTTCTGGCACTGAGATCCTCTTCTTTGGGGCATTTCCTACTTTAGTAGGTTAGGCAGAAATGAACATTGGAGCATGGTCCAGGCTAACAGTGCAATACATAACTTGATACTTCTTATTTATTTCTGATTAATGTTCACACACTAAAGCCAGCCAGTTTCCAAGTTAGAACATTTTTTTCCCTGTCTTTGGCCACTGCAAACTCTTCCTTTTATGTAGAGGAGAAAACATTTTTTCCTCCTGGTTTTTAACGGGGCACAGTAGCACTGAGGAGGCTGCATTAGGAGGCTGGCTGGTAACTTTGCGTATTATACACAGGGCAGAAGAGGACGAAGTCTGTTCTCCAGAATTACTTTGGTTGTGTAGTACCAGGCCCTTGTTTGTGAAAGATGCAAATACTGTGCAGATGAAAAAGTGAACGTAGCTGTGTCTGGTATCCGGCATTATTTTTTAAATACCTTTCTGAAGATAACTTTCATTCAGCAGGACATTGGTTATTTGACACTGAGCAGGACGTTGGTTATTTGACACACCATATCATTCTTGTGGGTAGTACATGCCTACAGGATTCCAGAAGGCTACTGGCACAACAATTAAGAATGCATATTTTATGCAGTGCTTTTCGACAGATGCGGGTAAAACTGGCAGTCATTCTCTCTCCAGTGTGCTGCCAGTGGCAGTACCCAATGTCACATACTTTAGGGAAGATGTGAGAAGTTGTGCTGTGCCATAATGGAGTTTCCTCTGACTGACAGCCATCAGAGCTGGCTGGTGCCCTGAAGCATGTTGATGTTGTGTGTACAGGGCTGTTAGGAGGGAGATGTTGATGTTACAGAGCAGAGCAGTAATGGAAGCAAGGGTAGCTGGACCAGCATGGCTTAGCCAAGTGTGGAACCAGGGAAGGTCAGGATAAATTGAAATAGTGCAGTGGAAATTCTCAATTTTCATTACATTTATCGCTTACAGTCCATACAGTTTAGTCCTTTCTTTCAACTGGATAAATTAACTAAATCACTTGTGCAAGTCTATAGGCAAATATTACAATAATTTTCTCAGAATTAAAATAAGCTTTGCTAATGAGTTCTTATGGTCTATCATGAAGCAGTGAAGACTTGTGAGCATCTGAATTACATAAAACTAGAATGAAAAATAGGTGTTCTTTTTTCCTCATTACTTAATTAACCAAACTCTGCTTTCACTTTTAGCTGCTTTTTTACGTTTGAGTGACTGTGATTTTGCTCTCTCCTCATGTATTTGAGTCAGCAGAGTGATCACCCAGTTTTGATATAATAGCCATGGAGGAGATTGGGGCCACTTGACTTCCTGTAATTTCTTAATCCCCACCTATCAAAGAGAGAATGAAGACAGAATTGATACAGAGAACTTGGCTATAACATCTCAATGTATAGGATGTCAACATCAGCCTGAAATAGCCTTCCTGCAGTGTCAGACCTGAGCATTGCCAGCCCTGACATCACCTGCCTTGGGAGGCTGCGCCACATCATTCTAGCAGGTGGTTCCCTGTAACAAAGAGAGATTACACAGCCCAAAGAATTCTACTCAGCTGTGTGAAACATTATTAAAAAGAACTTCCAAGTAAGGTTTGTGTGTTTCCTGCTGTCTGGCTGCACAATGTCAGGGTGCCAGGCACTGCTGGATGATTTCATAGGTGCGGGAGGCACAGACATAGAGTGGTGGTGAGACTCCACTGCTGCAGTTGTAAGGAGGCTTTTGTTGGAGAAAGCTGCAGAACTGCAGCAAGTTTAGCCATGGTTATGTGGGCAAATCCATTTTCATCCAGCACTATCTGCAGAGTGAAACTGAGTAGGACTGCAAATTGTGGAGTACATTTTCCTGTGGTGTAACAGCCAATTTCACACTGCTGCCCAGGCAGGCTCACAGGCACCCCATTCCACCTCTTGCCTTCTCAGGTAGAAATCAACTTGACCTCGTGGGCTTGGATTTTTCTCATATTTTAAAGCTTCAGCACATCTCCAGTTTCTGAATACAAAATAGTCCCCTGCAGAAAACTCCATCAGTGCAGGGACAATAAAATGCCTGTTACCCTCAACATTGAACTCTTTTATTCTGGTCTTCTGAGAACTTTGTCATTTGGAGAATCCATATCAATTAGGCAGCAGTAATGCAGAAGTCAGCCTGTGCTGAAGTGCCTGAATTTGGTGGCTGACCTGTGCTGATGTCTGTGTGTCTCAGCTCAGCTGCCTTCCTTTGCAGATGTAGCTAAATGAGACCTAGCTCAATCTACACTGTGCTGCAAACAGTCTTGCAGTTACGTTAGAGTCTGTAGCACCTGGTGCAAAATTATGCTTAAAAAAATTAAAAAGGCAACTTTCAAAAAATGATATAAAAAGGAAAGAACAGAGAAAGAAGTTGAAAGAACATACCTAGGTCAACTGCATGCACAGTGTTTCACCATTCTAGGGAGAGAATAGCAAATCTTTCTTTGATCAGCAATTCCAAGCTGCTGAATTGCTCTGGGATATCTGATTTATCCAAATATCCCATCTTACACTGAAATCAGAATCATAATGTTGCTTATACACTCTTCTTACCGCTGAAAATCCTAAATCATTTTAACATTTCACCTACTGTCTTTACTCCTTTGAACAGAAATAATGGGAAGAGGATAGAGGGATAAAGAAAAACACCAATGGGAAGTAGAATCAAATCTGACTGATGAGACACAATGTAGTTAAGTAAAAGATGTTAAGCACCTTTAACTGATTCTTTATATATTCTTCCAAAGGCTCATCTCCCCTGACTCTCCGAGTTGAGGGAGCGGTTTGGGGGTGGGTACAGCAAGTCGGTGCAAATCAGAAGCAAAACAATTGTCCGTAGACTTACAAGGAGCTTTTCGGTTAGACAGTGGTGGTATAAATGCCAGCCTGATCTGATCTATTAGTGCAGTCGAGTCGAACCTCTCTAGCCTTTTAAACATAGAAAAACAACAGCTCTTAAGTGGCTGTGAGGTTTCAATTACATTTGCACCCCAGAGGGACGCAGCAGTGACCTGGTGCTGATGGATTTATGAGTATGTTATCTGACAGGAAGGTGGGTTTAAAAACAATTGCTGCAACACGTGCTTAGTTATTACACTGAACTGCTTTCCTTGACTTGGACATGTCTATTTTTCTCCTCTCGTCAGGCTCAGGTAGTTCAGGGGATTCCCACCATTGATACAAAGATTGTTTCCTCATTGATGTTCCAGAAATCAATTTGAAAACAGAAGTTATTTTAGATATTAAAAAAAACATGTATCAACATTTGAACCCCTAGCATGGTAAGAAAACTGCTTCAGATGTTTTTTTAAAAGCTAAGAAGATTATTTTCTCTGACTAGTCTGAGTAAGAGTTATTTCAAATGTAAAGGGACAAGTTAGATTTTTGGGAACACTTTTACATTTAAATCCTTAGAATAAACATTGTCTTACCCACATTATATCATAAAAGAGCTTGGTTTACTTAGCTAGAAGGCATACATGATTTTTCTTGAAAGTTATGAATTGCTTTCCTTATTCCTCTGGAGCCTTTTATTCTCTTTTAGAGCTAACCATTAACAAGAGAAGAATTAAATACTGATGGGAAATAACGAAAACATTTTAAAGGGGCTGAAAAATACATAATTGTTACGACTCTGAAAGTGTTTAAATTAAATTGTAATATTTCATCTTTCTCTAGTATGTCACAAACCTACATGTGTACATTCCAGCTCAAAACAACTGTCCTGTGTAATGGTTTTGGTTTTACAGATGTATTCACCATTAGCCTATGCGTGAAGACTACTAAGCAGTTTTTAATTAACTTATGTCAAATGTTGCATAGTGGTACATCAACAAGAACTTAGAAGAACAAATCTTCATTCAGCTCAGATCAATACATGTACATAATTCAGTGCACCTGTACAGAAATATCCTGCAAAGACACCTTAACTCTGACCCATGAGGCTTTGCAGTCAGCAGAAGTCTATTTCAATAATTATTTCAGTAGCAGGGATGAATAGAAATACCTCCTCAGATGCTTTTGCACATACTAGTAAGATGCCCCTATCTATCTGCCTGCATAAAATTGGGTAAGTTACCTCCTGCAGAGCTAGGAGCTGAACCAGGTGTTCCAGCCATGTTAGCCCCAATTCACATCCTCTTTGATCTTGTAATAGCTTGGTGGAAGTGAATGGCTGTGGGTTCATCTGCAGGTATCTCTTTCTTCAGCAGACTCCAGTTCTGCCTTTTTAACTCCTCAGAGCCTGCCTACCAGGCAGTGTCAATGTGTAGCTATGTACTGTGAGTTTGAGTCTTTCCAGCAGCATTATGACTCAGATATTCCCAGGCAAGACGTGTAGCTGTGCTCCGTTCTGCTGTGCCTAAATTGCTGATGATACCTGTAGCACACTTTGAAGATGGTGTGAATGTATTTGCACCTGGCTTAGGGATCCAGGGTAGATCAGCCCTAAAATGTGAGAGGCTCCTCACTTGAGCTGGTGAGACTGCAAAACATGATTGGACTGTCCAGAAGAACGTAATATTGAAACTTTATCAGCTATTATTTCTGTATGCCAGTAAGGACTACCCTTTGGGAAGAAAAAAGCCCAATACTATTCACTATGTAACATTTTTGAAAACACTTCTGCTTTGCAGCCCTTCTGTCTTGGCCATTTGCTTTTTCCTCTAGTGGTCAACAAGTGCTTGAGTCTGTGACAGTCTCAGCTGGTTCAGGTATGCCTGAGTACCATCACCAAATTTCTTACAGTGGCCTGGGTGCCAATACTTAGCCTGAAGCAAGGGATAAAGAGGTCACTGGGTGGGTATTTTTTGACAAGAGCTCATGTGCAGCACTGCAGCAAGAGGAGATCTGCTCTGAAGAAATCAGGTCACCATGACAGATAATTATGTGGACTTTGTGTGTTGCACAGAAAGAAGCCTGACATAGCCAGCAAATTTCCTGCATAGCCAAATTTTCCTCTTAGCAGTATGTGCATGGATCAGTCAGGAGCATGATATATCTCCTTTCATAGTTTCTCCTTATTCCTATTGCCTTTCAAGTGGTCACTGAGGTACAAGGATGAGAAAATCTAAATGTGCAAATGGTCGATATCCAGTAGCATTTGTGTAACTCACCAGCTTGACAGAGCTCTGCAGCAGCAGCATTTTCAGTTCATTTTCTCTAGCTGATCTCTCCTTCTCTACAAAACAAACCAGCTCAGGACAAACAGGAGTGTGTAACTTATCCATCCCTGAACCTCTCCAGCAACAGCCTCTTGTTGCATAAATCAATGTACTGTTTACCTGATGGGGCGGAGAATATGAAGTCAGGGATTTTCACTTCTCGGTGTGGTTCCTATTTGAAACTTGTGTGATCTCCCTGTTCCTGCCAGGTTAGCGGCAATAAAACATTTTACTGAGAATCTTTGGCAAGGACGGGTTTTATTTTGTGCTTTTCCTGTCTGACAGATGGTTTTTGGTTGAAGTAGGGGTAGAAATTCCCCACAGCAGTTGCAGGGAGACTTGGCCACATCCACTGGCATTAATTATAATAATTGTCCTTTGTAATTAGCTGCGTGCCAGAGATGGAGGCACAACGTCGCGTCTCTGCTGACTCTGATTGTTGAGTCCTTTGTGGATTGCTCTCCCACAACTGGGAAACAGATTGTTTGGGCTGGAATTAGAGAGTTGTAGGTAGGCAGCAGCTGCTCTTGAAATTTTTTCTAATATGCTAGTTAGATGTGTGAGATCAAATTGATTTTGTTCATTTAGTAGCCAATTCAATGGAGGAGGAAGAACAACTTGAGCCCCTGTAACTGGTGACGCTCTGTTCTGATAAAAGCTCTGCCTCAGATGACCCCCTTAGGTGTATTTGCAACTCTGTAAATGATCAGTTCCTTTTCCCCTGCAAAGGTAGAAAACAGCACTGCAGGTACCTGCTCCTGGCAGAGAAACCCTTACCCACTGCATGTCATACCAGCCAGTGCAGGTGGCATTTGGGTTGACCTGAGTTTGGTGTAAGCATCTATTCAGTGAATGTAGCACTACAGAAATTACACAGGGATTTTCTGCCTTCTGATTTAAACCTGGTGCTGACCTCACTGCCGAGACCCTCACATTTAACGTATCAGCCTGTGTGTGAAAAGAAGGGCTTTCATCCCTGCCTAAGTGATGGTGAAGAACCCAGGCTTACACATTTCTTTAGCAGGGTCCCCTGCTTTCTGGGTTAGAATGCAGATAGTCTAAAGCTTCACAATTTTTCCTAAAAGGATTTCCCATGAGTATGAACAAGGGACTTACTTGGTATCCCTTAAACAGGAGTGATAATCTTCACTAGAACTGTGAATGTTGGAGGTGGGCTACTGCAATAACCCACATAAGTCATGCAGAAAACCAGGTTGGGATGATAGGGCTCATACTACTAGATTTTCCTCTGAAATGTAGTCCTTTACATCATGTGTAGCCAGTCATATCAAGCTACAAAGGGCTGAAGTCTGCTGGCATTCCAATGTTGGCAGAACTGTAACATTCCCCACAGTGTACAGCACATTGGATCATATCTGCAGCAATGCTCTGACTCCCCACAGCCTGTTACACCCTAAAATCTCAATGCATTTCACCAATCTAAGTAACTAAGATATTTTGGTAAGGTGAGCAGGCAATCTAAGCACCACATCATCAAAAAGCAAGTTAGTGTTCACAAAGGTTAAAAGAACTGCCCAGAGTGTTTTAGATTCAAATCCAGAGTTTTTGCTGAGCAGTCCTGCCCCTAAACATCAGACCTGGACCGAGTGATCTGCTGATGTGCACGATGCTCTTCTGCTCTTGTCAGTGCTCTTGGACTGAGTTACAGCTGTGCAATCTGGCTCCTACCATGTTGTGTGCAAATTGGTGTTTTGTGTTCAGGGTACGGCATCAATGCAATATTGAAATGAAATTCGATTTGTGTCATGCAGCTCTGACAGTGTAGAAACTGCAGTGATGCTGTAGTGAGTGAACAGGTAACCAACCATGCCGAGCCACAAGATGGATGTTGTCCAGAGACACTCCTATGCAGTATGTTATGAAGCCTCAATGATAAAATGATTAACTTCTCAAAGCAAAACAAAGATATTCCACTTTATCTGGAGAAGAAATGCAGTGTGGCTGCCAACCCTGCTCTGTGGGAAGAAATCTATGCTCTTTTTCTTTTTGGCCCCATGCCAAGCCAAGGCTCACACCAGGGATGGATCTAACTTTGCTCTGTTCAGTTTGGAGATGTAGGAGCACAACAATACAGCTTATTTTGGTGCCTAAATCAAAACTTTCAGAGAGTGAGAAAATCTACATTTTCCTCCTGCATCAATTGCATCAGATGACTTCATCTTATGATATTGCATTGCATTATTAAAGCTAAACTTCAAGGGAGCAGGTGGCCCGCTGATGCTATTTCACCTCGCAAGCTGGTTGGCAAATCTGTCATCTTAACATCAAGTGAGAATAAATATTGGGGGTTGCAGTCAAGGGCTCTTTTCAAAAGCAGGGAGTAACTAATGGTAATGGCTATTAGTGTTAAATGTTTGCTTTTTTGCAAAGGAGTTGACTATGGTTTGTACTAATTAGTGTAGAGTGGAAAACGAGACAGGATTTTCTCTGAAGCCATTCAATTCTCAAACCATTTTTGGGAGAGTTGTGACTATCTCTTCTCTAAATTCTGAGTGGTGTGTCCATGTTGAGGCTTCGAGGGTTCTTTTGCAGGCTTGACTGGAGGAGAAGGCATGGATCAGAGCAGGAAATCCTTACTTGTTGCCTGTCTGCATTCTGCATAGTTTAAATCATCTCCAAGTTGAAAAGAGAAATTTAAGTAGAAAGAAAACCCATATCCAGTGTTCTCAGTATTCAAGGAAAAAAACCCCAAAAACCCACAAACAACACACGGGAAAGAATCTGCATCTCAGTCTCATTGTTACATTAAAGGAGATGTACTGAATTTGCAGAATGGCTGCAGCAAGTTGTGAATAATGAATGAAAGGGAAAAATCGCTTCCCTGTGCACAGAGAGAATGCAAACAGCTGTGCTATTTGTTGTGTGCTGCTTGCACAGATACACTGGCATCGCTCGGGACCCATGAAGAAGAGTGTAGCAAATCCAGAGTTCCCAAGTTTTCCCTCCTGCTCTGGCTCAGTCCTTAAGAAAGTTTAAAATTCCTTTCATTGCTTATAATCAATTTTTCTTGCTTATCTCTTCTCCTCTATTGGCAACTGGCCAGTTAAAGGGAGGGAAAAAGAATGAGAAACAAAGAGGCCAAATAAGGAAACATAAGTCTAAATGCTTTATAGCAAAGGGTTCTCTCTTTTTGAACTCAACCTTCTCTTTTTCAATGTTGTTGTTTATTTACTGTAGATGAGAAATTGGGATTAATGGGCTTGGCAAAAGTCACTACCTCGAGTAGTTCATCTAGAGAACAAGTCTTATCAGGAGAGAAAACTCGGGTTCTTTAGCCTGGATAAAAGGAGGCTTGAGGAGACCTTATTGCTCTCTGTATATTACCTGAAAGGAGGTTGTAGTAAGGTGAGGGTTGGTCTCTTCTCCTAAGCTGCAAGTGATAGGACAAAATTCAACAGCCTGAAGTTGTGCCAGGGGAGGTTTAGATTGGATATTGGGAAAAATTTCTTCACTGGAAGCGTTGTCAAGGACGGGAACAGGCTGCCCAGGAAAGTGGTTGAGTCATCATCCCTAGAGGTGTTTAAAAGAGCTGTAGATGTGGTACTTGAGGACATGGTTTAGTGGTGGCCTTGACTGTGCTGGGTTAATTGTTGGACTTGATGATCTTGAAGGTCTTTTCCAACCTAAATGATTCCATGATTCTGTAATTTGTTATGACAACTCAGAATCTGTTCAAAGTAAGGTTGGTGCATCAATGCATTGCAGGTCAGACTTCCAATTTTTTTTGTCTTGATAGTTTCCTGTTCATAAAATGAGACCTGGGCTGAGTTATGTGGCATTTTTATGGTGGTGTTGAGTAAGGTTTAGGACCAGTCTTTTTCAGAAGGTTATCTGAACTCAGGTATTTGGAAGAGAAGGGGAAAGAACACAAACCCATTACTTACTTAGCTTTCATTTGAATAAAATAAGCTTTTAATTTTTTTAAAGCAAGCTTCAAGTCCTACACTCAAAATTTAAGCAGATGAGTGAATAGCAAAACACATTTCAGAAAGCTGTCCCTCACTGCCAGGAAAGCCTTTTGTCTGATGTGGCAAAGAAAACACAGACAATTAGTCATTTTTATGCTTTCAAAGCATTGGTTTGATGGTGCCAAACTTTTTCTGACAGATCTCATCTACTTCAGTTATCTGCCACTCCAGTTTATGAGGTTTCTAGGGCAACTGTCATCTTCATAGTGAACCACCCATGATTCATAGAAGGCTGCTTTTCCTTTAGCACTCCTAGATTTCAGTAGCTCACTTTTTAAAATCACGGCAAAATATTTTTTGTGAGCACAGGTGAATGATTTCTTGTTTCGGATTTTTGCAAGCCTGGTGGTTAGGAAGGCATCATCTTTTTCCTCTGTCAAGTGTCTTCATAGGCAAGGAGTCTTGGCCATTATTATTGTTGTAACTCTCTTGAACTTTGTTGGGAGTAACATTAGCTTCATTGCTCTGGAAAAAATGTAATTGTCTGAGCCTGGGAGCTGGGCTCATCTGAGGAAAAATAGAGGTGAAGAAAAAGGCAGTGGAAATAAAAAGCTGTGAACTGGGACTACAGAGAGGGGGAGTTTCTGCAGACTGGTCATGAAATTGCTTCTATCAAAGACCCAGTGCATCTGAGTAAGTTGATTCAGGATTATTTGTATTGGTAGTACCTGGTCCTAAAAGGACAGGCTAGTTTCCTGGCTGAAAGAGATAGGAACCTTTGCTCTGTAAGTCCACAGACTGGAGGGGGTTCAGTGGGATTCTGTGGTTCTGGAATGCTTGTTCAAATATGTTTGTTCTGTGAAACAGGAAAACCATTAACCATGCTACCTGATTAGTCTGAAATTCCATTTTTCTGGGGGAAAATGTGTATACATGTTATGATAATTAACTATGTTTGTCTCTAAAGTTAAGTCTCTGTTCTTAAAACACTTTCTTGTGAAATGAGATTATTTTATCATTCCAGTTACGATGGATGGATAGTGATAAGGAGATGTAAAGAAGCTGCACCACAGCTGGGTGCAGTCCAGACACGAGGCGTGGAGTTCCACTGATGTATTCACTGAGAAGTTCCCCTGTGTGTTAATTTTGTGTTCCAGTGGTGCCTGAGAGCTCTTTGACAGCACTTTTAGGCTGGATATTGTGTACTTGAAAAGCATCTAGCATGTTGGTGGCAGCTATTGAGGAAGGAGTATTCTTCCCTGCCCATTGGTATCATTCTTCCTGCACTGCGTAGAGGCAGCAGCCGAACAGCATTGATCATTCAGATCTCAGTTTCCAGGCCAAAATGTAACAAAGGGGCTTTCTGGCTCAAGAGCTCACTGAGGATAAATGGGTACCATGTTTTTCATCAGGCCTTCTCTGTGAGGGGGTAGAGGGGCAAGGAAATGCAGTTAGCTATTGAAAATAATTGATAAAGTTGCTTACTCTTCCAGCTGGAGCCTGTTTGCTAACACCATCCACCCCAGCCACTAATGCTTCCCACTTCCCTGATGAGTGGCCATTTTCTACTCCTGGCTTGGTGTAAGAATAAAATGAATAGGATTTTTTATTTATTAGCTGTGTTAATGTGGCACACAGGAGCTGCATTACGTTGGGCACAGCACAAACACATTTGTTGAGACTTGTGTGAAAATTACTAATGAGAGAAGATGGCTGGCCAAAGCTCTAGGCGTTCTGACACCTCTGAATAAAACAATGACATCCCAACAGTGTTTAAAGTGATGATTCCAGCAGAAACTCAGCCAGCTGCTTCTAGAAACTCCTACAGAATAACATTAGCCTTCTCTAAATACTCTAAAAAACAGAAGAGTTCTCAAATGTTAGGAGATGGTCTTTACCCTCAAGCGTTTACAATACAGAGCCTCCATCCTTCAGAGATGGATCCTACTTATTTGATGCAGCCAGTGAGAAGATGTTGTTATTTGCCTTCTTTAAAATTATGCATGGCTCTGGATTGTCAAGACAGAAAGCAAAGGGGAGAATTGAGGAAAACTCTTACTTGCTTGAAAAGAAAGGAAAAATGGAGAGTTAGAGCTTAAAGGACTTGCCTGAGGCCACAGAGAGAGTCAGTGGCAGAGCCCAGAACAGAAGCCAGATGTTCCAAGTCTGTAACAATATGACTTAACAAGAATTAAACAGAGGGATGGTTTCCTTCAAAGTCTGTTTTCATCTCCCTTTTGAATTAAATATTTTATTTTATTTTATTTTATTTTATTTTATTTTATTTTATTTTATTTTATTTTTCTAAAGAGTGGTGAGGGGAGTTTCAAATAAAAATAATACACTGAAGAATCTGAGCTTTGAGACATTTGCTAGGGTTCTGATTTACCATGAGCAAGAAGAGCTGCTCTGATGCTAATTCTTAGGTAGGAACCTCAAAGATTGCAAGAGTCTATAAATATTTGCTTTATTTGCAGTGAAGAGTACAGGAAGTTCTGAGTTAGCCTAATTTAGGCTTCAATATAGGCTATTTATGTACTACCTCCTGGGACCACCTCTGATTACTGAAAGAATGACCTTATTGGAAACCAACAAGTAGGTCTGCAGTTAATTATAGAGGGTTCAGAGCTTGCTGCAGAACCCTAACAATGGCATTTTTGTGGATGATGTTATGTGTTTTTGTTTAACCGTTCAAATCAGGAGAGCTAAACCAGATGGCACACACTTTCCTGCTCTCTGAGAACACCTAGAGAAAGACACTGATAATAATTGAGGGAGGCCAAGCCTAACAGGTCAGGAGAAATGGCAAAGCTCAGGCTGTCTGGCCTCACTAATTACCATCTGAAAGCAATAATGAACTGGTCAGTGGGGTCAGGAGCAGGTGATGCTGTGTGGACAGGGAGAAAGGGGGGTTTGTTTGTCTTCTGCATTGGGAAGAAGTGGTTTAGACATTGTTGCCTCCTTTTTAATTTTACAATAACAGCAGTGACTTAATGTAATCTAGATGTGGCTTTTGGAGAAAATCTGCTTTAGGACTTTTCCAAAATAATTTCCTGAAGGAAAAAAAAATCTCTCAGTACAGTTCAGGATAATGTCTGAAGAGAGAAATGTAAAAAACTGACTTATGGGGCAGCAAGTTTATACATGGGATGACGCTCCTCTGGGGCATCATAGAAAATTATTATACCAGATTTTGTTCATCAAGGCAAAGTAAACTAAATCAGATACAAGGCAAAGCCCTTAGGAGGAGGAGGAACATATTCAATTTAGTGAGGCAACTGCGATAGTAATTAAAGCCCAGATGGAAACCTTTGAATGTGTCTGGCGTCTGTGTATCCGCTGTGTTTTTTCTGTTAACTTGACATTATAAAAGGAGCACCCAAAGAATAAAGAGATGGTGTTTGAAATTTCATCAGTCAAGCACCGTCCCAAATTTGATTTATTGTAAACAATCTGCAAAAATTGCTTTGGGTATATATGATACAGGTAGGGAGTTTTCTCAAGTGGTAATTCACAAAGAGAGAAATTGTACATTATTTCTAGATTTGTCTTTGCTGAAATGCAGTCAGGATTAATTACACCATTTGCCAGCTCTACTGTGAACCTCTTGTACTTCGGACATATGGATAGAATTTTATTCTGCTGTTATATATTCTCTCTGAAGCAGAGTGCTATGCTGGTTACTTTATAAGCAGATACACTGCAAGATTTCAGTAAAAAATCCTATACAGTTAAAAAAATGTAAAAATCAGGAATTAAGAAGGGAATCATTGTCCTACTTTTTCTCCTATAATACACAAGCCAAGAGCAAAGGATGGTACTGTATGGAAACACTGTTAAAGGGTTAGCAAAACGTGAGGAGTGGTTTGCTGCTCCTGCTGAATGGAGGGCTGGGGGCGGCTGTAACTCTGCTGGGCTGCCGCACGCGCTGGGAGCCTCGAGTGTCTCCTGCCTTGTGTTTGAGTCATTACTTTATCTGGAGCAGACAGACTGCTCGCAGTCCCAAATCCTCCAGCATATGCACTGCTTGATGCCTAGTACAGGCACGTATGTGGTGCTGAGATTTACTCCTGGCCCTTGAGTGACTGGAGAGCTGTAGCCCCTGCCCAAGTCTGCCCAGTTTGACAGGCCAGGCTCAGCATCACAGGCTGGCCTCAGGAGCGTGGAGGAAGAGCTTGGTGTCTGGAGCAGTGTAAATGTACAAAAAAATAAAGAGGGGAGAAGGGAGATGCTTCTCTTCAGGTGTGTTAAATTGCGTTTCTCCATATCATCTGTAAACACATATTTAGGGACTTTTGAAGCAGCCTGTTACTCCATAGACAGTTTATTGCCATGTTTTGGTGTTATGGTTCCAGGCAGAGCTGTAGTTAAGCATGTGTAATTAGTGGCAATATTAATGGTCTTTAGCAATACTAACTGCAGGCAGTGGTGTTTTCCCTTAGTTTTCATTACCTTTAGGCTGATAATGGCTTACATCCTTTGTACTAAATCCGTGTTGCCAAAATCCTTCTGGCGGTTTTCACTTAAAAAAGTATCTACATGTGAGCATATTCCCCCCACATATACTGTCAGTCTTCATTATCTTTTTTTTTTTTTTTTTGCACTGAAGTACATGGGGCCTCTTTTGCAGTCTATATCCTGAAATAACAACAAAAAAATCCCATTTCTTAAAAATACAAGGCTTCCTTTTAATGGAGAATTTTTGAAGAGCTCTGCTCTTAATGCACCTGCTCTGTGCCTTCTGTACTCCCTGCAAGTGGTTCACTGCTCATTGATGAGAAACCAAAACCCTGAGTCCCACAACTCATGAATTTGAGACAGATTAAATTTTCAGATCTAATTTTATTTTAATCTTTATTTTACCTCTACATTTAATATTAGAGGGCATCACAAGTGACTGTCTATGGAAGGTGGTTCTTTACATAAGTCAGGACAGCACCTATAACCTTGGAAGTGGAGTCGCAGCATTCGTGGGCTCTGTGATCAATCCTCCAGAAAGGGATGAGAGACTTGCAAGTTGATAAAAGACTTGAGTGTAGTGCAAAAGAGGAACCTATTCCTGATCCCCTTTTCAATCAGCTCTTCACTTCTCATCCTCTGACTTTGTCTAAAGACAAACTAATTGTAATTAAAATAAAAAGGAACAATGACCGTTTTTTATTCCCTACGACCAACATCTTGTAGAGTTTATAAGACCACAGGTTATATTTATGGGTCTTATACCTCCAAAGGGGGTCTGTGATGCTTTTGTCTGCAGTATCATTGCCACCATGGGACTGAGGTCTGAATCTTACATCAGTGTACATAAGAGGAGGCTTGAGAGATTTATAATGGGAAAATGCTGACAGCTCCATAATTTACTGCAAGGCTAACGGCAGCACTGTAGCTCCTGACAGCTCTAAACCCTTGTTCTCTGGGATGGTTTGTTTCTAATACACTCCCTTTGCTGGATCTTCCCCCACTCTCTCTCTGGATGAATGGACCTAGGCTTGTGAATATCTATATTGCTGCATTTTCCTTTGGCATTTTAACAGCCTTTCAGTTTTAGGACTTCCCATTGTTGAAATTTGTAAGAGATTTCAGGAACTTCACAGCAGAAAGGCTTTTTCATATAATTTGCCTTTTTCCTTGTTGTTCTTTCTTCAGCCTGGAGTATCTTACATATTCATTGTCACACCGGATACTCCAGCAGCAGCTTTACATTTTCAAGCCCTGGTACTTTGCTGTGTCCAAAAAATGGGTAGACACCGAACAATACCTACTTTTTAACTTATTTGAGGAGAATGCTGTGCATCTGCATAATGGTTTCACACAGAAAGTGCTTTATCTTCATGAGTTAGTGAGTCAGTTTAGGGGTATTCTATTGGCAAAAGCTTTCAGAGAAATTATGCATGGTAAATTAATGAAGGCCGTCTGAGGTATTATTGTGTGTGAATGCACATGCCATTAGAATCAATGGCTGGCTGAAAAAAGTTAACGGTCATTAAGGGGCTGTTAAAAAGGCCAGTGGACGAAGATTTACTCTCTTGCAGGGCTCTGGTTGGGTTAGGTGGAGACAGAGATTGCTATTTGCCTCCCGGCCACAGGACAGCCCAGGCTTTGTGCTTTCCTGTCCCCGTTTCTCTTGGCTCCTGTCAGTGGCAGATTTACGAGAGCCTGTCTTCTGAGGAAGTAGAGAACACCTTCCAAGCAGGTAAAGACCTTTGCATCACTTTTCCTTAGTTTACAAGGGATTGGTTGCAGAAAGTCCAAGTGGGTGAGCTTGAAATGGCTTAAAACAGTGTCTCAGTGGTGGTGTGAAATGGAACTCTTTAATGGAGAGGTTGCCAAAGAGAAGGTACTGTTGGTTTTGGATGATGCCACCCTATCTGATGGTGAGTCTTTAAAATATTGCTCACTTGAGTTGTGGGGTATTGGCTCCAATCAGACAGGAAAAAAGAGCACTGCAACAGATCTGACCATTATCCAGTGGTATGGGAAATGGAGTGCTAAATGCCAACTGTAGATTAGGCAACTCTGTGCCACTCCTGGCAATTCAGCCTGGAATTTGTCATACTCAGAGTGTAAGTGACGCAAGCTGGTTTTCCCGGGCACATTTTTTCATTCCACATTGTATTTTGAATGCACTGATTCTGACTGAAATAAAATGCATGGATAAAATTAATGATTTGATATCTTCTTGCTGCTGCCAAAAGAAATGTAAAAGAATCTTTGATCTGGTGGCTTTAAAAAAGTGAGCTGGACCAGTTACTGATACTTACTGACCTAAGTAAGTGATAAAGCAACTGTGTCGAAGTTTAATTAGTCTTGATCAAGATAAGTTTTTAAGATTTAGACCTAGTGGCCTTTTGAAGAAGTAAGGCTTCTAGTTGTCATTTATGCCACAACACGTCCTTTTATCATACTTCCTGTGTCTCCAGCAGGAACAGTTTTTATTTGAAAGGAAAAGAGAAATGGTTCATTTAATGGGGATTAGCACAGACAAGCTTACTAATATTTGAAGGCAATTTCTCTGCCTTACCTTTTTCCCAGTTTCATATCCCACAGAGATTACCTCAGACTGCCGTTGTTAGTCACTGTTATTTATATAAAGATATGTAATGCATTTGTGCTTGAGGGGTCGTCTGTAACGAGGTATGCAATTTCAGACTGTAGAGACTGGCAGGAATTACTGTGAAGAATTGCTTTCCAGTGACAGCTTTATCCTGCCTGTAATATGTCATTGCGTGTGACTTTCAATTAATCACGCAATAAGAAAACATTGCGTCTGGCGACAATGGTGTGTCCATTAGTATCGAGGGGTAAGACTCAGCTTTATGAACACAAACGCTGTCCCCAGCCCACTCGTGCACTTTAATCAGCAAGTCTCAGCCCAGAAGGAACATTTCTCACTTCTCCTCTCCCCCATCATCCTCTATTGCGATCTATTAAGCTGCAATCCATAACGTCTCGTGTCTCTGTAATGGTCTGATGGCGTGTGGTGTTAAATGATTGCATGAATTTGACTTTGTCTCGCTCTGCCTTGACCTTGGTGTCTTCAGTGGCTTCCCCTCCCTCGTTTTCAAATTGGGAGTGGGGAGCTGGAAGAGAAAATGGAAGAGTGACAGAATGGAGATATTACACAGGAGGTTTGATGTTGTTCTTTGAGGAGATGGGGGAGACAAGAAGTAAGAGAGGAACCATTACTGGGAGACGAAGATGCAATGATTTGCAAATTTGCAGGAGAAGAGGTATCTTGCTGTTGAGCATAACTGGCTCCACAGACTGAAGCCTGCCACATGCAGGACCTCATTGGTAAGCAGAGTGGAAACCTGCAGTAATTCTTCCTCTTGCTCCTTCTGCCATTTATAATACGATTGCTAGGTAATATATCAATTTAAGTAAAATCCCCAAATCTCATTGTGTTTTACAGCTGTATCTATATCCTGAACAGAAACATAAAGAGGCACCTGGGTGTTCTGTGCTTGGGCTACAAAGACAGACACCCTGGTCCCTACCACCAGCTATGAATCCCTGTTATTACATCCAGCCAAGTTCAGGCATGGATTCTCACTCCCCTGATAGCCTTAATCTTTTTTCAGTTGATTTATTTTGAGTTGGTATTGAGGTTTTACACCCTGTGCAACATAAATAGGAAGTCTGGTAGTAATTAGTGTCCATGCTTTTCTTTTTTTTTGTTAAGAAACCTAATTTTTAAAAAGTACTTGGCAGGACAGTCTCAGAAGAATCTCCTGAGCATCCTCAGTGCTGGTTTACATGAGAGCATTGTCACGTTACATGCAACAGAGGAAATTAATTATTGTATCTCTTCCCATGGGTTAATACTGTTTGTGAATTTGTGACACATTTGAGCGGTTGGCTTGAAAAGTGCACACTGAAAGAGGCATTTGGATTTTGACAATGGTGTGTTGGGTACATTGCAGTACTTTCACTTTTTGTAAATAAAAAGCAAAAGCCTTTGGGATTCTTAGCAATAAAAAGGTTTTTAGCTCCTTGGGGAATTCTTCATGCTCTGGCTTGCTGAATCTCCCCATTGTCTCTGAATTATCAGGCAGACAATAAAAAAATAGTTAATCAAGGGTTTGTGTCAAACATGGTTATTCTGGAGTAAATGCAGTATTATACCAGCACCATACAAAGTTCTTACTCCCTCTGGGCAATGTGACTTCTGCCAGTTAGCAAGAGTATTGGTTTTGGTTTTTTAATTAAGTCTAACCCCATCTCCCCTGCTGTATGAGCAGTGGATCTGACAAGATGCTGAACTTGCTAAACTATATAAAATAAAAGCACCTGCCCTCACATGAACTTGAGGGCACGCCGTACTGCAGAAAGTGTTCTCCTTGGTGATCCCTGGCAGATACAAACCAGCACAGCTTCATAAAGCCATTTGCTGCCAGGTGTGGGGCCACATATTTGCATCAGGCTTTTCCATCAGGTGAAGGCTGTTAGTGCATGTGTTAGGATCCAAGCACACACGGGGGAGACCTCCAAGAAGGAGGGCTTGTAATCAATTTCTCATTCCCAAATTATTTTTCTGGGGTCCCCACAGTATGGTGTTTGAGTAACAGAATAATTTCTTAGCTATTAAGTGCCTGAAAATCAGCAGTAATTAACTTAGCACAAATTCTTCTCTTCCTCTCCCTCCTCTTTGCTCAAAAAAACAAACAAACCCCCTTTCTCGGCAGAGGAAATGCAGATGGAAGCAGTCTCTTCTGCCTTAGTGCAGTCATGTACAGATTACATCTTTTTCCCCCTTTCAGTTCTGTGAATAACATAATTGCTTTGTTATCCCTCAGGGGATTTGTAATATTAACATTGGTTAATGACATTAATTCAAGTTTTTACCATTAATAAAATGGCATTGCTTAAAATTAAGCATTACATTTCAATTAGTAGTCCATCAAAGACTTTAATAGTCTGGAGCATTAAAGTGATATTTTTTTAAATTTCTTATTAATTTTTTATTGTATCATGCTAATTTCCAAAGAGTGATTGAAAGCCCAGCTGATCCAACGAATGACCCTATCTGCCATGTTTCTTGAAGGAACTTCTTTCTTTTATGACATTATGCAAAAAGGTCACATTTCCACAAAGCAGGAATCTGTTTCAGTCACCTCCTGAATTCATTATCATCCTTTTTACTTTTTAACATGAGGCACATGATATACAGGCACCCCAGGTGGACATGTTTAAATTAATCTAGTAATAATTGATTCAGAAGAGATTTGGAGGACAGAATTTGCATAAAAGCCATAATGAGAGCAAATCCTCCAAGGCCAGACTGAACAGCTAAGTCCCTGAATAACTTACATCTCCTAAACTAATTTGGTTATATATGCAGGATGAAGGTGTGGGGGCTGGAGCACCATGTGATTGGAATTCATTACAAATAATTCATCTTCTCTAGAAAGGCTGGCCTCAGAGTGTATTAAAATTATATCAGCTCCCAAGTGCTTGCTCAGACCCTGCCTCCTGGAAGATGATGACAAGGTTTCTGTCTGAGGGATTGTTTAGGTATTTTAAAGCATTTCTGAGGCAAGGAGCTGACACGCCAGGGCTGGGGTGTCCTCTGGCAGGCTGGTGGGAAAATATTCAGATACCCAGTTTTGGCTGGACATCTGACTGTCAAAAACATAAATGTAGAGGAGGATCCCAGCTTTCACTCTCAGATATTTTTCCCTTCTATTCCAGAATGGAATTTCTTAGCTAAGTTGTAGATCATAGGATTTGCATTAAATCCTGGATCACCATGATGTCTTTGAGAATTTAGGGAGTCCCCTTACAGGATGGGGACTCTGTATTGTTTAGTTAAAGGAAATCTGCAGACACAGAAAATTACAACTGCAGTTCATTAAAAGGAAACAGCCAAGGCCTTCTTGAAGGTCATCTGTCCTGCTTGACTTTGCCTTTGCCTAAATACTCTTTTTGAAAAAAGCTCTAAAAGGATGTCTCCGTGACGCAGCATAGTAATGCCTGTGTTCTGAGGCTGGTGAGCTTCAGTTAGCAGGTAACACAGTACCATGCTCCTGGTACCAGAGGAGTTGCATATTATGTTTGGAAGGAGGGGGAAATTCGGCTCTGTCTTTTCAGAAACTGTTGATCACCATGTATTTTTTGTGGGAAAATTGATGTCACTGTTGTTTTCAGCAGATGAGGAACCAGTCCCATTTTGTTTATGCACAGCAGTCGATAATAACCTGTCACTTGTGAGCTGTGTAGGTTCTGCACTGCTTCCCTTCAGTGCTGCCCTGCAGCCAGGAGGATCTGGGAAGAGCGGTCCTACTTTTCAGAAGCCCAAGTAAAGTGCAAGAGTTGGGGCAGACCAAAGCAGCCCTGCTGCCCCAACAGGGGAACAGTTAACAGAGCTCAACAGGTACCTGCTGTTGCAAGAAGTATGAGAAAAGCTGAGCACAGCAGGAGAAAAAAGAGTCTGGCTGACAATTATTATTTTGTCTGTTCAGATTTGGGGCATATATAGGCTGGCTGAATGCTTTCTAGCCAAAGGTTTCCATATGATTAATGATGCTGTGCTGTGCCAAGAAGACAATGCAGCAAAACATATTCTTGTTTCCAAGCAGGCTGAAACTTGGAGTTGTGCTACAGGGATGCTTTATGCTTCTTCTCCTAGAGTTACAATTAAACCATGAGTATGTGTTATGTGGCACTGGGTAATCACAAATCTTTGACAAAATAAACAAGCTCTGGTTTTTCTCTCCTGCATGGGCAAACATTAAAAGAAAAAGTTCTTCTCATCACGTTTTTCCAATGTAGTGGTGGAGGAAGGAGCTGCTGGGAGGGATGAGCTGGGTTTGCAATGTGCAACAACTGGCTTTGACCCTGGCATGTGGGGCTGTGTCAGTGGTGCATGAGGACTTGTTGGATGGAGTAGAAGGGAGCGGGTGGCAGAAGGTGGAGGTAGTGCCAGAGATTTTAAACAGGAAAAACAAGCCTCTGGGGAAGTCCAGCCCATATGCTATGGTTGACTCTCAGGCAGGAGGTTCATTGGTGTGATGATTTCATGGCTTGGTGTTTGTCTTCTGGAGACTTGATTTGTGGGATTGCTTCAGGTCAGAGGAGAATTAAGTGGTTTGGTTTTTTAAAAATTTTTTCTTTCTGTTGTTTTCCCAGCTCTCTGGACACCGGGACACCACAGTGACTGCTACATAGTTTATCAGCATTGCTTATCTGCATGGCACAATCTGAGGATTGCACTTGTCCCCAGATTGCTGTCACAGTGTTGAGGAGAAGAAACTTTGTGAGTTACCAACCTGTATTAGGTCTAATATAATTTAGAACAATTGTCACTAACTTCCTTACTAAACATCCCATGGGATGTCTGCAACTGACCCTCTAATTAGAATTGAATAAAAAAGTAGTGTCAGTAAAACAATGGTTAATACTCTAGTAAGTCAAAAATTCAAGAACGCTTACGGTTTTCATAATAAACTGTGAGACAAAAGACAACCCCATACCAAAAGCATTTTGAAAAGTCAGGAGGAATTTATTCCTTTTCCTGTCTCTGTCTAAAATTGGCTGCAGGTACTGGTGACTGAGTGACAAATCTGTGTCCTGCCTCAGTTTCCCAAGTTGTAGCATCACAGCTGCAGTGGGGAGGTGTGTGAGCAGGAGCACCATGTCTGGAAATCACTGCAAATAGAGGATCGTCTCCAGACTGTCAGGCACAAGAGAGTGTTGGAAGGCAGTGGCTGTGCAGTGTGGGCTTGGAGACTGTGGCTCTGCTAATTCACACATTTACAAACCAACTACATGGTGCAGGGGAGCAACTTGAAGAAAAGCTGCTGTGTTGGTGTTTCTGTAACAGATGCAGGCTTAAGGCATCGGTCTATGGGTTGAGTACCGAACCTCAAGCCAGAAAGAATTCTTGCTGCCAGGTGATGCTGAAGCCAGGTGATTACTTCTTGCAGTAAGTGTGATGCTGAATCTGCTGTACTTGTGTTATGTAGCTGATCTGCATGTACACAGCGTGTCTGGCACCTTGAGTTTACAGTCCCGATGCAGAGGATTCCAAATCACATGTTTAGTGAGGTGACTGCACTGCAAGGGGTGCTGAGCCCTGTGCATTCTCACCTGCTGCAGGCAGGGCCTCTGGAATAGTTATTCCTGCTGTTGCTGCTGTCCCATGAGCCCTGGGGTGGCTCCTCTCTTGGGCTGTGTTACACTCTTCCTCTTTTTGACTGAGCATCAGAGACTTTGACTGGGAGTCAAGAGCTCCTGATGGCAAACCTAGGCTCCAGTAAATGTTGTATCTGAACTGCAGTTGTGCTAAGTACCATAACATCCATTACATTCCGCTGTTGTGTTAGGCTTTGCCTTCATCTCTGTGTTTCACAGATGGAACACATAAAAGTAATTCCATAGCCAGTCCAGATACAGGAATTACCAAAAATTTGGTAATTCTTTGACGAAACTTTGACATGTCTCAGAGAGGCCATTCTGTGAACAGTAAATAGAATATATTTCCATTCCCCCCCATAGAGGTACTTTTCTAGAAAGCACTGGCAGCGTACCACCAGGGAGATAAATGAGTGTGAGCCTTCATTGCCAAATACGATCTTTGAATAAACAGAAGACTTCAGACTCCAAGGCACCTTTTCACAAGTGCTAAATTCATACCCCAAACAAATGCTAACAAAGCCTCTCATGTCTTTATATTAAGTGTGGCCAGCAAAAAAAAAAAAAGATCTAGAGCTCTCTGAGGAGCCTCTCGAAGCACTTGGGGACACACTCAATGTGTGGTCAGGTTAGCACTACTCAAAAGCAAGTCTGAGTGTCAGCAGAGCAGGTATTTATTTATGCCCACTGGATTTGGCAGGAACCCAGAGGCAGAGTATATTTTGCGCTGTTACACAGACTTTTATTGTTGAGTCAGCTTTATTTAATGGAAGCTTTCTATAATAGGGTCCTGTTCTGGAGGCCTTCCTCTAGGTGAGAAAACAGTTCTGCTTCCAGGACCTTGTGGCAATGGACTGCACGACTAAGGCCAAGTAACCAAGTGGTGGCTGATGGCTTACTGGGGGCCTACACCAGTCCATAGAGAAGTGGACACCAACCAATTTTGTACTAAACCATTATTAAGAGCTTTGTCTCTGTCACCTGTTCTGAATGAAAATATCTCATTGCACTTTGTGGGCTTGGTTTGGGAGCTTGACCAGTCCTGGGTGGCTTTGATCAGCATCAGAAAGAGCTCTAGAAATAAAGTGCCCCTAAGTGCACTGTCAGTGTTTGTGGGATGTAATCCTAAGAGCATCAAAGTATAGACTATTGGTATTCAGCTCCACTACAGGCTTCATGAGCCATGGACTGAACAGTATATTGGAAAAACTGATTTCTCCCTTGCAAAGAGTTACCTGAATTATTTATACAGATCTAGATAACAGAAGGGTTTCAGTAAATTGACCCATGTTGAAAAATCTTGGTTGTTTCATTCCTGATACAAAACCTACTATGATATTGGAAGTGGTGCCCTGCAGACTGTGTGAGGCAGGAGCTGTGAGAGGGGTCAGCATGGAGCTCAAGCTTCTGCTCTACCACAAGACAGCATATTGCCTGCACACACTTGTGATGCACCCTGCTGCTGAATTGCAGGGGGTTTTTGAAGATAACCCTTGGATTATATGTATGAAAATGTGGGTTTGTCTTCCTGGGGTGTTGTGAGAGCAAGTTCAGTCTGAGACTCACAGATGATGTTGCAGTTGAGGCCATGGGAAGCCCTGAAGAAGGTGAGTACCCAGGAGCCTGGTGACAACCAGAGCAAGAGCTGTGGCATATAAACCATCATGAAATCCAAAGTGAGCTCACCAATTCTTCAGAAGACTGTAGGGTGATTTAATTAAAGCAAAACGAGATCTCTTCACAGATTCTCATCTCAACCATAGTTTGACCATTTCCATAGATTTGCCTCACAAGTAAATAAATGAGAAGAGCTCAGTATCCACAAGTCCAGTCTAACAGTGCGTATGAGATTTGACCTCTGGACATGCAAGTGCAGCGTGCCATGTTTTGGCTGTAAGACAGATCTATGTCCCCAGCATGGGCACAGCTGAGGGCCGAGTGCGTGGATGTGGCCAGGGGCAGAGGGAAGAGCTGTGCTTTTTCTTCGATAGTGTGGAATGGCCCTTGGAGCCAGTTGGGTGGGATGGATTCCAGCTGGAAAGGGAGGGAAGGGCGAGGAGCATCGGATGAATAAAGGACCATAGTTTTGTTGGCCTTGGAGCTCTGTTTTCTAGGGCAGAGCTGCCTGTGCCAGCCTGTCATAGCCCCATTTCTGAGCTGTCTTGCTTTACAATGTTTATGTTTATTTCACTTATTCTTCCAGTACTTTTTCGAATACTTTAATGTCCACATCTTTCCATTGCTCTTCTTCTCTCTGCTATCCCAGTCTAATAAAACCATAACTGTGGCAATCACAAAAGATCCTGAACAGAAGAATTAAAGCTTTTGCAGGAGGTTCCTTTTTTAGTCTTTTTTAAAGGCATCTCTTTCCTTTAAAATGAAAGATGAAGCATTTTCTTTTATCCTTTAACTTTACTGTCACATTTTATTAAGTCAAAATGATAGTTACAGTCAGAGAAAAGTAGGATATGAATTCCTGGTACAGCCATTTTTAAAGTGTGCTTTGTTTTAAAGCCCTGAAGATTGATTGAAGGTATTTTTCTTTTAGACACGAAGCTTTAGTCAAAAGGGGCCTGATCTGAGTTACCCTCTGTAAATCAGGATTAGTTCCTGTGAAATCAATGGAGTTGCAATGATACAATACGGGGTGAGTTGGAAAAGACTCATGCCCTGACAAGGAATAAGGGAGGGACTGTGGGCGATCCCCTGAACGTTGCCCTTGCGTGGGGGCGAAGCCACGAGGCAAAGCAGAATTATATCCTGTCCCTCTCGGGCTGCCATGGAATGTCCTGGCTGAGAGACGGGCAGGCACAGTGGGTTTGTGCTGACATGGGCACTGAGGTTGCACATCTCAGCTTTGGAGAGGCTCTGAGTGTGCAGACCTCCTGCCTTTCCCAGATGGAGCAGCTCTTACCCATCCCCTGCCACTGCCATTATAGTCGGGGGAGGCCCATGAGCTGAGAAAGCTTGATTTAAGAGACAAGAGGATGGTGGCAGAAGTGCTGCTCTACAAAATACCTGTCTGTGGAGCAAATTTCACCAGATCTAGTGTAGCCTGAATTTATTGACCTTTTTCTGTCAGAGGGCTGTAGGGATTCACTGTGTGGAGCAGAAAAGTGGAGAAAGATGCCCCATCACTGGCCCTTGGGGCTGTGCAGAGACTCAGAGGACAGGCTTTTGTAAGGAATAAGACAGATAAACCTGGACAGGTAATATTTTTGGACATTTTTATCTTTTTTAACACGTCTGCATTGGGCCGGGGAGAGGAATAGCTAAGGTGGTAAAGATGCATCAAGATGAGCAAATAAAGGATTGAAATGATATGTCGTGTCTGAGATTTCAGTTTAACCAGGGATTTGAGCTCTTGTCTCTCATCTGCACTGAAAACTTGACAGCTGATTTCTTGAGCCCTAAGCCATTCTGAGCAGAGAGTCTAATAAGAACAGCTCTTTTTATAGCATTTAACTGTATCTAAATGGCTTAAGGCCAGGGCAAGTTCCAGCACTGCAAAGCACCACTAGTCTGGGCTGTGCTTGGGACGTGCAGTGTTTTAGCAGTCTGGACAGGGACTGGCCCTAAGCACTGGTCATACTCCAGGCTTCACAGTGAAAATCTGCAGCTTGGGCAAAATTGGAGGCTTGGATTTGGCCACCTCTAGTAAAATTAGAACATTTCATTTCATTAAAATACTTCATAACTGCTGGACTCTCCCAGGCAGTTACGAGCTTGCTCTTGGCATACAGCTGACCTGCGCTTGCACATGGCACTGCTTCATATTAGGAGTGTGGGGTTCTTTTTGGAAATAAACTTGCAGCAGTTGGGAATTACTAAGTTAGAGTCTTAAAATATTGAGAAAAAGTGAACAAGGCAGCCTGGGAAGGGACAGGTTGGAGGACTAAGATTTTTCAATGTTATCTACTGTCTCAATATTGTTCAGCTCTAGGGCTCTGACTTCTGTTGCCCTTGATCAAGCTGGCATTTACCCACTGACTCTGACTCCAGTAGACACCAACTCAGGGCTGCATAGGACACTGATTTTCCTCAACTTTCCAGCATACAAGAGCTCCACACATTTGATGAATGCAATTGGATGTAGGAGATGGGGAACACGGTGAAGGATACGAGTTTTTTATAATGTTTCTTTTTCACCTTGGTTTAGTCATTTATTACTTTCCACTTCAAGTTTGAAACCATTATTTTCATGCACGCTTTGAATTTCCCTATTACAATTAGGAAAAGAAGATGGAACTTTACCCCAAATACTGGTTACAGCTTTCTAAGGAACACTGAAGTCTCTTGGACTGTGGTAAAATCTCCCAGGGAAAGTGGCAGAAATCCAGATACTTGGCACATTTTACAACTAGTCCAGACAAAACACTAGTAAATGTACTCTGCTTTGGCACAGAATAGGCTGTGGGATGTTACGAAGCTTTCCTGTATGCAACTTTTTATCATTTCATGACCATAATGAGTGTGAAACTTGAATTTACTCATCTGCTGATTGCACACCACATAGGGCTGTAGAGGAGCATAGGACCCTATCGTGTGTCTTTGTTTAAAGATTTTTTTTCACCTAGCTTGAGATCATTGTTTGGATGATTAGTACATGAAAATGGCCATATTGTCTCAGACTAGAAGTCTGTCTAGTTTGGTACCTTCTTTCTAGGATTAGCCAGTAATGGCTGCACTGGGAGTAGTAGAGCATGCATAAAGTGAGATTTCCATGACTGTCTTTTCCAGTTTCCAGCAAGGATATCTGACAGTGAAAAAGTCCTTTTGCCTTTTGTGCATTTCCCACAACAACCATCTCCTATCTAAGGAAAGTTTGGCTTTAAGTGTATCCGAAAGCTGTACAAAATGCATCTCCCTGGCCTTCACATCTCTGTGCTGTGCTTCCTTTCTGGATCTTTACTGGAAAAAAAAGATCACTTAAACCAGTGGCTGAAAATACAATGTGAAGCTTCATCATCAATAACTTTTATTACAGTATGACTTGCACAACATGTCCATCCTGTCAGGTGCCACAGTACTCGGCAGTGGACACCCTGCAGTATGCTTGTGCTTAATGACTAAACACTGTGCTGGCCTCAGCTTTAAATGATTTCACATCTCTTCCTTCTGCCAGTCCCATTTTTTAATTTAACATTATATTTGCCATGTTTTTAAAAGCAGCCACCCTCCGTAGTAAAGTGCTGTAGAACCTCTTTTGGAGAGCTGGAAGGGGATTTTATATATCACTGCATAAAATCTGCATGTATATGGGGCTGGAAAAAATGTGAAATGCTGTAATGTCTCACTCACACTGGTTGGGAAACCAAGTCCCTAGAACTACCCTGAGCCCTGAATGCCAATGTTATTTTCAGTCAGAGGTATGGAGCTGCTGCTGAGGACGTGCAGAATGGATGTGCTGGCAACTCATCTTTATGCGTGTTTAAAATCACAGAGAAATACGGTTAAGAATAAGACATAGGATCCATTCCTCAAACCAAATTCTCCCATTTCTGGTGTAAGCAGTCCCTTATTGCTCTTGTGATGCCCTAAGGCCTTTACAAACTTCTTCCAGCTCCTTGAGGTCACAATATTGTCCTTTATATTGGAGTTTGCTCCATGCCATGAGCCTGTCATGCATCAGTACCTCATGTTACCTGCCATCAGCCTGCCCATTTCAGGCCACTGAAAGTATTTTAGGGACTCCAAACAAAAATATAGAGGTATTAGGTACTGCAGGTGTTGACTGTTACACTAACTTTATGAATCACACCTGCAGGAATTGAAAATCTCATTATGTGTGAATTGAATCAGAATCAGCTTTATCACTAGATAAGATTTAAAGGTAGGAGACTCTAGTTGTTTGAAAACATGTGTTTGCAATAATTGAACAAAGTTACGTAGGAAAATATAATATACACATCAGTAAGATTAAATTTGGCAATGCAGATTTTCTGAAGCTGCAGCATCATCTTGGGGAGCTTGTGGCATGGGCTAATTAATCCTCCATCCTCTGCCTCAGGCCTGGTAGGCCCAGGGGAGTTTTTAGAGCTGTGCCTTTACTGCTACTATTGTTAAAAATGCTCACGTAGAAAAGGCATGACTTTCCTCTCTCCTCACCTGAGAGTGAATGCTCCTCCTCTTTAGCTGTGCCTCGGCTCTTGTGACTGGGAGCTATAGCATCCCATCATAATGAAGGCAATCAACTCACTTCTCACCATTTTCCACTTTAAATTATTCTAATTTTTATGTTACCTCAATTAGCACTTTCCTGGCAAGGCCTTTATACTGGCTTGTTTTGTTTCAAGACATTAAAAGGAGCAGCAGCGGTCAGTGTTAATTGCATGTGTTTTTGCGGTGATTGATGATGGCCTTTCCTTAGCAATCTCTTGAATTTAGCATGGAATTTACCATGGACACATCATGAAATTGAGGAGAGAAGTGTCCACACTGGGGGACACATTTAGACCTGGAATATTTGAAATCTCATGTTGTCAGTGCCAGCCATTGCACACCAGCTGCTTTATAAGACGCACACCCCAAGGGTACACAGAGATGGATATTTAGGGAGCTGTGCACTTCCCTTCTTTATGATTTAAATTGGGGTGTTAGGGTGGTTTTTTGAGGGGTTTGGGGATTTTTTTTTTGTTTTGTTTGGGGTTTTTTTGGGGTTTTTTGGAGGGGTTTTGGTGTCTTTGTTTTGGGTTTTTGTTTTGGTAGTTTTGGGGTTTTTTCTGGTGGTGGTGGGGTGTTTTTTTTATTATTTTTGGGTGGGGGGTTTGGTGCTGTTTGTGGAATATTACCTTATGTACTTAGCACAAGTAGGGTTGGGAGGAAAGGGGAACTCCACCCTTCCCTACCCATGTTACAGGGTCTGGATAAGCATTTGCCTTTCTGAAAGTGGAATTATTTGTATTTCAGGTATCCTCCGTGGGCCTGTCTTGGAAGCTAGATCTGCAGCCGCCCTTCAGTCATGATTGTTTCAAGATTAAAGGCCATTTCCCTGTCATTGCCAAGCCTTTTTCTTCTTGCATTTCATCTCTCAGCATCACAGAATGTACCTGAATACACTGAAGCTGAACATCAGCAATGTGTTAGGAAAGAACACCCCACAATTGCTTTTGAAGGTAAGAGCTTCTATTCCCGTTTCAGATTCCAATAGGATGATCCATTTAGGTTTAGTCTGTGCTGTTTTTCCTTACAACTGTGATCCACAGGCCAGGGGAAGTGGCCTGACGAATCATTTTCCCTTTGATGCTTTACAGTGTTTTTATTCTGAGGTTTTATAGCAGTCAATTCAGGCAGTTTTGGGACTACTGGTCTAAGAATCTCCATTTTCTACTCTCCTACAGGCTCCCTGTAATCTTGTGCCACGCTGAAACTGTGTTTCAGTTTCCTTTTCTCTGATTCAGTAATACTGCACCTGGCTTGCTGGAGCCAGACACTTAATAAGTGAAATGTGATAGAGTATTTGGACACGCTTGAATGCAAGAGAAGCAAGTTGATTTAAAATTGCAGGGAGTGGCTGTCCTTTTGTTTGTAGCATTCCTGGTTTGGTTTGGTTTTGTTATGTATTTGTCACCTGTGCTAGGAGTTTTTCTGGCATTCATCTGGGCATTTAACTTGAATGTGAGAGGGGGCCTTTGTGTTGCAATGGCCAATCCTTTTACTGTTCTTTTGAAGCATGGGATTTCTCTTGTCCTTATCCCAGTCAGATTTTCCATGAACGTACATGTCATGTACTCCTCAATTGTTGTGTGGATAATCTGTCCACTTATCCACACAACAGGTAGATCTTTATATTGGTACCACTATTGAAAATTCACTCCAGACTAGTGTGTTAAACTCAGTGTCCCAGCATCAGCAGCTGCTGAGTCTCCTTGCTAAAAATGGTTTCCTCCTAAATGTTGAAATATCGATTTTGGTTCCCATTTAAGGCTTTGCAATGCATCTCCAATTACATTCTTAGCTAAAGGCAATTGAGTACCTTGCAATGTGTCTCTAGTTAGGTTCTTTGCTAAAGGCAATTTAGTTGTGGTTTTGTGACCTTTGAGATAGGGTTTCCAGGAAGAAAGTAGTCAAAGGCTTCCTTGCTGACCTTTCAGGGTTCTTCTAGAGAGCTTTACTATTCTTCACAGAGGAGGAAACTCTTGTCTCTTAATTTGGAGGGTTTAAGAGATTTCTTGTCTGTTTTCCATTATCCATGCCTTAAAGGTTTAAGTGGATTTAAATAAATTAGCAGAATCTCTAAGCCTACATGATACAGCACTGGCTCTAACCTTGCTCCGGTAAATAAACCTTGATTTTAATTGCTAAATAATCCTAACCATCTGTTTTAACCTGGGAGGGCCAAAAAGAGAAGCCCTTGCTGTTAAAACACGGTGAAATTCAGTTCAGTAGATAATACAATAATGAGAATGTTGTAGGTACAGAAAAGAGAAAAAGTGTTGTTCTCTTTATTAACCAGGAGCACCAAACTTTGAGTTTACAGAAAATGTGTCTGTGCAATCCGGCACTGAGGTAAATCATTCTGCAGGGAATATTAAAAGCCCCAATTCCTGAAGTTGAGGAATTGGTGGGCATTTCTTGGCACTCAATATGAGTGCTACTCTGCAGAATCGATGGCTGTGTAAACACACTCATAATCTGCCAGTTTGCTTTGTTTTAATCAGGCATGAATATTTCACAGGAAAAAAAATCTGTCCTCCCCTTTCACTGCTCTTGTTCCCTTCTTCTCTTCAATGATAGAGGGCAAAAACTGGTGAGTTAATTAGAACCTGACAATTGTGCAAGAGAAAGAAAGATTGAAATTGCAGATGCATCAAGAAAATGACCCAGATTATCATTTGAGTTTCTTAAACCCAAGTTAGATTCAGAGTTACTATTTTTTCACAGGACCTGTTTTCTTGTGATTGTTCATGATACAGTTTAATCTTGTATTTTCTGCTGCAAAGCTCAGCTGGAAAATACACAGGAATGAAATTAAAGGCACCTTTTTTCCACTGCACGTAGCTTTCAAGGTCTGTGGAAGAGGGCTCACATATCCAAAACCACATCTCTGTTCATAATCTGATTTCTCTTAAAGCTATACCCTGTTCTGATGCTGGCACACGCAGCTTTAGGCTGCCAGGGTAGACAAGTAGGGGAATCTAAATTTTATGTGGTGTTCCCAGGTAGCTCTGAGGATGTCTCTGCTTAACAGTGTGGCTCATGGGCTTTCTGTGGGTCTCCAAATGCATCGACTCGTGAATCACAACCTGGTACACAATGGGAGTGTGTAATAACTGAAAGAGTGACCCCAGCAGAGCCTTTCTGATGCTCCTGCTGCCAGGGGAAAGGATTATGTTACACCAGCAAGTGGATGGGCCATAATAATAATCAGGCCTCTGACCATTCAGTCATACAGGGTACATTAATTTATCGCCAGAATGAATAGGTTAACAAAACAGTTTGTTACAAAGGGGTTGAATAGCTTCTTTTTCACAGCCTTGCTAACCAGGCTTCCCATCACCAGACAAATGGGATGCCATAGCATGTTTTGTGTTCTCTAGTCTTTGGTTCCCTCTTTGCTTGTGCTCAGTCTCTTTTTATTGCACTTTACCCCTAGATGATATTCTTAACATCCAGTTGACTGGATAATATCCTTGTTGTAGAAGAATCCAAGTAAAACATCTTTCTGCCTATTTTTCCCTTATTTCCTGAGAAATTATGTATTTTCTATGTTGTTCTTATTATCTCATCGCCACTAGCCAACCATCTGTTTGAACCAGTATCTCTTTTTCTTGCTATGAGAGTGGGTAAGAAAGATAGAATCCAGTACATGTCCTACTCATTTAAGCAGAAAGGAGACTATGTATGCAAAATGCTTTTACTTCAGCAGTGTTCAGATGTGAACAAATGCCTGTTTCTTTACAGACTCCGTTCCCCAAATTTTTTGTGCCATTACTTGTGACGTAGAGAAAATGGTCTAGACAAGTGGAGGGACATAAATTCTGGTTCTAGATATACTTACTTTAAATGCTAAAGATAACATTTGCACTGCTAGGAGAGATGTGGGCTGGGGAGGGGCCAAGAGCTTATCCTTGCAGCCTGCATGGAGATCCTGAGGGACACAACAGGAATGTTGTGCTGGAAACACCGTCCTGTGTATTTGCACAGTATCAGACTAACACAATGGTGCCCCAGTTTCCCTGGGGCTTATAAATGCTGCTCATTGTATGGTTTACCAGCAATAATAAAGTACCCAGTTTGGGCTTTTCATAATCAGATTGTTCTACTCTGTGCTTATAGGAAATCCAGTTAAAGTTTGATTTCCCTTGTTAGATCAATAAGAAAATGATCTTCTACTTCCCAGGAGGCCGTTTCTGATGTCTTACTACCTATTTGACTGTTAGTGGGTAGCTACATTAAGGATCTTGCATGCTTGTTTGTTTTTCAGTGAGTTGAGAATTTAGTGAAACAAGTCACGTGTATTCTTAGCGCATCCCTTTTTATTTATACATGCATATACACATGCATCCAAGTCCCATTTCACAAAGCAGTTTGTCATCCCAGCACAGCTCCCCTGTGGTCCACTCTGGTAAGCCAAACACCAGAGAATTTGTTTTTAGTTCTTGTCAATCAAGTTCATATTTCTCATCTTTTCTGTATGGATCTTACCGCCAATAGATCAGTGCCTGCATTTGCAATTGGGCTGTGCCTGTGTCATGTTGTCCTGGTTGCCAGCAGTGTACTTCATTGTTGTACAGCTCTTTCTTGGACATAAAGCACCTTTGCTATTCCTTAAAGACATTTGGAGCTTCTTTCTAATGTGCCTCTTGGGAAAACCAGAAACATCTTCCATGCCAATACTACAAGGTTTGTTATTTCGAGAGCCAGAGCCATGAGAGACATGCATTGATGTTTGTAATGGCTGAAGAGTGCTTGGCTTCATCTTGTTTACCAAGGAAGTGCTTAAAAGTTTGCAAGCTCATCTGTGTTACATGAAGCATTTGGATGTTCACAACTTCACTGGAAATGAGTTGTAGACAGGTTTCCACTTGCAGTTTCTACCATTATTTATTTCTCATTAATTTAATCCATTAAATCAGTATGCTCAGGAAAAGTATGATAACTTCCTGATTTTTCCTCTTCTGTTCTGCTTCTCAGGGCTTTTTCCCCTGCATCGTGGCAGTTAGGGTAAGCTGGAAGAACATCATTTGTCCTTGCTTTAATAATTGCAGCCTGTCTTCATAAAAACACCTCAGCTGATCCCATGCTGAGGCACAGGACAGAGGTGGACTTGGTTAAATAGCTTATACCTCAGATCTTCACAGGACTGCAAATCTCAGCTTTGTAGACTGTATCATCATGGCTGGTGTGAGTTCTCAATGTGTGGCATTTGATCCATTGTCTAATCCTCAGTCTCTCCTAGATGCAGACCAGTTGCTCTGTCTGTTACCTCAGGTTTTCGAAATGATTTAGTTTGGGAGTGTTTAAATCTGGGGTTTACTTCAGACTGTCTGTAATCATTACCTCCTATCAGATAAATGTGATTCATGTGACTTGAATGTAGCTTGCTATATGTTTTCTCAATATTTTATTTCTTTAAACAACATTTTATTGAAATGCGGCCAGCTTCAAACACTGAAACCTGGGGGGAGCAGCTAAATGTTTTCTTGTATTGAAAGCAAAAGCTATTTTAACTTTGTGGGCTGAAGGATAATAAGGTATGATTTATTTGTTGAGAAAGTTCTTGACATTTCACCAAATACCCCCACTATTGTTGAATTGGTCACTAATACATTATTCCCTTTACTGTATATTGATGGGAAAAAAAGCACATTAGCATTCATCAACTCCAAAGGCCAACTGGGAAAGCCCATTAGGAAATTCTGGTCAACATTTACACTTTTCTTGAGCAAGTGAGATTTTGACAATCCAAACCAAAATTGTAGTTAATGAAGGATGAACATTGTGGGGTGAAGTATTAGAGGGTATCTATCTAAGCATCAAAGGGAAGGCACAATACATTTTGGGAGAATTGACTTCTAGCTCATAGCCTTGCTGCCTTTGGTTCTCCATACAGGAAGTCCAAACATTAACTAATGATGGAGTTTTGACTGGAAACTGGTGGCATCCTGTGGCCTCTTCAGAATATTTTACCTTCAGTGCATTTCAGTATGGATTTTGTTTCCATTAAGCAAGCCTTAATGGAGCAGTTTAATTTTCTTTTTAATCTTGAAAAATAGAACTGTGGCAAATGAAGCTGGAACTTTCTTCTTTAGATTTGATTTAGAATTTGTTTGAAAATTATGACTGATAAAGCCATAAATATACAGTAGTTAGGGAAATAATTGCTCTCAGGCAAAACTTCTGAAAATTACACCCAACCTCTCTCAATATATTTTTCATTCCACAATAATAATTATAACAGTAATGATGCTAGTTCTTTGAGACTTCCTCATTAATGGTGTCCAAGGCACTTCACAAATAATTACAATGAGATTTGATTGAAAAAGTTACTCAGTGTGCTGTTTCTTGGGACCTCAGGAAGAAAAGGAGGGTTGGAAGAATGCCCTTCATTCACAAAATGCTTTAGATGGAATGAATCATGACAAGCAGGAGAGAAAAGGAAGAGTTTGCAGTGAAGCTTCAGGAAGCGAAGTGATCAAGTAACTTACATATTGGAGTGAGGAAAGGTAAAACTTTAAAGATGTACAACAGCTCAAGTGAAGGAGCAGCCTCTGACCACGAGTGGTGGTGTTGATGAGAGGGAGGCATCCTCAGCAGCAAGACTGAGGGAGGTGGACCCACAGCATGGAGGAACAGGTACTCAGGTCACCGGTGTATTATGCATGGACCAAGACCATGAAAAACTCATCTTAACAACAGAGTAGATAATTGACATTTTCCAGAGGTACCACTGGTTTAACTGGGGCTAACGGCAGCATGTGCATGGTTCTGTCTTTAGCACAGTGGTTGGATCTAGGACACAGAGATGGGCAGCCTTTTTTCGGGTCTCAGGCTCACATCAGAGAAAGGGAACAGGGTGGAAATCTAAAGTGAAGTGCTTATCTTCCTTTTCTGTGGTTCAGTGCAAACAAAGACATCCCTTGGAGAGACCTCATTTTCAATTTCAAATCTTACTTAATATAGTTCCCTAACTGAACAAGTTTGTGATACAGCAGACCTCATTTATTTAGCACATCTGCTTCTGATGAGTGTTAACATATCACATTCTCCTAAAACCTTCTATTCAAGGATGACGTTATGCTTTGATAAAGCTCACTTTAGTACTAGCAATCTCATAAGAAATATTCTTGTTTTATCATACAGGGTTCACCCTGGAAAGCTCACAAACAGCTCAGTCAGGTTCTGAATATATACTTTTCTTGAAGTCAGTGGGGTTGTTTATTATTAGCCAGTTTCCAGTTTAAAAACACTGATCCTTATGAGAACAGCCTACTTTCAAAACTCTTTCAGGAATTTACAGCCTGTGCTCTCTTTCCTTGCTGTAACTGCCTCATGGTGGGAGCTTTGTCTGCAGAACACAGGAGTCCTTGTAAGCCTGGCAGCTACACAGCACAAACTGTGCATTAAACTGGGCATCTCCAGTTCAGCCTTTGGTTAGCCAGCACAGAGGATCACCTTCTGCTTCAGATGTTCGTCGCAATCAGACACTTCTGCTTCTGTGGCAGATCTGGTTACCTGCAGGAAAAACTCAAGGAGAGTTTATCCCTGCTTTCTCTGCCTTCTCCTACCTTTTCACTAGTGAAAAAGGTTGTCCTCAATATTGCACCACCTCTGCAGGCACAAGTGGCTGATCTAGACATGTAACTGTGAGGACAGTGAAAAAAATTTGCCTCCAGATGTGGAGGAGGCAGACTGAAGGATCCTTGAATAACGACAAAGGGGTATTGGTTTTTTCCCCATCAGACTGCAGTGGTTGTAGGAGCCAGGATGCAGCTTGCTTTCCTGTCTGAAAAGAGGGATTATACTGATCAGAATGTCATAGGAAGCTTCAAGTGATGCATGAGCACTCACTTTATCTTTCTCAGTGAGGGAGATTGCATGACAGCTGCAGGGCTTGTCTCAGTAAACAATGGATCACAATACTTAAATACTCTGCAACATCCTCAGGAGAACAAGAAGTCTCTGGGTTTGCTCACAGCGGGGCAGGTGTGGCACTGGTTAGCCAAGTTTCACAAGCTGGTGGTTGGGCACAGGGCGGTGGCCACACGACACTGTGCAGTGCTGTCTGGGATTGCAGGCAAGGTTGTTGAGGAGGAGAGACAGTGTTAGGGTTGTGTTTGCCCCAGCTGACAGCCAGCTGAGGAAAGCCAAATCCATTCTTTCCATAAAGTCCTGTGCTATGTAGACACACACCTTTGGTCCTGTAAATCTCAGGCAGGGCAAATGGACAGCTTATGTCTCGTGGACACACATCCACATCCACGTCCACCACTCTTGCAGCACTTTAGCATCCCCTCTTGCTCTTTATTTGCCATGGCCAAGGAGGATCTGCAATGGTGTATTCGAGTCACCATCCCTGGAGGTATTTAAAAGAAGAATAGATCCTTAGGGATGTGGTTCAGTGGTGGACTTGGCAGTGCTGCGTTAATGGCTGGACTTGATGATCTTAGAGGTCTTTTCCAACCTAAATGATTTTATGTTAGTTGGGGATTGAAGTCTTGGCGGGTCTGAGCTATAGGAACCATGCTGAAGATGGAAGAACCTCTCTCAAGTTATAGGACTTGTTTCCCAATCCCCAGCCTGAGGCCTAGGGACTTACCAAGTGAAAATCTTCTGGATTTCCCCTGGGTCAGGTCTGGATGGAACTTCTGCCCCTCTTCACCATGTGCAAATAGGAACCCAAGTGAAACACAGAGGGCTGAGACTGACCTCTCTGATCGAGCAGAACTGCTGAATACTCAGAAATGTGCTGAATTGGGAATGTCAATTGCAGTCCTTCAATATCCTTCCTTGAGGTGGCCCCAGCACAACTTATCAGCACACTGTCCCATACTGGAAGTGAGCACTAGTTCATGCTTATTTTTTAGTGTTTTCTTTATCTGGGATTGAATCCCTGGGTTCTTCCTCATATATTCCTGTATTTTTCCAGATGCTCCATATTAATAATAAAAAAGTAAATAAACAAGCAGTTATAATTGTACTTTTGCATAAATTGGGTTTGGACTAAGGTCTTTTTTCTCCATATTGAAACAATTTAGCAACACTTGTTTTGAAGAAATAATTAAAATTTAGGAAACAAAGAGTCAAAAGGCTTGGTATGCAATAAGCAATACTTAGTGCCTCCTGTACATCACATGCATTATAGATAATTAGGCCCTGATGCACCAGCCAGTATCCCTAAACCCATTTAACAATTGGAAGTACTGAGTCATTAAATAGTTTCATGATTTGCTCAAGACAGAGAGCTCCTGTGTCAGTGCTATTGGGCTCTTGGGACCATGTCTACATCTCCAGCTGTCATTTCTCTCTTGGGGTGGAAGAAGCTCAGCAAGATCAGTTCAGGGAGGAGCTGTAGGCGTTAAGGGAAGAGGCACAAAATCATCCAGATCTTTAAATGTTACTATGTTTATTGTGATTCCTATGGCTCTGTGGAGGCAAGACTTGAGTCTTTGGTTTGGGTTTTTTTTCCTTCAGGATGGTAAAGAACAGAGCCTTTTCTTCTGTCCTGTTGTATTCCTTGGTAGCTGAGGGATAGGACTATTCCTTCTTTTACAAGACCAAGAGAAAAAGTCTTATTCTTTCTTTTTCCAGTCATCTCCTATCCACATATTCTGGGACAGTTTGGAGAGGGACATTAGCAACTCCTGCTTCTCATATCTCATGGCAAAGGAATGGCTCACTGTAAGCTACTATCACAGTGACTCACAGGCCACTCATGGGTTAGTTCGTTGTTCTTTCATCTGAGAAGGGGCTTTGTAGTTGGTCAAGACAGGAAAATTTGTTTGAGTGGGCAGGAAATGAGGTAGAAACATGGCTGGAAGGTGAAGACTGCTAGGAAAGCAAGCAAGAGTGGGAGCAGAGGTGAATATGGGGTCAGAAGGGTAAACCGAATGAAACCATGAAACTGAGACAGCTGGAAGAACATCTCAGTTCAGTTTAGGTATTGAGGGGAGAGAGAAGGAAGCTGCTGGTTTGACCCGTTTTGTAGGAGAGCATGTATTCTGTCAACAGCCTTCAAAGTCCTCAGAGCTGTGAGTGGAGATCAGAGATTTGAGAAGACAATGACACTGGAAATTTAAGCAGTTGGGATGAGGACATCTTTAATGTACAATTAAAGATTTCAACGGATCAGGTTAAAGAAAGAAAGAATACCAGTAATGAGGTGGAGGTGGTGATGGGAAGACAAGACAGCAGGGTGATACGTATGTGTAGGAGGACTTCTGGGGTAAAGCCAGATTGAGATTTTTGGCCTCATAAGTAAAGTTGAGCTCTGAGTGCTGACACATTTGTTTGCTCAGCTCTGCCTGTGCAGTAGAAGAGTTCTCCTTCCCCTGATAAATTTCCTAAATTGTGGAGTTGTTTTGTGTTGCGGAGGCTACTCTTAAAACTCAGCATGGGATGGGAGTAAAAGTTAATGTCCGAAGTCAATTGCACTAACCTGGGTGTGACCTACAACAGAGAGCTAAAATTTAAAATGAAGCTGGTATTAAAATATGATTCATTGTCAGTCCGATAAAGATAATGCTGTAATTTCACTGTAACTTCTATGCATTCTTGGAAATGTCCACACTTGCAGCATTTGAAAAGACAGGTGATAACATGGCTGGGTAGTCATTAGCCTTCTCAGCTTTGGTTACAGCCTTGTTTGCCTTGTCTCTGATGGGTCTGGTCAGGGGCCCACACAGAATGGAAGCTGTGGCCTCAGTCTCAGCAGGCAACTGTCTGCTTCATGGAAAATGCTCTGAATACTGAAGATAATTGAAGCAGAGGATGGTCTGAGATGGCAGGTCTGATTCTGAAAAGGGGACATTTCATCAGTCTATACCAGAGCCTGAGGCCTTTCCTTATTTTACAAAATGATTTGCATCTCTTGGTCATGGTTCGAATCCAACACTGAGAGTCCTCCAGGCTAGTGGGTGGTCTGGAATAAAACTGAGTGGCTGAGTACTTACAAACTGGAGTATCTGCCAATCGCTATACATAGTCTGCCCTGTGCCAGGGCTGAAGCAAACCAAAAGGGGAGGATATTGTACAAGTTACAGAAGTCATGGCTGTCATCTGGGCCTTGCCAGGAGTGCTGCAATACTCACACACAGTAATTAAGCATGTCCTGAACTAGTAAGCTGAGTTAAGAGAACTTAGAAGAGACCATGCTGAGGCAGTAAGGGAAGCACTCGATGTGTGCTCAAGTTAGCACTGCACAAAAGTAGGTCTGAGTATCTGCAGAACAGGTACTTCTTTATTGCCATTGAGTCTGACAGGTCCAAAGTGCTGTGTATGCTCACTTCATTGCAAAAACTTTTACTGCTGAATCAGCCTGTTTTACAGGAGCCTTACATAAGGTATGGCATTCAGGTTATCTTTTCTGGAATGGGGACCCTCTGAATTTATCTCTCTTAAGGTTTTTTATGATCTCTTTGAAGCTTTTCTGTGTAGTCCTAGGATGGGAGCATGGTTAGTCTGTGCATGTGGGTATACCCTCATTTTACACAAAAAATCCTTGGTCCTGTTCAGTTTAGTTTCTTTTGCTTCAAATAGGAAATCCTTGCTGAGAATGATTTTGCAAGTGCTGCTCTTGAATAGCACTGTGGGTAGCCATACTCCATGCACCTACAATGGCTTTGCAATTTCAAGGCATGGGCATTTAACCTCTCTGCTCTTGTGTGATGTGTGCTGGAAGCACAAAGCTGTTGGAGCCTGCTGGGGATGGGAGCGACAAGTGGGCTTAAGTAAGAGGAAGCAGTAAATGCTGTCCTTCAGACAGGGAAGCCTCAGCTCAATGTTTACATATTTCTTTCCTCCGAAACACACAGAGTCAGAGTGAGGTGGGGAGCAGTTGATTTTGAGGAGATGAAGACTCAAGTATTATCAGGCTTACGATATCTTTAGAAGCTGATCCAAAGTCCATCAAGCTCAGTGGAAAACCGCCAATGATTTGAAGAGCTTCTGGATCAGGCCCCTAAACTCAGCTCCTGCAATTTGGCTTGCTGTCCTTTGTGCAGCTGAGTAATCCTGGTCCCATCCTGTGCTCTCAGGAAGTCAAAGCAGAGCAGCGTGCTAGAGGCTGCAGGGACCACCCTCTGAAATGGCAGAGGGCCTCTTTTCACCTTGTCTTAGGCTTGCATAATAGCTGAGCACAGCTGTGCCTACAGACTTACATTTCCTTCAAAGCTTTGTCTTCTTTGCAGCTGGAAACCTGAACCACCTTGAGCTGTAAAGGGACTTGCAGAGTTTTAGGGGTTCTGAATCAGATATCTGGAGATGGATGGTGTTGGAAACTATTAAACTTTTGTTCGTTGGTTTTCATGTGGAGGAAGTGAGAGCATGGATCTTTAACCCCCTGGAAATGATTAGAGACGAGAAGCACAAAGGAGGCCTTGATGAACATTTTGCCCCTAAGCCATGTGGTTCCTAGTTTTCCGTCTCCTGCTGCTGACATGCAAAGCCAGAGCTTTAGTTTTTAATTTTTCATACTGTTTTTAAACAGATACTTTTGCAAATGTAAACATGCCCCAGCATTGAAGGTTTCCAGCCAAATTAAAGAGTCAGCATTGGAAAAATCAGCCTTCAGAAGAAGGTCAAATACAAGCAATCTCTGGAGTTCATTGGGTCCATATGTGCAAACTTCAGCTAATATGGGGTAGACCTAGGGCAGCACTTACCTTGAAGTGCTGAATTAGTTTCAGAGTGAAGTTGAAAATGTTTTAGGGATGCCTGTGGTCTGAGCAGTAGATTTGAATGTGTTGAATGAAAAAAGACCCATGTCCTGATTCTTGGTTGCAGTTGCATTCCCTCTTAACAGGAAAGGAGAAGTTTGGGAAAGAAAATGTGCCATTTGGCATTAATTCTGACAACTTGCATTTATACATTCTTATCTGGGACCATGCTGGGTTTAATAATCTCCAACTACATGCCTATAAAAGCTTAATTTTGCTATGAGGATGCATGCCTTTCAGCCTTTAATTTAATAACTGGGAAGGGTTTCTTTATAAGTTGTACCACCTGCAGTACTAATAGAAATCAAGACACTGCCTGTTATTTCTTGGGCTTGATTGACATTTGAGCCAACTTGGAAAGATTCGAGAAAACTACTGCCTTTAATTTTTAAAAAATTATTTTTACCTGTAGTTTGTCAGAGCTTGCCATTAAAAGGAAGCACTGATGAGTGTACCTCTCTGAAGTGAGAAGCTTTTGCTTAGAGCAGCAGATGAAGAAATATTCTGCCTGCCACTGCACTCTAATAGTGGGTTAGTTAGTAGGAAAGAGTCAGTAGAAGAGGAGGTAAAATGACAAGAGAAATTATGGCCTAAAAGCAGGATCCTTAAAAGGTATCATCATTATATAGCAATCCTCTAATCCTACCCCCATCACCAACAGAAATGCCAGGAGATCTGCAGCACGTCAGCCAGCTAACCTGCCTGAAAGGTGTTATTGTTGCTGGTTCTGCTGCTTGGCTCACAAATGTCTCTGCAGCTAAAGAGCTACAGGAAAAGCAGTCAGAGCCCCATTACTCAGGAGAATGCCAGAGGTGAAACTGCAGTGCCTCCCTGGTGCTAGTACATCATTAAGGGTCCCAGAGGAGTGTAGGAGGTGGAGATGCTTGAAGGTTAGAGGAGTTATTCCTTAACTCATGCCTTTTCATTGAAGAGCAGAGGAGGTACACGTGTTGTGTGTGGTTACACAGTGTGACAGGAATGCTGAGAAGGGCTGAAACCCTCCAGCTCCCAGCAGTAGAGTTTTTATTATTGTGAGGATAGAGGTCTCACTGTTGGAGGGGCCCTGGCAGCGTCCAGTTAGGCATGGCATGGGGCCAGGCTAGATGGTGTCCAGCTCCATGGTCAGGGACCCTAGGAGCTGTTATGAAACATGGTGGTGTTCAGGGCAGAGGCAGAAGCTCCATGACAAGGTCCTGCTTTGGAAAGAGAGGCAGGCCATGCAGACTTCAGGGACTTTTTATATGTGTTTTCTTAAGGTTTTGATAACTTCAGGGCTTGATTAAGGTTCATCCATCCCTGAAGGAAGAAAGGACTTGAAATTGCTCAACAAATATCCCTACGTCTAAGGTTTTAAACCGTTGCACATCTGTAATCCTGTGAACCATGCCAAGACACCACAGGCCTTAGTGAGATTCCTCATCAGCATTGTCCTCTCGGCCCTGTGGAAAGGGAAACTAATGCCTGCAACAAAGTGTTCAAACCTGGCTTCCTTCAGTGAGACTTCTCAATTTATCATTGGGGATATAAAATGACAGTGGAACATGTTTTTTCAGAGCTCTTTTGAACTTCTCTGAACTACATAATTATTGTTATGGGTCATCAGGTCATTGGCCCGTGTATTGGTATCCTGTTGGCATGAGACCAGAAGATATTACCTTCCATGTTGAGCCTCCTGGATCTTCAACAACCAGTCCCTAAATGAGGCAGGGCTACTTGTCAACGGGTCACAGAGGGATTATAGTCATACTGATTTGGTCTCATCTGTGCCTTGCCCCCTGAGGTATTTGGTATTCTCCATGTATTTTACAGCCAAAGTAGTTAACAGAATAAATTCGGAAGAGAAGTCCTCACAGTAAAGCTGAATGACTTTTTGAAAGATACATTTAAATCTATTCCCAGTTATTTTGTGCAATAAAGGTGTAAGGCGAGAGGTTGAAATTCTGTGATCTGTAATATACACAAGGTCAAAGTTGGTAGTAGTCTTGAAAGATGGGATGCTGTGAATGCCCTAGCATCATGCCTGAGAGTACCCTAAAAATAGTAATTCACCTTTTTTTTTTCTTTAAACAGGTATATTTTTTTATTACAACAGGACTACCTTCCCTAGATTGTTCAGTCGATGTTGTGTTAACAGATGTAACTTCTGGAAGAGCTTTGTCTCTTCAAGCAAAGCATAGCCAAATCTATTGCTTTGCATTTAACCTGTGTGATTGCATTTTGGACACTTGCCTAGATGGGCAAATCCAAGCCAGTTGATAAAGCCAGTCTCAAGCCTGTGGAATTGCTCAGTCACAAAGATGCTGTGATGGCACTCAACATGCCACCATTTAAAAATGAAGGAAGGATTTAGCTGATAGGATCTGAGACGCTAGGTAAAGTGAAACCTAGACATGAACCTAAGACCTGAAAGAGAAGGTAAAATCTGTTATTGGAGCAGCAAGGTCTTGAGTGCAGATCAACAGTACTCTAACTTGGTTCTTCATCAGTTGGCACAACCTCCTCTTTCTGGCAGGCAGCAGTTTCCCTTTGATTAGCACAGAAGGCAAGGCTGGGGAAGTGTTATGGCAGGCAGCCTCATCCTTTTACACCACTTAATCCTGACACTGAAGATGTTTCCTCATTTTCAACAGAAGTAAAATTGAGCTGCTGTTGTCTCTGAAACCAGTGCTGACACTCCATCGTGGATGTGAAAATAACTGCTGAGAGGGCCTTGTGTTTATGTGTGGGGTTTTTTTGCACATTCTGCCGAGAATCAGAATAAATAGAAACCCTTTAAAGAGATTAATAATTGGCTTTCCCCTGACAGATAACTCAGTAGGAAATCCATTAGTCGATGTCTGGGTGAACTCACTGCTTCTGGAGCAGCTTTACTGTTTTCTGCTTTCTCATTTTCATTGCAGATCTGAAGCCCTGGGTGTCGAATTTCACCTATCCAGGTGTGCATGACTTTTCTCAGCTTGCACTGGATGCCAACAGGAACCAGCTCATTGTGGGAGCAAGGTAAAGATAATCTTTTAATTAGTCTAGGGTTGCTGCTCAAGCTCTTTCCCTTCAGGTTCTGGCTTCAGAGAAGAGTGTGTTTCCAGCTTATGTGGCCAGTTTCCCCCTCGAAAAGAAAGCTGTAATTTATGTAGAGGGATTTAGACATCTAGTATAATTGCAAAGAAGAGAAAATTACTAGAATTAAAAAGAAAAAAAAAAGATGCAATCAAAATGACTGGATAATGAAGCAGAATGCTGGCATCTCACTCAGTATTGTGAATGTTAGAAGAGCTACTATAAATCATTCTGCATCATCCCTCTGCCAGCACAGAATTTGACTTTATGGTTATTTGCCATGGCCAGACTTTTGCTCAGAACCAGGTTCATCTACACACCTTTGTGTAAGTGATAGAGGCAATGTGGATGGTTGCTTTCTTCTCTCTTAGAATCCACTTCAGAACCTGTTTGCTTCATCTGGCTGATGTAGTCAGATCCTCACCCAATGAGTTTTGGTGCAACTCTTTCTTCTGGCCCATTGTATATAATTATCATGTATTTTCCTTTATTTTAAACATTATTTTTATTTAGGATGTCACAAGAGGAGGGGGGAAACACTTAAGATAAGCACAGGCAAGGTCTTACAAATTTAGAGCTGCATTTGTAATGGGGAAAAGAGCTATGCTTCAGTGAAAAAATACATGTCAGAAGTGGTTGAATCTTGAGCCCCAACAGCAACTATTTTTATTGCATAATAAACAGATAAGACAAGCCAAAAAAAAAAAAAGACTAAGCATGGTGTAACAAATCAGTTAAATCAGTTAAAGTATAATATTTAGAATCAGATAACATTGTGGTATCAGTTTCTGCTGTTAACAAAAATGGAAGAAGAGAGTCTTTCTTCCCAGTATATTCATCAGTAGAGGACAGGGACATGAGGAGCAGAGGTGGAATAACTCACGGTACAAGCAAGAGAAAAGAGCAAGATGTGTAGCAGAAGGAGAGTTTTATGCTTCACAGAAACAACTGAAGTGTGATTTAATATATGTTTTCTGCCTTTATTTGTGCAGTAAATAATAACACTTACCTTCCTGTAGCTGCTCAAATTGCCAGAGGCCCTCCTGCTTTTCATACAGAAACATTTTACTTATCAAGCTGCGGCTTTACTTGTGCTGGGATCTTTACCCAGAAATTATTAATATTTATTACTTCAGAACAGCATTGCTTTGGGGATGGCTGTGAACAGTGCCTTCTGCCAGGCACTGCACAGGCACGGTGCTCTGAGGAATTTGTGGTTTACAGAATTGGGCTGCACGGCAGGCTTCCCCCACGCAGTCCCTCCCCCCTGCTCAAACCCCACAGCACGTCCTGGAGGGACTCTCTGCCTCCCCGAGAGTTTGTACGAGCGTGGTTAGACAGGGGGTACAACATCATCACAAACAGGGGAGTGACAGCAAACCTGGCTTCCCAGCAGAGGTACATGATAATGCAGGGTATTGCCTCATGAGGAAGCTGTGACAAGTACTTACAGAATTTGCCTGGAAAAGTCAGTTTTCATGAAGCACTACCCACCTGACTGGGAGACTGAAAGTTTCAGTGGTGCCACACGGCTGTGCTGAGCAGTTCAGGGTACAGTTAATAAAGATGTAATTTCCCAGGGTATTTTATTTTTGGTTGGATACACATGCCTGGTGTGGAGAAAGTGGGGAGTGCTGAGCCCATTTCCTCTTCACCATCTCAGCTCCACCCTGTGTGAGGTGACGGGGAGAGGCGCTTGAAAATGGGGTGTGGATGGGGTCCTTGGTGCTGCACAGCTCTGGGTGTGCTGAGCTCCTGGAGCTGTGCCTGAGACATGGGAAGGGGAAGTAAAGCCTTTTCTGTTGCCTCTTTCCCTGATAAATCCACACCTTGTTCTGGACTATTTTTAGGGGTGATTTTTTGAGTCATTAGTTGCTCGTGCACCATCTGCTTGAATTTGCAAATGAAACAATACCTCAAAGAGATAGGAGCTGTCTCTATCCATCTCTGCAGGGTGTAATTTATGAAACCTAAATTTAAATGTTAACCATGTTTAAATGTGCTGCTGTAGATCATATTAGTAGTAATGCCAGCTATTCTGGGGTTGTGGAAGGAGTTTGGGATCAGGGTGGCGTTTATAAGTACTCCCACTTCTCAATTTCCTGGTTAACATCATTCTCTCAGATGATGGCGTTATAAATTATTTCAGACTACTTCTGTCTGTCTCTATTTAAAAGCAGTATGACCTCACCACAGCATCTCTTTGGCTTAGTTCATCCTGTGTTTCAAAGCTTCATAGAAAATACTTCCTAGAAAATCCGGGGGTTCACAAGGGTTTTTGGTTTCAGGAATTGGACACAGCGTGACTGAAACTGTAAGAGGTATTGAGGGCATGCCATGCAGACAGGGAACTGGAATAACATGAGCCTCAGATTTTTAAGCTTTATCCTTATCTGAGAGCCCTCCTTAAATGACTGGTGCTGTCTGAGACTAAACCAGAGGAGTTTGATAACTCCACTGCACCAAACACCTGCCAAGTTAAAATCCCAGAAACAAAAGAATTAGTTTCAAAAGCCCACCATGGTTTCTAAGCAACATATTTACTTGTCACATCGTTTGTAAAATCTAAACACTTGCAAGAAAGGATATGAATAGTTTAGAACATTGTAAATCTACACTACCCATATTATGAGTCACATTTCATTAAGTATAAAAACACACATTTCAGAAATTCATAACCTTCATTTTGACTCACAGTTCGCATGTTTTGTTTTTGTTTTGGATATAGTGTTAGTGTTTTAATGTACTGTTTTTCTTTTGTGAATGAGTGATTGTTTTGAAATATTTGCTGCTTTTTTCAGCTCTTGAGCACAAGTGATCGCTATTTGAACTTATTTTAATGGGAGGAAAATAATCTAGACCCCATTATTAGTGAGAAAAAAATTGAAAATATGATCACAGTGATTTCACCTCTCTGTTGGAGAAGCAGTGCTCTGCTGTCTCACCTGTGCTGTAGGCAGGGTGCCCAGGCCCCAGGGAGAGTGAGTTTTGTGGAGGAGGGACATGGTGTAGCTGTGACATTCCACCTCCTCAAGGAGCCTTACTCCTGGAGACTGTCTCATTGCTGGCTGGGCGCAGACAGAAGCCGGTAAAGAAGTGATGGTATGAAAGACCCTGCTTGGAGGCAGGCCAAAAATCATGCTTCACAAGAGCTCCCTGGCGAGGACAACATAAAAGGTGTAAAGGAGGGTGGTTGAGACGCCGTGTGACAATCTGGCACAACAGCAAGCTGAAGGGAAACAGCTTGGACAACAGGAGGATGGCACCCAAACAAATGACTGCACAGAGAGTGGCTGGGAAGTCCTAAGGCAAACATTTGACTTTTCCCAGAAGGAAAGTACAGGAGTGTCAGCTCAGGGCCATAGCCTGGTGGGGCTGTGGATGTGAGAGGCATGGGTACGAGGGTCGGCCATTCACAGTGGAGGTATTACTGAGGAAAACCAGCCAGAAAGCTTCATGGCCAGAAGCCCTCACAGTTCTGCCTGCCAAGAGGACTGTCAGCTCCATCAGGAGATGGCAAAGGATCGTCCCCCATGGCTGTCACATGGGGAAGTGCAGCTCAGGAGCCCTTCTCACAACTGGCTGTTACCAATAAGAGGCCGGAGGTACAGAGCAGGGAGCAAAAGCTGCATCAAGGGACTCAGAACTGGCAAGTAAAGTGCACGTCATTATGGACTGCCAGACTTCTCTGCAATAAATGTAAAACTACTCAGCTGCTGGTGATGCAAGTCTTGGTGCTTGACAGAGGTGATTTTCGTACTTGATTTAGAGCTGATCTGAATGTGCCTGTTACTGCCAAGTAGATAGATGCAAGGGAGGAGATATCATAGAATCATAGAAAGGCTTGGGTTTGTAGGGACCTTGAAGATTATCTGGTTCCAACTCTCCCACCATGGACAAATATGCCACCCACCAGATCAGCTTTCTCAGGGCCCCACTAAACCTGGCCTTGAACACTTCCAAGGACGGGGCATCAATATGGTTAGTTTGGGGAGCAGGAAAAGTGCTGTATGAATTTTCAAGGGTTGTTTTAGGGGAACCACAGCAGCCTAGGCACACCCTTTTCTGACTATCGTGCTTCTGGCTGTATAAGCATTAAAAAAAGCTCTGGATCATGCAGGCTTAGGAGCTGAAGGCTGAATAGAATGACTGATGTCCCAAAAGAGTTCCTTCAAGTTGCAGCTTGCAGAAATATGGCAAATTGTAAATATATTCTGGGATCCTCAACCAGCAGGTTTGGCACCCTGAGTTTATTGAAAGTGTCCAGTGTATGATAGATTAGTCTGTCAGGTACCAGGTTACATGCAGATTTGTGGCTGAACATAGGCTCTTTCCTGCCTGTTTGGCAGAAAGCTCCAGAGCACTGCAGTAAAATGCTCAAAACCTGTGCTTGTCAGAAAATAACACTCTTGCCCTTGGGCACCTTCAATCCTGTCCACATCTGGACTGCCACTAAACCCTGAAGAGAATAAGTCTCCATAGATAATGTTGTCTAGGCAAAAAGCATTTTGCAAACCAGGAAATTCAGTGGCAGCAGTTGGGTCAGAGTAGTTCCACAGATCCACAGAGTATAACATCTGTGGATTTTAAAAGCAATACTTTCTGTTGCTAAATGGTCAGGTCCCCTCACCAACATTTATTCTCACAGGACTTCAGTGAGGCAAGAAAACACTAAAAATTTCACACTATAGATGGGAATCCAAGGCCAAGAAGGATTAAGAGACACCCCACCCTGTGAAAAGGCTGTGATGTTGAGTCACATGAATATATTGCATATCTGAAAAGTAGTAGTGTACTGTGCCTAACACAGTTACTCCTGCAGTGAGACTGCACTTTCTAAAGACACCAGTCAAGGTCTGCACAACCTCAGTCTGCACTTAACTAATGTGGACATAGCTAAAGCTCTTCTCTAGGCTCAGAAAATCCATGGCAGAGGCATGATTTGGACCCTTTACTCTTGTATTTCCACCTGGTATTTTAATCACTTGCTCTCAGCCTTGCTTCTCAAAAAAAGATGCAAAATATTCATGAAAGCCTGTGAGTCCCATGCCCTGGGGCAGTGGGACTTCGGCATGGCCGAAAAAGCCAAGTCTCGTATAGCACGGAGAGCCTGACATGCAAACAGGTTAACACTGGGCACAACCAAATGGGCATAGCCAACAGTTACATTGCCCTGAAACAGCAGGAGTGGTGTGCCATTTGTCCCTGTTACCATCTGAGTATGAGATTTTTCTCAATACTTTTCTGAAAAAAATGGACTGAACCATTTCTGGCAGCTTGTGTTACTTTTGCAGAGTCTTACGCCAGCTTTACCCCCTGCTAAGTTACATTGGGCTGAGAAATTACCTTGCCAGCTGAGGTATTAATGAGGATGTGAGCAAGCAAAGAGCATGATAATGTTTTTGATTATATCCAGATCATAGGTGGGCAGCTGAAAGCGCTAGTGCAGAGAAATGGAGAGAAACAAATGCCTTCCTTTCTCACTGTGATTTTTCCTGTCAGACTAAAGAATGCTCTAATTAAAGTTGCATCCTTGTGTCATAGACTGGAGAGGGGCAGATAACATGGTGATGTGAGGGGAAAAAAGCCCCAAATCAGTCTCTGAAATTAACAGGAACTTTCAAAGGACCATGATGCTTTTTAAAGAAATTGCCTGACCGGTGAGGTAAAGAATGTGGTGAAGGTGAGAAAGCTGTGATTAGACACTGCAGCTAGTTAAATCCATAATTGGGGTGCACAGTTTCTTTACAAAGCGAACAAAAGTGTGATTTAAAGTGTGGGTTTTAACCTCTCTGGTTGAGCCTGGGATAGTTCAAAGGGAGATTTTCCTCTCTGATACTCTGCCAGGTGAGGTCAGCTCAGCCCTTGTATGAAGTTGGAGTGTGAAGCCTCACTGGGGTGTCTGCTTTTTACCTATAGGGTTTACTTTTCTCTGCTAGTCTGCAACTTGTGTGAATTTGCCATACCCTAAATCTGTGCTGTCCCTGACTTATACCCCTTAGGGAGGAGGGGAAAAGGTGTGGAAAGGATGAAGGACAATTTTTGTAATTATGGGATTCTGGGAGGTTTAGAGCCTGGCCCAAATTTTGTTCAAAGTGTAATTTTTTTTTCTTAGTTAAAATTTGTGCTTTTTCTCAAGCAAAGAATATGGATTTTGGTTAACTCAGAATAAATAAATCAGGTAAAATGCTGTACTGCAACACTGTCAGGTTGTTGGGCTGGACCAATGCGCAGAAGAAGCTGCAGCTGTAGGGCAAAGGAGCAGTTTTGCACATGGAAATGCACAGTAATGTTGTACATGAGAAGAGGGTGAGGCAGTGGCAGTCTCTGGTCCATCATCTTTGTCAGCAGGGAAAACAGCTGTTCCTTCTGATCGCCTGCAAGGCAGCACCATCCACCTCTCTGCAAGTGACCTCAGCACTGTTGTGGGTCTGAGCACTTTCACAGCCAGTGCCTGCACAGCCAGTGCTGTGTGAAAGGCAATCTTGGTGCAGCACAGACTGATAGGAAGCATCTTTACACAGCAAATTGCAGGCCTCACTAGAAAAATATCTCATATTCCAGATAAAATGAAAATTGGTGATACCCTATCATGAAAGCAGCCACCCATGAGAGGCTCACTTGCTTTAGAAACACACTGAGAATAATTAAGTTTGAAGATTGTATTTTTAAGAGTGTGATGGGTGCAAACACAAGGTCAGGATACTTTGGCAAAAGCCTCGGAGACTTGGACATAATGTGTTTTACAGCATCACAGAATGGGGCTGCAGAGCAGTTTTCCTCTGCATTACTGAAAATACTTTCTCTTGCTCTGGTTAAGGTAGTGATATGTCAGTTTTATATGGCAGGGCTCACCACAGTGGTTTGCATATCACTTTATATCCAGATGTTTAGGTGCTAAGCCTACTGTTCTGTGCCACTGCCAAGGTATAAAAACCCAGCAAAGAGAAGGGATTCTTGGGCAATAACTTAATCTCACCAGCCAACTCCATCAGTATTTACACACAAGTCATGTTGAATTCACCCAGAGTTTGAGGAAAGCCTGACAGAACTGAGGATGTTTATCAGCCTGAGGAGGCAGGTGGGGAGGCTGCCAGGGAAGATTTGAACAATAATCAGTGCATCAGAAGAAGAGGAATTTTACATTGTGACTTACTGAAAGTGATTGGCAAATAGGAGAGCAAAGGTCCCTCTGTGTCTTGGGGCCATATCAAGGTGCTGTAAGTGCTCTGTGGCTGCCATCTGGATGAGAGAGGAAGAGAGGAACTGCCAGCTACATGTCAAAAAAGACTTCAGGTGGCATGTGGGATAATATGTGATGGTCTGAGAGATGGAGTCACTCTCCCAGGAAAATAAGAACAAACCCACACATGAGTTCTCAAAATTTGGCTCAGTTTTAATCTCTGGGGTTTTAAAGAAACTCATCTAGTGGAAAAGAGGGAAGGAAATGTAACAAAACAAAATAAAAAAAAAAAAGGAAATTGACCCTCATTTTATAAATATATTCAAATAATATTACAAAAAGAAAAACTCAATCCCCATTCTTTGAAGTGTCTCAGGAGCACAGCAAGTACTATCACCCCCAAGGATGTGGAATCACTGTGCAGTGAGGCTTTGCCTCTCCTGCCCTGGGGAAAGAGAAGGGCCAGAGACATCAGAGCCAGCTTGCTGTTCCCTTTGCAAGCTGATGGAAGAAGGGACAAAGCTGTCAATTCAAAGGCCAATCTCCTTTCTGCTTCTCCCTTCCCCGGCAGCATCCATCCATCTAGATTTCTGCATATTGGCATAGCCCAAGTGTGCCTCAGCTTTGCTGTTGTCCTGCCTGCTCTGCAGCTGTGTCTGCCTCTTTTGACTCTTCCTAGAGTTGGCCCTGAATATACAGCATTGAGAGGAGCAGATCTGTGCCATGCACCCTATGCCATTAAAGCTGATGGCAGTTCTCCTCCACTGAATGGCATATAGAAGAATTTCATCCTTGTTTCCACAGAGAAGTAGTAACTGGGCTTCAGTGCAACACAGAAACAGTAGCTGAGCCCCTGGCTTAATTTGGAAGCTGTTTAATCAGAATGATATGCTGCCTGCATAAGGATCCTCTTCTAAGAGGATGTTTCTCTAGCTCTGGCTGAATTTATAACTGAGAAAAGTTGCATGGGGAAAAGCAATTCTTCATACAGCAACTGCATCATATTACTGTCTGCCATTTAGTATGGTTCTCTGTTGTGCATCTATTGATTTTTGAGGAAGAATGATGTATTCGACAAGTTTTTCTTCAATAAAAACAAAATTACTGGTGAGTAAGGATCCAGCTTTTAGGGTAGCTGCTGGTTCTTCACCTTTTCTCCAGCAAGTGTTTGCCAGGCGCTTCAAATGAACCACTGGAGTAACATTTGCAAACAGATTGTCACATCACTCTCTGGACCAGGCATGTAATTAACTCCTTTTGAAAGCAAAGGCCACAATCATCCTTCAGGAGCTGGGTTTCTTAGTACGGTTGGCTAGTTCCGAAATGTGGATAACCATCTGAAAAGTTCAGCCACAGCTGGACCTGCGTAGAGGCACTGTGCGTTAATCTAGCATGAGATTTGGTAGCCAAGAGCCCTGGGGTCTGATCTTGATTCCATCACTGACTTGCTGTGTGCTTTGGAGAAGGTCATTTAACCTTTCTCTGGCTCATTTTCTCCATTAGTATAAGGGGGGAATGATACTAACCAGCTCCTAGGGAGTGGTGAAGCATGACTAAGCTGTGTTTGTCATGTAGTGTGGAAGTACAAAGTATATCTAAGGCCTCCAGGAGCACAGATAGGAAGAGCTGACAGGAGTCGCTGGCTCCTAGCCCAAGGCTCAGCCCCAGCACGTGGCTTCCAGGAGTGCCAGAAGGGAGCATTAGTTGTCATATGCATAATTCTGTGTCTTGTTTCCTATCACCCAAAGGACCCCATTCTGTTAATTATTTTTCTTATCATCTTCTCTGTGACAGTTGTGAGTCCCTCTTGCAGACCTGGACCCTGACTGCAGCACAATCCCATCCTGAGGAGGGGAAGTGAGAGGGAGGTGCAGATCTCTTCTTCCTGGCACCCAGTGATAGGATGCGTTGGAATGGTTCAAAACTGTGACAGAGAAGGTTCTGACTGGATATTAGGAAGCATTTCTGTATGGAAATAGTTTATTTTATTTTATTTTATTTACACAAGGAACCTCTTCCCAGAGCACCATGAGCCTATATGAGGCTCCAGTACCTCACCCAAGCTGTGTTGGATGACTGTAGCAGCGCAATAAGAGTTCCCAAAAGGGACAGTTCTCTTCCCTATCGTGGTTTTGGTTGGAATAGAGTTAATTTTCTTCTTCGTAGCTGGTACAGGGCTGTGTTTTGGATTCAGTATGAGAATAATGTTGATAAGACACTGATGTTTTAGTTGTTGCTGAGTAGTGCTTACACTAAGTCAAGGACTTCCCAGTTTCCCATGCTCTGCCAGGGAGCAGATGCACAAGAAGCCAGGAGGGAGTGTGGCCAGGATAGCTGGCCCGAACTGACCAGAGGGATATTCCATTAACCTGGAACATCATGCTTGAGTATATTAACTGGGGGCAGCTGGCCAGGAGGAGCCAATTGCTGCTGGGGGATGGGCTGGGCATTGGGCAGGGGGGAGTGAGCAATTGTACTGTGCAGCACCTGTATTTCTTGGGCTTTATTCCTCTTTCTCATTATTAGTGTTGTTAAAACAACAACAACAACAATAATAACAATTATTTGTTTCAATTACTTTGTTTCAATTACTAAATAGTTCTTATCTCAGCCTGTGGGTTTTACCTTTTCCTGATTCTCCTCCCAATCCCACTGGGGAGGGTGGGAGTGAGCGAATGGTTGCATGGTACTTAGTTGCTGGCTGGGGTTAAACCACAACATTCTCTCAACGTGTATTTTTTCTGCACGATCAAACATTATTATCAGCTTCTCTTGGCTTTGTTTCTACTTGCAGAGTGATTGCCTAGAAAGAGAGGGTGCTTAAGATAGCCTGCCCTGTAAGGAGGGAGGGGGGAGCTTCTCACACCTACTACAAGGTGCAGGGAAGTAGCAACAAATGAGCAGGTGTAACATGTAGTGAGAGAGACCAGCTGAGTTAAAGCAGCATATTGTTGGTTTCTGTGTGCATGTCCAAGTCCTGAGAGGTTCTGGTGGTGGTCAGCATGTGGGCTCTCATGGCTCCAAATTTGATAGCAGGGGTTATTCTGAAATATAGAGGGGTTTTCTTACCTTCGTGGTGTGTGAGGAGTTAGGAAATGTGAACAAGCCTCACTCATTTAAATAGCAAAAATAATCTGAAGCTAGGATAGCCTTTAATGTATACATGATCAGTCCATCGACTGCAGGGATGTTCCTCCTGATCTACCACAGCAGAACTGAAAAGCTGCTCTCTCTTAACTAGGAGGAAGCACCTTTTTATCAGCCAGTACAGTGCTGACAGATGTGGGGGCTGAAAAGAGGCACTGAAAAGGAGGCCTGGATGAGTGACTGAAGCATGTTGCAACCCTTATAATTTCAGAGCTCCTAAGACGAAGAGTCTGTTATTATTCAAGCACTCTCGTTATGTGGCTTCCCAATGGAAAGGCTTAAATTTGTCTTGCATCTCTGTTGCTCAGTGGCATCATAGCCAAAGTGCTCTGCCTTCAAAGTAAATTGTTTTAAGGCCAGGCGATGTGTGAAGAAGTGCATGGGCACCATGTTACAAAGTTCTCCCGAGGTGCTATTGGCTACATGAAATGAATACTTAATAAGCAGATTTGACTTGCTAATGTCATGGCAAACAGATTTAAGTGGGTATATTCTTCCACAACCTTTCCTGAAACACATCTCAGCTGCTCTCTTGCTGCTCTGGTGTGTATGTTTTGTGGTACCAGGCGCAGTAAGCACTTAATCATTTTACAGGCAGCCAAATACAAATTATGAAGCCAATTAACAAATACTTTCATTTACAGGATTTCTGCTACAGCTTGGCTCCGTTCATATGCACACAGCATAGAGCTCCCAGTTCAAGAAAGTAATTCAACATCTACCCATGAGTGTAAATGACACTTCAGTACAGGTTTACGTGCTGTGCCCCAACACTGGGGGAAAGTTATTCTCCTAACTAGGGCATAAACTAATGGTCCAGGAGATCAGCTCCTGGTTGTACTGCAGATATGCTCTGTGCTGTTGGCTAAATTGCTCAATCTGGGCTTTAAATTTAAATGAAAATGATGTATCTTTTTCTCTCTTCTGTATATATTCAGATGGCAAATTCCTTAAGCCTACATTTTATAGAGCAGGACAGTCTTTGTAGCAGCTAACTTTGTATATCTGAGCTGAAGAATAACATCCGACTGCAATCAGAGGTGACAGAGAGAGGATCTGCCCTCAGGTTGTTTGAACAGGCATTGGCTGAGAATCAGTCTCCAGAGGAACCATCATCAACCCACTGTGTGTCTTAATACAACAAAACCACAGCCTTGCCTGAGACTTCAGGGCACTACTGTTTAACATGGGCATTTTCAGACAGGCACTGATGTTTATAAAAAATAAGGTTAGTTGTAATAATAATTAGTAGTTTGAGGCATAATGTCATTTGTTGCAGAGTACTCAGAGGAGTGTAATCACTTGCTCTGGAGATGGCTGAAATGCATCCAAATCTGGGGTGAAACAAAGCTTGTGTTTAATACTGTGGTGTGACCTTTTAGGACAGCAATTAAGAAGGTTGTCCTATCCCTCCAAATTTGTGCACCAGCTTTTTATACAGAAGAAGGAGGATATTTGAATATCCTGGCTGCACCAGACAATTGCTCTTCTGGCCTAGCCTGGTGGGTTTAATTTAGGAGAGAAAGGAATTAACCAGCATTCACTTACAAGGGAAAATGGAAGGGGAAAAAAACGCAGAAAAAAAGACTAAGAAGGTACCTCATGCATTCATGTGGAGATCTCAGAGTTCTTATATACTTCTTAATCATACTCCTTCAGCTGCTCTAAATTATAGTTCAGCAAGGTATTAAACAGACATAACTTCAAACACAAGCAGAAAAAAAGGACACAAATGGGGCAATTCTAGCTACAATAAACCATGCCTGTCATTCAGAGACCTTGCTCATTCTTGGACTGAAATTGCAGTTAAAATGCAATTCATAAAAATGGCACTGTCTGATTCAGCAGATCTTTCCCTTTGGCATTTTACTGCTGGTATAGCTGTACAGAGAAAGTATGGTTAAAAGAGCATGTTATTAATTAAGGATTAGTCAGTTCTAGCTGGGCAGGTCAACTGGAGTCGGGAGGTGTCTCTGATAGCCTGGTTTGCCTAGAGGTGTTTGTATTGCTGCTGGTAGGATGTGAGAAGGATCAAACAAACAAAAAAGAAACTGCCAGTGCCTGTACAGACACAGGTGAGGCAAGCTGATAAAAAATGCAGGGAAACCCTCCTTTCTGTAAGAAAGCCCCAAGGTCAGACTTAGAGAGCTAAGGTTTGTATAAAGCTTTTGGAAGATCGTTGTGCTATTCACATTAGCACTATGTTCCTGCCTGGTTTAGGTCTCAGCCACCCAAGTGGCTTTGTCCAGGTGTTACACAGCAGTCACTGAGAGCACAGACTGGCTTTATTGAAATGGACACTATCCCTGTCTGCATCTGTTTTGGCTGAGTGCAATGAAAATTGTGTCCTTTGGATATGTCTCTTTCATTAAAGATATTTTGGTTGAATTTGCTCTGCAGTGCTATCAGGGAAAAAAAAATCACTAATATTAAAACTTATTACCTAGTCAAACTGTCCAGCTTTTTGCAAGCCTAGAACAAGAAGCTGAAATCTGCATTATAAGACTTCCAAAATCAATGCATTTAAATAGCATGCTTAACAACAGGAGAGAAACTTCAAGTCCCTAGTTATGAGAACTTTTTCCTGAGGGTATTGTAAGATTGGAGGCCTTCCTCAGGAGAAGGCTTATTCCATGATATCTCATGTCCTGGAGCTGCATTAATAATTTGGTGTGAGTAGCTATGTAGTGTTCTAAGGGAGCTGTCAGATCCATCACTGGATGAGAATTTATCTCCCTTTTGAAATTTTAGCTGTGTGTAGCTTAGTGCTTCTGGTTTGCTGCATGCACCTCTATTCAAGTCTGATGCTGATACTAGGGAGTTAATAACAGATTTTTTGGGGGAAAGTATGCAGCCCTTTGAAACAATAGGGTTTCAGCCTGTACGAAAGAACTGCCGGATCTTCAGTGACAGGACTAGGAGAGAGGATGGAGATTTCCTCTGTGTGTGTGTGTCTGTATACTTCTCTGTGTACTTATTCAAGGTATAATAATCACTGATATATTTTCTTCAGATGTTGCTAATGGGTCTCATTCTTCTCTGGGTAACCAGCCCCAGTACAGAACACTATGGTGTTCTTCAGCTATATGAGCTGAAGATTTGGTATCAGGAGTTTGACTTCCCGAGTTCTCCACCATCCTTGTCCCCATCCTTCTTTATTAAATCAGCAGCATTTGAGAGCTTTTGATTTATTTATTTATAGAACTGGGACAAAGTACTCAGGCAACTCTATGCTTACGACTTAGATGACATATAGGTGATACATAACAGAAGGAGTAAAAATTGCTCCAGCCTTGTCGTGGTGATTGTGACCCAATATGAATCTCTCACATGTCAAAGTTCGAATTACTTTCTTTGCTTGGGCAGAGTGTGCTGCTGTACTGACCCTAAAGAAGGCTCTTCAGAAGAGTCCTTAGGACCTTTTCATCACTACAGGATCTTTCTTATGGGTTAACTGACCTAGGACTGGAACTTGCATTTTCACTGGTGGGGGAATGTCTGTATACTGGCACTTCTAGAGCAGATGAAACTGTATCATCAAAGCTGCACTTTCTATCATTTAAACAGAGCCACTTCCAGAAGCATAGTTCAATGCACCTTGTGTGATATAAATGTGTCTCCTCTGGGACATTGTGGTGACAGTGATGTTGGAAAAGGATCACAGCTTCTTAGACCTCCTGACAGATGGGATGCAAAAAAATGTTGTTAGATGTGGGCAAAAGCCTCAAGCACACAATCCAGTCCGTATGGCTTAATATGTCAGCTGAGTCCTGGTAACTGCATTGTCTTAGCAAGCAAAAATGTGAGATAAGTCCTGTTAACTAAGCCTTATTTATAGATGTTTATGCAAATATATGTTTCCTCCTATTTGTGATGGGATAAGAACATTCAGAAGAAGGGTGACAGGAGCTCAGCTGATGTGTGGTATCTCATGCTACAGTGACTTCTGTCAGGAATTCCCTTGCTTTGCCTATGAAGAGACGATGACAGGAGGATTGGGAATATCTGCAGTCACCGCCTTGACTTCCCTACTGATTTTCTGTGCAGAGAGATTCCACTGAGAAATATCTGCTCTCTTCTCTTCCACGAAGTCCTGAATGGGAACTCCCACAAGGACAGCCTTGGGGGAGCATACTAGGAAGTCAGCTCTGCTCCAGCTGGCTTCTGTCCAATCCCAGTTTTCTCAGAATTCAGTGAAAAACATCACTGCAGCCCATACGGACTTCAACTAAAGCCTGCTGAGAGTTTGCAAATGGCCCTTTGTGGTTGGGATTTCATTGTGGTTCTTCATTATGGATTCTGGAATATAATACTAGGACCTGTTCAGAACTTTGTTACCAGGCTCACTAAGACACTAATGAACAAGTCAATGAACAGGCATATAACTGCTTTTATATTCTGTGGAGAGGAGTCCAGGAAAACCTTTTGTTTGTAGACATGAATGACCAAAAACTATTACTTGCTTTAATAACTTTTCCCTTCCTTCCTTGGTAGCCTAATAGTTTGTAATTTTTCTGCTTGTTCATGCAGGAACTACCTCTTCAGACTTAGTCTACACAACGTTTCTCTTATTCAGGTATGTTCACTTTTTACTGTCTTATTTTATTTGACTTGTTAATGAAAGTTCTGTAATATTTGATGTACATTTTCAGAAGCCTATATAGTGTAAATTTGCCCAAAGTGGTGGAACAGGGAGAAGACAAAGAACACGATGCTTATTCCCACTCCAGCGATAATGCTGGGGGAAGGGTTCTGCTACACTTGCCCACTTGGATGGTGCACTCTGGTTTTGATTCTCGAGTATTTGGGTGGTAATGGCATCTGCCAAAAAGATGGCATCTTAAGGAAGAAAGCATGTAGTGTGACTGATACAGGCGTAAACACAACAATCAATATAATTGGCTTTCTTTAGAGATGTCAGCAACATGCTGGAGAAGGTTTTACTATTCTCATCCATCCTCATTTTAGCCCTTTTAGGCCTTTGTGATCGTGGATTGTTGAGGAGGTGTGTTTTGCTGAATGCATTAGTAAAACCACAATTGGACTTGCAAGCATTCCAGAGGCAAAATAGGTTGAAAAATGCCTTTACTAAGGCAAAGCAGCTGAAGTTTGAAAGGGCTTGCAAATATCCAGCAGTATTAGGACTTTACTCTCACTGCACTGAATTTGGAATTGAAGGATGCAGCAAAAATTGTTAATGAAAACACCAGCTGCTTATCTTTAAATAAATTAACACTTCTGTTCCGGGATACTTACCATCTTGTATAGTTGCTAGATCACCAAAGATGTATTCAGCATTTTTTCAGACAGGCTGAGAGGCCTTGCTCCTGTACCTGACCACACAAAGAAGCCATTAGGGCAGTATTACCAGCCATTCTGATGTGCACAAGCCTTTCGCTGTTAGTAAGAGTTACAAGTATAGCTGGAGAGAAGAAAAGATGTTTAATGGTTGTAAAATGCATTGAATCTTCCTTTAAAAAGAAAACAAAGTCCAGAGTTAGCTGCTACTCCCATTTGGCAGTGCCTTCCCTTTGCAGAGCCATATTAGCATGGCTGGAAGGTTTCCAGCGAGCACACGGGAGAGGGAGGTCTCCATAGTTATGAGAGGTGTCATACCTTCTGCAAGGCCTGCTATCACACTGCCTGACACAGCCTCTGGTGCTTGTCAGGGATCCCCTTCCACGAAACACAATTGTGAATCTTGCTCCTACACTGCTGAAGTCAGGCTTGGCCCGGGCTCTTTTCAGTGCAGTGAGTTTCCTTTTCTACACTGCAAAACATGGGAAGTCTCCTTCTATGGCACTGGAGGCTGCTGTGGGATCTCCGGTTAACATAATGAGCTTAGTTCGCTCCTGCTTTCTGGGTGTATCCGGTTACTCTGCCAAGACTTTTGCATGACAAAGAGAGCATGGAATTATGTTGACACACGTGTTGGGAATGATGGAAGTGATTGTTTCCCGACCTAATGGTTGCCTAAGTAGCTGCTTGGCTTGTCTCCATAAAGCTCACGATGCAGTTTAAAGGCACAACCTTCCCTTCACCGTGCATCATTTTAAAGGTCAGATCAGAAAGCGAGACAAGAAATGCAAGGAACTTGCATTTAGTTCTGTAGGGGTGAGAGTGCAGTTTAAGAAATAATCACAATGTTAATTCGCATTATTTTGTATCTCCTCTTTGCTTGTAAGTAAAATACAGTGTGGATCTTGCCAGGCCTAATACGGGATAGTTTTTCATCTTGAGATTGTATTCTGATTTATTTCTGCTCATGCAACTTCACTGTCATCCTGCCAGTGGTGCTAAACCTGCTTCATGGTGCAGGTTTGTGCTGACAGATATCTGCTCCCTTGCATTTGTACTCCCATAAGGTGAGGGCAGAAACATGAGGAGCATGGTCTATGGAGACAGCAGGATATGTTGGTTGTGGGACAAAGCCTGGCAGTGTGAGGAACATGCCCTCTAAGCATAATGAAGTTTAAAGCTGTTTTTTCCCAAGTGTTCTCATGCTGTATCCCAAGGCTGCACTGTCCCTGTGGGAGAAAGGCATGCCACATAGTTTAGATAGGAAGTTACTGTCTTGGAATTGCAGTAGTAGACTAAAAGACAAAATTTAATATTATATGGGAGTGTTACTGATTAAGAGCTGTGTAAAAAAGACAGCATTACCCCATAGAAGAATTTTGATTTCAGGGAAGTGGAGGAAGGAGAGATCGATTTTGGGATGTGTCAGCTCTTGGGCCCCTTTACTTTCTTATCTCTCATCTGCTCTACCACGTGCTGATGTTTCCTCTTCGCTTAGAATTTTCTGTTGGTTCTGTTGATGTTGTTTCTCCAAGGCACTAATCTTTTACACGAGAACTAGTGAGTGGAGTGGAGCAAAAACGGAATCAGAACAAGCTCATTTCCTGCTCCACAGAACCAAATGTCCCAACTTCTCAGAGAGTTTTCCTCCTCCTCTCTTTGTTTCTGAAATGTGTTTCAGAAATTCCATTTGGAACCTGTGAAGCTTTTCACCAAATGAGTTTTAGTTGCATGAGAAACTTCAGTGATAGTTAATTCTTTTGTGAAAAACATTTTTGGCTGAACTTCAATATCCATAAGGAAGTTATGGCCCAGGTATTTTGGGGATCATTTGTGATTTTGTCTACCTCTTTTTCTTGCCAAAATTGAAGCACCTTGTTAAAGAATTACCAAAAATCAACATCTTGAGGTGGGGTATCCAAAAGCACCTGTTAATATTGGAAACTTTGGCATGTAGCATTCAAGAAGCACAGTTTTAAAACGGATACTCTTCCCTAAATCTTTAGCATCTCTTTTAAACAAAATCTCTGCAATGTGTTTCATGTCCATTTTTAAATGATTGTCTTATATGCTTTGTAAACTCTCGTTATTAGACATTTCACAGAACACTTTTTAAAAATTATGTGCACTTGGAGAGCATGCTGTTTAATTTATGCATGGATCTGAAACAAGGTTAGCTCCCAATCTGAAGCTTTCGTGGTGAGGCCGTAGAAAAGTCAGTTTTATACTGGAGCTGGTAATTAATAGAGTAGGTGGAAGGGTCGTTTTAAAAACATACGCCTTTGAGCAAATTTTTAAAAATGCACGATACTGATTGGGATTTCTTAGCAAGGAATGCTATTCTGGGGTGTGTGTTAAAAGCAGGCTACTTGGCTGGCATTTCATAAATCACAGTGCAGTGCCTACCCCCTGCTCACTGTGATTTTACCTGGATTCTCAGTTCTCAATTGAACTGAGTAGGAAATTATTTTTCCAACCTTTTTGAGACACAAAGATTTCCATCCTTTTTGCACTAAGATGAAAACAAGCCTCTCTGACATTTTTGCAAAATCTGAAGGAGAACGAGATAGACACATGGTTAATTGGCATGTATATAATCTGGGTCAAGTTATTTTCTAAAGCATCAAAAGAGTGCATTTACATGTGCGTTTCTCTCATCTCAAACACTTGTCCTTGTTTGTTTGGGGCATCCTTTTTCCTCTTCCCCTTTCCCTTCATTTTTCCCTTTCCTTTTCATTTTCATTTCCTCTTTCTTCTTTCCCTTTCCCTTCTCTCTGGATCTAAGGTGTCCTTCTGGACTCTCATCTGATAAGTGTTATAGAAAATGTTAGAATTTCATAAAATATTTTGGTTTCAATTGTTTCTTTTAATGGAAATCTCTTATAAAAAAGTTTTTAAGCAGCCCTGTGAAGCTCGTGTGCTGATATGTCAGGCTAGTAGTATTTTAAGTATTTAAAATACTTCAAGGGTCTGTACTAAATTTTAACAGACTGTGAAAGAATAAGTAAGTGCACCTATTGCAAAACTATTTGGAAGACATAAGTTATTTCACATAAGAAAGACAAAAAAAATTGAGATCAAAATATGCTTTAATTGACAATTTAATATTTTTTCCTGAGGACAAAAATTGAAGTGTGGATTAAGTGCAGAGAGAGAGTGTGTGAGTTGCTCAGTAGTCATAAACCTGAATCAGGAAGGATTGCCTGAGGAGTTCCACACTGTCCAGTACCACCCAGGTCTATAATTACAGATCTACTGTGACCCCACTTCAGAACATGAAAATGCTGCACAACACACAATTTCATTTCCTTCTGAAATATGGCTGCACATTTCTAAATAAGATCCCCTATATTCACATGGGCACTTTGGAGAATGCTAGCCAGTCATTAGGGCAAAATTTGATGAACTTCTCAGTCCCACTGAGGCATAAGATTTAAAAGCAAGCTTAAAGTAAGTTATCAACATACTGAAGCAGTATCAGCTCTTAAATCATGATCTGAACCTTACTGAAATAAATTTCTTTCTGCTGATATTGTTGGGGTTTTGGAATGAGCATTTTTTCAAACCTGAAATGGAGACAAAACATTTCCATAATGTCCTGTAGCAGATGAACTACAGCCACCTATCCAGTGCTTTTCTGGTAAGGATGGTTTTACTCCAGTTTTTATTCCCTCAATCTAAGAAGTAGCAACATCCCTGCTACAGAGATGTAGCTCCTAAACTGCACAGCTGCTCCTGAAGACACACTTCCCTCCCTGCTACTCCCTGAAGGGATCTTTAACTCTGTGGCATAATCACTGGTAAATCAACAGCATGTATCAGCAAAGTGTAGTTAATAATAATAAAACTTGCCTATCAGTCCTCAATATGTCACATAGCAAACAAATGGAACAGGTTTTGTCTTTTGCACTTTGAATCAAACCGAGCATTAAATGCATTATTTTCTACTTATTTAGAGCTCAGTAGTGCCACACTTATGTCTGCTGATGAGACACATGCTCTGCAAGTGTATAGAAGTGTGAGGAGAGGTGGCAGAGTTTAACTTGGTTTTTCTCTGTGTAGTTGAATAAAACATGATAAACAAAATCAATGGAGAACAGTGAGTAATATAGTTTACAGCACAAATTGTCACTCAAGTAATCTTTCCTGGTGAAAATACTTCACTGAGAAATGTTAAGGATTCACAATATGTTCATAAAGCCCTGGCACTCATCAGAAAACTTGCAAATATTAGATAAATCTTACATCCCCAAGAGTTGCTGGATGGGCACCAGATGGGGCTTGGAGGGCTAAATTCGTACTGCTGGCTCTGCCCATGGATGCCAGAGGTAAAGTTAATCTGCCCAGTTTGTCTGCCTGGTGTTTGCTCACATGTGAGATGGGGCTGTAGCACTTCTTTATAAAGTGCTGTGGGGTTTGCCAGTAAAAGAGAGGTAAAAGTATTGTATTTCAGATTTCCTTGCAGAAACATCCTTGAGCCAGAGCTGTTCCTATTTTTCAAAATATCCTTTCAAAGATCATGACAAAATTAGGCATTGATATGCAGTGCAGGCCCAGGGGTACTCAGAGGCTCGCCCAACCTTGCTGAAGGTATTTATTCCTTCAATCTAGTTGGAATGTCAAGATTATCATCCAATTTAAAATCCAGTTTGGGAAGTAATTTTGGGAAAGAGTAAGAATACTTTGCCTATCTTTATGTACCATTGAGTTGCCTGACAGGAACTCTATTTTGAAATGTTCAGGAATAAGCTTCACTTTCCAGAAGCAGTTTATTATTTGTTTCTTGCAGATTCTCAGATACACATTTGAATTATACGGCACGTATTTCTAGATACAACGTTTATTTCTTTATTTTCAGGCCAATGCAGTTCCCTCATTTAAAAACATAATCAAAACCTCTACTAGAGCAGATGCAGTCTTTAATATGTGGCTCATAGCTGAGTTCAGGTTGTCACATATTTTATCAGTATGAAACATTTTTTATTAACAGATTAACATATAAATCTATTCATAAATCACCTTCCAAAGCTGCACCTAAAACTTCTCACTCTCAGCCTAGAGGTTTAAAGCTATTCCATAATAAAGCTTATATTGGCTGGAAAAACTTTCTGGTAAATTCAGCTATTTATTCTTATGGTTTCAGGTCCCCAAATAAAATCTACTCCCTGAATATTCCCTTCCTTAAAACGATTGGTCAGGAGCTAGATTGCAGCTTTCAGATGCAAGTCTTCCTTCCCAAGATTTATGTAAGAGAGAAATTTCTGCATGGAGTGAGAGATGAGGGATGAAAATAAGGTATTTCAGGCTAGAGGTGACCATGTCTGAAGGCCACACCTCATCCTTCAAGGACACACTTCTCCAGCTCCTCACTGCAGGGAACTGTACTCTGTGATGGGCTCCAGCATCTGCTGTTGGGAACCAAACTTCTGCTGATGTTACTCATCAGCTGAAATTCAGAGAGCAGAGAAAGCAAATCTCTTCTCACACTCTACAGTGTTGAGTGATTTCTGAACACAACGTCCCCTCTGCCTGAGAGAACCCAGCTCATGAGTCCATTTATAACCAGCAAAGCTTTTAAGCCCAGGTTTGGCTTTAAATAAATGCCAGTTTTCCTTTGAGAATTCTCCGAGTTAAGAACATACTGCATGCTTTAGTGAGTAAAAATGTTTTAATATGCACATTCATAAGTCTGCTAAACTGGCTCAGAGTGTACTGTCTAGTCATGATCAGTGAGTATTTAGGCGTGGTATAGGAACTTCTTATATAAATATATTTACAGATCTATTTTTATATATGTACCCATACACGGGAGGATGATATACATAGGGTATAGCAGCCCTATAGAGGAGCTCCAGGAGCTGTACCTGTTTGGATTTGTACTTTAAGCAGGGCAACCTTCTTGAAGTCAGTGAAGGCCAGGGAGCTGATTTGCATCCAGAGGGGAACTACCCTGTTACACTCGCACAGTAAAGTGAGGTTTACATGATGAATGTCAGCTGTGGATTGCCAGCCTGCTTCCCTGGGTAATTTGTTAGTTGTCATTCCCTCCTTCCCTGCCTCACCCCACCTAAAAGCCAAAATTACTACAGGGGTTTTGGTCTTTGTCAGCAGACATCATGAGCAGGATTTAGAAACTGAGAATTTAATTAGCTGCTGAAGTCACTTACTGATAACAGTAGCATATTGGACTCTTTATTTGATAAAACCCTGTCAGGCATTTTGTGTGTAGGGAATGAAGACTAATGCTCTTATTTCTTGCAACTTACAGTCAGGACCATTAGACATCCTTTAGAAAGGGAAGAGAAAAAAATGAAAATCAAAAGAAAAATAAATTCCTTGGACTTCTAATTTCCTGTCACCAATGTTGCTTCTTTATCCTTGCAAAATATATTTTGGTTTGCATGTTTAGCCCTTTTTCTCTGTGGGCTGCTTCCCACTCCAGCAGCTCCAGGAGGCTCTGGGGGATCTGCATGTGCTTATGGCTGTCCCCTGCTCTGACACACTCACTCGTCTGTGGCTGCTGTCAACAAACCCAGCCCTGCAGATGTTCTGAGAGGCAAATCAGCCTCTTGTTGTAGGCAACACCTCACCTAAGCCAACATTTATACAAAATGAGATTTATATAAAAATATGCTTTTTAAATTCTTATTACTTCAGGTATGTGCGATATTTTTAGACGTGGGAGTGGTTTATTCGCTAGCTGTAAAGGCTGGGGTACTGCAAAGCGCAGAAAGCAATTCCGAACTGCTCCTGTCCCAATTCCGGCTCTGTGACACGATCCTTAGCGAGGGCTCCGGCACAGGATGGGTTTAGTGCAGCACCTTGACTGAGAGCAGTCGCTGTGGGAGCAGTGACCTGATGAGTTCCCCACGCGAGCACGGCCAGCTCCCGTTTGTGGGTTTGTGGCGGTGGGAGCTGCCCGCCCGTGGGTCCCGCTCCTGCCTCCTGCTGGGGCTGCCGCTGCTCAGCGCTGTGCGCTCAGGGAAGGGCTCCTCCCGCCTGGGACACGGCGTCCCGACCCATCCCTGGCGTGGCAGCTGAGCCGCACATGCTGGGAAGTCAGAAGCAAGAGAAGTCCTTGAAAACACAAAGGAGAACATTGGGCATCTTACAAGATGGACAATGGAGTACGTGGGCCAATTACTGCAAAAAAAGCAGCAGGTTGGCGCTTTTTAAAGACTGAGAATACAGAGGAATATCTACATTTTATTCTCAAAGCAGAGCTTAAGAGAGATCTAAATGATTCATGTCCCTTGCACTGGCTCTCTGCACAGGATTAAGTTTGACCCTGTTAGCATCCAGTCATTTATAATAAGAGCATTAAAAAAATCACCATTTATTGATTTGCATCTCTCAAGGGCCCACAAATGACCTCATGTTTCCTCTAAAACCAACTATTGAGCTCTTTACAAAAAAGTCAAAAAAATATTTTATAGTAAACACATTTCATATTACTGTATGTGTGTTTTTTTCCCTAGGTAAATAATCCTACTTTTCTCTGTTAGTAACAGTTTAGCTGATGTGTGTTTTACAGCTTCTTTTAAGCGCAGCAGTTCTGAATGACTAATAGGAGGGGATTATTGGAGCTATGGAGCAGTCACAGACGTGGCCTGCACAGCTGTTATCAGACACCCAGAGCTGGGGAGCTGAGATGGGAACAGTTTGCTCATCACTCCCACAGGATATTGATCTTGTTTCAGCATGGAAGGTGCAGCTGAATCTCTGAATCCTTTGAAAGCCTCCACAAGCTTTGGCCTCCAAGGTTTCACCTGCCTTCCCCAGGCTGAGCTCAAGGAGAGCACAACCCACACACTAAGAGGACAGATGGGTAAACGGGCACAACCTTGACTATGACTGTGGCATCTCCAGCCACCCTGACTGGAGAAGGATGGGAAGTTTGCAGGCTCAGGAACTGTTCCTCAGGGCTGGAGGAGGAGCAGCAGCAAACCTACAGCTGAACAAGATCAGGCAATAGCTGCTGTGGGTTTCCTGCTAATGGGTGGGCAATGGGAAAGGAAGGGTGGGTTACACCACTGGAGGAAGGCGAGGGAATGTGGCTGTGGGGCATAAATGAGTTGCTGGGTGCCCCTGGAGTTTGAGCAGTTAATAGGAACAATGATCTTAAGTTATTCTACTGTCACTGAAATTCTTCTTTTGTCTAGAAGTTACCACACCATGGTTATAGCTATCTGTTACATTTTTATCAGTAACACAACCAAGTAGAGACTGAAGTATTCTGAGACTGCGGAGACCAAGTGTGGGGAGTCAGGGGAAGGGCATATGCAGAAAAATGACATCTTTTTCTCCATTCTCTGTAAGGAGAGTTTGGATAGCATGGGCTGGCTGCTTCACTTACAGACAGCTGTGAAGAGGTAAGGTGGTTTCCAGCTATCCCCAGTCGGAGCTTTCCTTCCTCCACATGTGAAGCTGAGATAATGAAACTTTGTCCTTTTGAAGTGCTCTGAAATATGTGGCTTTCTGTTTAAGATCTAAATGTTATATGTGATTACATGCACTTGAGAATATAGGAAATTTGCCATAACTGTGAGCCTACAAAATTGTCACATTCTGATTCATAGTAGATGTAGTATTAAGCAGTTATCCCCTCTGTTTTTCAGGTAAGCAATTAGTCAATTCCAGCATGTCCAGGTACTTAAAATGGACCCCCTTTTCACTCCTTGTTTTCTAAACATTTTGAATGAAAACCTTTGAATGTAAAAATAGAATAGTTGGGGTCTGCTAGGTAAAAATGCTATACAAATGTATCCCTTCAGATAAAAATACTTAGAATATGAATAAATCTGCAAATTCGTGTAAAAAAGAGAACAGCTTGGAAGGAATGTGGGGGAGGGTTAATAAAAATATGTTTTTGTCAGAAACACTTTTCTGTCGAGAATTCTATACATTATTTTAATTATTAATTATTCGCTTCAGACAGGAGACAAAGCAAGGTTTTGAGGTTTTAGGAAAAGAGTATTTTACTTCCTTATAAGTAAGGAAAAAGGGCTAACAGGGCTGCAGCCATTTGAATAGGCTGCAAGGTCACCCAGAGAGAAGTGATTTAAGCTTTATTAAGAATGTGGAAAAAAAAATCTTAACTTAGCCTGGGAATATTAAGAGACAAACTGCAATTGCCTAAGAGGAGAGAATTTTGATACATGGGGCAGAAAGGAATGATCAATGGTTCATAAATATAATAGTGGTAAACACAGTGACAGGAGAAAAAATGTATGTGGCTAATATAATTGTTACAAATTTAGTAGCTTTTGCTGTGAGATCCGTTATTGAGGATTTAAGAACAAGGCAAAAAAAGAAAAGAATTTTTTTTCGATAGAAGATAAATGTGAATGCTTTGAAAACCACCAGAAAGGAGTTAGGTGGAAGAAGCACACAGAAGTGTGCTGCATTAATCCTGTTGTAGAATCATTTTGTATTCCCTCATCTTAATTATAAGGCATATTCTCAAAACTCATTTGTGGAATCTTTGACCTTCATAGAGGTCAAATGCAAATGTGCTGGAGGAGAGGTGAGGGAAGAGCCAGGTGGAAGTGGGAATGTAAGGGCAGGACTCAAACTGAAGGAAATTGAAAAATAAATCCTGGGTAGGCAGGAGAGTGCAGACTGGAGAACAGAACAGAGGACCTGAGAGGAAGGAATGAAAGACACTGCACCAGAGCCATCTTTGCAGGAGAAGGAGCAAATACGTTCCTTGTTGAGATGAAGCTTGGCAGAGCTTACTGCAGCATCAGGTGCTGACGTCTGGTGTTGGAAAAGAGGAGGCAGAAGCAAGGCAAACTGTGACAGACCAAGCAGGGAGTCTGAAGGCATCTGTTTCCCAGCCTTAGGAGGAAGATGGGTGGATGGATGTCCTGCACAGTGGTCAGGTGCTGGCCGCTGGCAGTGGCGGCAGGCGGGGGCTCTGTCCCGCTGGGCTGGGCAGCGAGGGGACAGAAGGGCTTAGAAACACTTGAATTTTTGGTGGTGAGACAGGAGTGGCAGAGAGCCATCTTTCCCAACGCTGCAGTCCAGTTTTGATTTAAATTGTAGTGCACTTCCAGTAAACAATAGACTTGAGAAATATAATTTGGATTCTTCATAATCAACCCCATTGCTTTTTTTCCCCAAACTGGCTCCTTGTTCTTCTCTGAGACAAGTATTTGATTTACACTGATCAAGTGCTGGACTCAACCACTGCACATGGGGATGGGTGGTATTTGAATTCTGAAGCTCTTGATACAAAGAAATTGAGAGATTCAGGTCCTTTTTGGCTTGTCATTTCCCCACTGACCACTGAAAAGTATTGCTGCATCTGTGGATAACTGTAGCCTCCTCAGAGCCTTCCAGTGTATTTAGGACTGGATGGATGTTGGCTTCACACTTAATTGGAAATGCTGGGGAGAGGAGTTGGAGGCAGGATACAGGGAATTCTACACTTTTGGTTCTTCACTTTCTCTGTATTTAAGTGTTCCTTGCTGATGGAGCACAGATGGTCTTAGATTAAGGAAAATACATGCCAGAACTGCAGGCTAGGCTCAGACTGGGAGTTAAGCTTGACATGAAATAAGCAGAAGGCTGTAATTAGCTTATCAAGAGCGTTAGGCACCTGGCAGAGGAAAGCAGAGATGTAATGCACAATGTAGCTATAGAACAATAAAAAATACTGAAATCTCTTTTATAAAACATGGAGGACTTTTCATTGCTGACTTTCTCTTCCAGCCCAATCTGGTAATTTCTGAAAGGTTCTACTCATTCTTGGTTATTAGTGATTTATCAAAAATGGCGTTTTCTGACAGTTTGTGATGCTGAGCACCAAACCCCATAGAAGCCAGAGAGTCTAAAGGTCAAAATCAATGTGTGCTGCCAACAAACCTTCCTGGGAAGCTTACACCACACTTGCCTGTGCACCATGTGTACTCTCTGATTGCAAATATCAGTCATCTCACTGGTCCCTCTTGTTCTTTCTGCCTGTTTTTTGCAGCCACGCGTTGTGTTTCACCTCTACCCTAGAATTTAGGCTCACTGGGGCAGAATTGCCTTTTCATTTTCAACAGAAATGCCTAGCAGTATGCAGCTGAGTAGTCCATGTGCTTCATGTGCTTCTGCAGTAGATGTCAAAATCATAGTAGGAACAGGGTCTAGATCTTTTTTCTAGGTGTGCTAAAAAACAAATGGAAATTCAGACCTACATCTGCTGAACTGAATAGGGAAAATACAAAGACTCCTTTATAGCTGAGGGTTTAGAATTTTTTGCCCATATTATTGAAGCTCAAAAACTATTACTTTATATTGGGGAAGAGCAAGAGGGAGAGTCTGGTTTCACTTAAGTTCCTGTGGTACAGGCAGGCTCAGGCAGGATCTCTGTTTTCAGCCTGCCTTGCAAAACTTTCCCAATCTCTCTGGCTTGCACAAGACTGGCCGTGGCTCGTTAAAGTAGTCTCAAAGCTTTCGTTTGGTCTCAATAATGCAGCTTTCACTTAATTAAAGATTTCCAGTGCCTTTTTTTCCCTATTTGGTTGTACTACTAAGCCTAAGTGCACAACCAGAAAAGAATGTTGATAGGATAAAATAAATCACATGCACATTTATTTGTTTAATTGTGTACTGCCCCCTTTTTTTTTTCCAAGCCAAGGCAAGACTCAAACCATGTTCAACCTCTTACACAATTTTAATGAGAATATATTGCAGTGTTTGTCATCTGAAAGAGTATTAGCACCCCCCAATGCAATAGATGTGATTTCCCTAAAGAAAAACAGGAGGCACAGAACAGTGAAAATGTCATCTTAGTTCTTCATTAGTCTCTTTAATACTGCAGGAAGTGCTGATTTTGATTCCTGAATCTTAGCCTAATTGTTGTGAGAATCAGATCCAAATTGGACAGTTCCTCAAACTTATTTTAGCTTCTTCGCAAAGCAAACAAATAAATGCTGAACAAGTATATTCAATGATGTAACCTGGAGAGGAATAAAAAATGCAAGGCTTCCCCACTTTAGAAAGCTGGTAATACACAGAGGTTTCACATGTGCTTCAGTGATTACCTTTTCGGTTTGAAGCATATATGGAAAGATTGCTTTTCATAGCTGAAGCCTTAATGCAGGTGCACAAAACTGCACTCAGTTGACTGTGTAGGATTTGTCCATAAGCAGAGGGGGAGGGAATGCAAAAAATGTATCGTGGAGAACCCTTAACATCTCTTCATGAGCAGTGAGCTTCAAAGAGTTACAATGGCAAGGAAGCCCAGAGCAGAAAAATGAAGGAGAACAAAATCGCTTTGCTTGATGCAGAAATACAAAGGAGACTATAGCCATGGTAAATTGATTTTGTACTGAATATGGGCTGGGCCATTGGAGGGGGTTTTGAACCTCCTACTGCAGAAATCATTGTGCAAAACAGTAAGAGGAGGCTGCTTAGAAGTCTTGTCACATCTATCAGCAGAGGCCACAAAGAAGAAGGAGGGATTTGGTTCTGAATGGCGACTCTGCCAAAGAACATAAAGGGGTGGAGATGGACATCTTTTGGCGATAGAGGAGCCTCGAAAGAAGAATTGCTTCCACTATACCAAGGGAAACCATTGCTGTGACTCCATTTGTTGGCTCACTTCTTAGAAATAGCTTGTTGTACCTTGTTTGTATCAACTGAAGAAAAGAAACTCCCAAACAAAGGCTGTTCTTTACAGAATAAACAGTGCTGGTGCTATGAGAAATAGTGCTATGTGACACCCACCTGGCCAGTGACAACTGCACCTGCCTGTGCATCAGCTGTATTTATATTCCTGACCTGTGCTTGACTGCAGTGAAATTTTTCTTTAATTGTTTTCCCCTCAGTATATTTTAACCTCTTTATTTAGTTATTTTATTGATTTAACATATAATCTTATGTCTCTGTAATCTCCAGTACATTTTGTAAATGTTTGTTATCCTAAGCTGTAAACTGAATGTGACATGGCAAGAAACCAAATTCTACTGTGGCTGTTAATTACCCAGTGTGCTAAAAGTCTCATCTCAGTTTCTGTATGCTTTTGATCTTCACTAATAGGAAAAACACCGTCATCTTTCCCCAACATCCCCCCTGCTGTTCTCCAGTTCTAGATGTTGTCATTCATTCTTAAACTGGCTATAGGTGAGAGCTTCAAGGTCTTTTTTCAATAGCATCCCAGTTTACTGAAACTATCAATTTATTTTTGGGCCCATACATGCTTTTTTGTGCTTAAAATCAATAGCTTTCAAAAAAAGATAAGCATTCCCATATAGAACTTGCAACTAAATCATTGCACTGTTAAGCACATTCAAGCAAAATGAAGTAGATCACCAGCTAAGTGAAATCATTGTCACAGGCTGGTATTTTTCTTTACATAGAATGATAAAAATACAAACACTAGATAGTGGAAACAGAAATACAGTGCCATCTTTATCTCTCTCCTTCAGAGTTCTGTCTTCCTTCCAAAGCATCGTGTTGGCGTGTTCATCTAACATTGCTGTAGAAATATGTAACTGTCAAAGCTCAGCATACAGTCAGAGCAGTTTGCACTCCTTCTTTCTTTATCATTATGGACAGCTCTGCATCCCAGCATCTTTGTACCCTACACTGATTCCCCTCTCTTTGGACGTATCCTTGTGGCATTGCATTAGTGCTTGTATTAACTTTAAGGGTCTTCCACAAACCTGCTTATCACTGTCAGTAAGAGGTTTACCCCACTTTGAATCAGCCCATTAAGCCAGCATCTCTCTTGCCCTTGGTTAATGTGCGTTCTCCTCTGGCTTTCTCCCATGTGTCCTCTTTGTGTCTCAGAAGAATCCCAGCCCTGATTTAATAAAACTCTTCTGGTTACAAATACCTCACAATGAGTTATGTGGCTGCCGAGCTGTGACCTTTCCCTTTTGTGTGGTTGTGCTCTGTTGTCTCTGAGTGCTCCACTGTCCACTGCTACCTGATGCCTCATGTATTATTGCACTTTACTTATAATGCATTTTGGCAAGGCTATACCTACACAGGCTTGCACAAGGAGTCCTAGGCTGCAGTGGAGGCTCACAGGTCCTATGAAAACTGCAAATTTGGATGACAAAGTTCCATTATGTAAAAAAGCTCAAATTCTCCTCTGTATGGGATTCAGCATCAAGTTACAAATGTTTTACAGCAGAGTCACTGAAAATGAACTTAAAGCAGTGGCAAGACAATCTGCTTGCTTCAAATACAAATTTTAATTCGACAGCACCTAAGACTGAGCTGGCTGCTCCATTGTAACATGTTCTTTATATACTAAAATTCCTGAAGAGCTGAAAAAAGCTATAACCTGTACATGGCTGTTGTTTAACTTAGAAAATACCTTTTTAGTTTTAGCACTCGGTATCAAATGTTCTTTACTAAATCTTTAGACAATCATCTTTAATAATAAGACCTTGTACTTGAACAGTGCTTCCATTTGGGTACACTGTGGAAACTGTGATCTGTTAAGCCTCATACAATGCTCCTTTCAGATAAGGGAATGCATGGTCTGGGGCTGTAAATTCCTACCTGACACTGCAGAGAGGGGGGAGCGTCAGATTTACAGACCTTATGTTGTTTAATGGAATCTCCTGCAGGACAAATGGAAGTTGAAGGCACAAAAACTCAGATTTCTTTTTGTAGGTGAGACTGTGGCCGTGCCCCAAGATGTCAGAAAGAAGTGGAGGGGCTGCACAAAGTCTTGCCCATTGTCCTAATCTCTAACCTGCTCCCTCACGCACCACTGATCCAGTGGATGTATTTTGTGACACCAGCAAAAAAATGCTGTCTAAGAAGTCATTTGTGCTAGACAGGACAGTTTTTAGTCCTCAAGAGAGCAAAGGCCAGTGCTCATCTCTGCCTCTGACGTGCTCGGTGGCTTTTCCTAGTCAGTTGACCTCTCTGTGCTTCTGGTTTTCCCTTCCTCCCATGTGCCTGTGTTTTCTGTTTAGATTGTAAGTGCTCTCAGACAGAAATTCTCTCCCACAGCAAATTTGTATATTGCCTAGAAATACGGGGTCACAATCTCAGTTCACTCCTCTACGTGCTTCTATAATACAAGTAAATAACAAGGGACTTTGAAGTGGTGAAAGAGAGAAAATCAGGAGCATTGACCACCAAAGAAGAATTCACAGCAGCTAAAAACATTCTCTGAAAAAAAAACATTTGCAGTTGAGAGCAGATTGTGCCTTTAGGCACAGACACCCAACTGTGGTACAGGGGCTTACCCACTGACTGCAGAGCAGTGCACAGGAGGAAAACTGTGAAGCATTTTACCTTGCATCTGAGATACAGGAGGATCATGAGCAGGGTGGGTGACTGTGACTCAGCTGAGGTACAGGACCTCATTTGGGCTGGGATAACTTGATCAAAAGAGTAGAGCTCCCTTACCTGGAGTCTGGGGCCCTGTTCTGCCAGGTGTTAGAGTGGTGCTCTGTCCAGGTGTGCCTGGAAACATAAAGTGGGAGGACAGACTCTACTCTAAATCAGCAAGGTTTAAGAATGAAACCAAAGTGAACAGAGTCAGTCTTCTGAAAACTCTCCCACCTGTCTACTGGTCTATTGAGTGCTGATGGACACCATTTTTTTGTGCCATAGATGAACCAGGGCAGAGGAACCTACCTCAGACTATTGCATTTCTCTTTGCAAGGATGTGATAACAGTCCATGAGACAGAGAAACATGAATATCCAAAGATGGTATTATTTGGAACTGAGTGAAATATCCATTCTTAAAATGAGCACGTCCTTCTTTCCATGCTTACTATGCCAGTATAAAGCATCCACTTCTTCTCTGGCATAAACGAGTGAGTGATTGTGTTCAGCAGCCAATAAATGCCAGGCCAAAAGCAGCCCCTGTATAGTAAGATGCTGACATTTGTTTGTAGAGAGAAGGTCTGATTCAGAGATTAAGGTTATGGGAACTGAAACCCATGGATGGATTTTTTCACTTGTTTGTTTGTTTGCCAACCTCCATCTTCCAAGTGTTACCTTTGAGGTCTTCCCCAGCTGAGTTACTGTCCAGCCACTCCAGAAGAGCCATGTGACTGGGCCAGTCTGTTGTTAGGCACTATGGGTTTAAATGGAACAAACAGCTTGAGTTTTACCACGTCTTGAAGGATCTGAGATCACTTAAGGGAAATCAATTAATAATTTGATAACACACAATGCAATTCCCGTCATCCAAACCCCCTCCTCTCCCCACGATGAATCGACTGAATTCTGTGATCATTCCTCATACCTGTCACTGCACGCAGCAGTGATCTGCAATTTGTATACTGCAGTATGAAGCAGAACTAATTATTGAAGTTTGGCATTCTGTTGTTTCGGTATTAGTTATCTTTTTATCAGACATACTTATCACAGTTTTAATAAATTACCAGTGCTGGAACTTCAGAAATGGCCTCTAGGGTATTAAGCTACTGTATTTTATTATAAAAAAGTTAGTTTTCAAAAAGTTATTTTTTATGGAGCACTGTAAATGTTACTCATCCTCAAGAGACAAAAAACAATGCTTCAAAAAGGGAATTTAACTTTCCACTTTTAGACTAATGCAGCAAGTATTTATGGAGAAGTTCTGGAGGATTAAATAGGGAAGAAATAGCTAAAGAGTTGTAGAAATGTTTTCACAGTAAACATCATAGAAATGGAAGAACCTCTTCATGGATTTTCTGCGTCCAGCCCACAAAACTTCTTTGAAAGATTTTTTTCTTCTAAGTGCTGTAAGACCCAGCATTTATCTGTTTCTTTTAAATGAGGCAGCATTTGCCCAGAGAAGGGTAGATCTAGACTGCTGCTATATTATGTAGACACTACAAAGTATACAGAAACATGGGGAAACACTTGTGAAATGGATTTGTCATTATCAGCAAGAGTCTATGGGTGATGTTTTAGACGTCTGAAATCTGTTGATCAGTATGGATGGAAAGATTGAGGCTGGCATCTTGTACGGGAATGAACCAGCCTCTGAGCAGCCACCGTGGGAATGACTCTACACCCCAATTTAGCAAAGTCCCTAAGAATGTGATTCAGCTAAACTGGTCCAGTTGGGTGTGTAAATATTTGCTTTATTTAAGGTGGCAGATATTAAATGCAGGGCAGAAACACAGTCCCTCCATGTTCTTCTTCCTGCAGACTTGAAGAAAAGTTTCCATACCTTGCTGTGAAATGAGCTGATCCAAAAAAATTTTGTGAATGTAAATAAGAGAGGAAGAGATTTTTGGCCTGTATATGGAATCTAGGAAGCAAATTATTAGGGTTTTTTTTTTTTCAGAGGTACATTTTTCTGAACATACTAGTGCTTTGTACCATTACTGGGAAGGAAGATGTAAATAAATACACAGGGAAAGGAATAACTCTGCCAGCTCAGGTCTCTAGTGCACAATAGCTGTCACAGCACAGCACCTCCTGCCCTCCTTCCTCATGCATAACTCAGCAAAGGGTGATGTGACTGGCAGGCTCTGCTCGGGCTGCCCTCGCAGCACAAGCGGAGAACCCAAATCACCTCGCATTCCGTGGGCAGGCTGAGAAGTCTCCTGTGGGCACTGCGGAGGGTTGATGGAAATGGAAGCTCCTGCGTCACCAATCCCTGCACGCCCGAGCCTGGGACGCAAGGTGCTGCTTTTGCTTCTGCATCTGCTGACAGTAGCAGAAACCTGAGGAACACAGTACCTTCTAGAAAAAGCTGACATTTCACAGAATCGGGACCTGATTTGGGTGGGTGGGGGTTGCTTGTTTATTTGTTTTGTTTTGTGGTGTTTTGTGTGTTGAGTTTGTTATTTTTTTCTAGTAAGCTTGTACTTGAGAGGGTTTTTGTTTCCTTTCAAACATACACAATGTGCATTCTGGCGTTACACGTTTTTCCCCTAATAGGAGAGAACAACGTGGTTGTGGGTCTGACTGCAGGCATGCAAGTGGTTTTCATGGGGCATGTGTTTCATGGAAGTTAGGTTGGTAACAGATGGATAGGTTTGTAATAAAACACCTTAGATAGGCCTAATTAACAATGGGTTTAATTGATAAATATGCATGTAAACATACTCTCTTCCAATCTTAACTTGCCAGTTTTAAAGCAATGTTCTGGTTTTGTGTGAAAACCTGCAACCTCTGTTGTGCAAGTACAGTGCAGGGATTAGTGTATGCTTAATCTATGAATTCATATGTGGTGTTGAAGTAATTATAAATTGCTGACCTGAGTGTAAAAGCTGGTCCATAGAAGTCTAAGAAATTTTCACATTAACAGTTGAGGATGCACATAACTATTGATAACAGGACTTGCTAGTGACAGGCAGGCACTTTGGATGCCAGCGCTGGGATGTGCAGGTAATTAAATAAATGTATCTAGAAAGCTGCTCTCAGCAGTGCGTGCTGAATAACTGATGTGACAGCACATGATGAGCTAGAATTCTAGAGCACTGTTGATCTGCAGTTGTAACTGGTAGCAAACTGTGAAGCTCATAATTTATTGGGAGAGACATTAACTCTTTCTTTCTGTGTCGGGGTGTGACCTCTGAATATTCAGATATGCACGGAATAGTGGCTATTGTGGCCCATTCCTGTTAATTTCTAGTTGGGCAATGTTGCACATGTGATTGTACACACGACTACTTCTCTGTGATTGTCTCCTTCATGGGACTCCTAAAAATGCAGAAATAATACACAAAAATGCAATTTTTATTTTCTTTAATAATTGAGAAAATCTGCCTGCATAGAACTCAAGAAACAGAGATGTGAAGGACCATCTATCCTTGCATATAGGCTGAAGGAAGGCACGTTTATTTGCATTTTCAGTTCAGGGACAAAGTTGCTTGTCCTCTGGTGTCTGTCTGCACAGGTGGCTGGGCAGTCCATGGTTTGCACGGCTCATCTTGCACAGCAGCTGCAGCCTGAGCTGTTCCCTTCATATGGCACATGAACCTGGGTACCCCCATTCTGCAAATGGGCCATGTGGTTATAGAGGAGGTCCCCAAAGTGGCTGGAAACACTGTTAGAAACTGCATTTCTTCTGGAAATGCATGAGGGAAGAGAGACTTGAGAGTTTGTAAGGAGGTAGTGTGAGAAGCTGGAGTGCTCTTGGTAAGGATGTAATGGGAGGAATTGCTGACACCCTGACAGCCTAAAAAGCTGTTTGCTTGTTGCTTAAGCACATGGCAAGTACATGCTGTCCCATATTTGGATATAGCCCTGCTCCCAGGTTTGTCACGTCTTCATCCAGACTGTCTTCCACGACCCATGCCATGAAAGTTGTTTTATTGCATACGGGTCCAGAGATGTGTACTGCTTTTGACTGACATATGTAGCAGGAAGTATAAAAATAATCCCAGATGTGTTTTCTGGGGCTGGGAAGCTTAAATGTCTCAGACAACTGAGAAAATTAATCATAAATTCAGGATGATATCCCAACAGAGTGACCAAAAACATCTGGTGGATACAGTTTGTACCTCATCCAAGTGTGCAGAGGCAGTTAAAGCAGTAAAAAAAAAAGAAAAAATAATTTGGTTTATTGAGAGAGATGAGGAAGGGGAGGGGGGGCACCAAAGCCATTGTTCAAGAACCTGGCTTTTGAGAAGTATTATGATCAGGTAAGGAAGCAAAAGTACAAAGCATCTCTTACAGTGTTGTGGTGTTATGCAAGTGTTAAGTAGGTCTGTGCCTCACTGATAAATATGAAGGTACACACAGATGCACTCCAGAGAGAGAGATCTTTCTGAAAGTTGCTCTGTCAAATGTCCAGTAGTTTGATCCTGGGGCAAAATGGATCCAAGGCAGAGGAAGAACATATGTTCATCTGTGGAGGAGGGGCTTGGGTTGGATACATCAGTGAGAGGATGCAGAGCATCAGCATCACACAGGGAGTTCGCACAGAGGAGCCCAAGGCAACAGAGGTGACAAGGGTGAGACATTTTGGCCTGAAAAGACAGCTGATCAGTCTAATAATGAAACTAAACAATGGTAGAGAGCTCATGTGAAAGCCCCAGGCCCAGAGGTCTGAGCCTAGCCAGGTCCAAGCCACAGGCCATGGCCACAGATGTGTGCGGGCTCCTGGGAGCCCAGCACAAGGCCTGTCTAGGCTGTAGGTCAGTGGACCTTGCAGTACAAATATTTAAGTGCACATTAGCTGCTTGGCTTTGCAATTATACTTTTATTATTGTCAAGATGTTCTGCTTTGCAGGGTCATGAATATTTTCTTTGAGTCACCAGAGGTCATTGGAGTTACTCAGCCCTCAAGCTAGCTCCTCCCTGTCCTGCCAAAGACATGTGTGGGACTTGTAAAACACGCTCTGGATTGCCATATTGCTTAATTATCCTCTTAGCTCTAATGAAGTGCACCCTGACTAATGGTGCAGTCACAAACAACATGTTGCTATAATTTGGGCCATCACCAAGATCTTCTTTATCACTAGACTCATCAAGGTAGTGCTTCAGAAGGCTGAAGGGCAATGTGCCTAATAAAAAAAAAAAACCAACATTTAGGCACATTAGAACATAGCTGGAGGAGAGCAGTGCTCTGACTAGAGCTATGTTTGCAACACGCCTCGAAGTTCTGTGGTGCAGGTGTCTGGCAGGAAGAGCTGGGTGACCCCTGGGAGGCCAAATTCTTCTGTGTTGCATTGCTGCAATCCCAGATGACAGAGTATTTGCAGAGAAGCAGCATCGATTGCTGAAGCAACCAACGATTTTTGTTTTCATTTTCTCCTGTCAAGCACTGTTAAGGTGAACTGGGCTGTATAATGGAAAGTTCTGTGTCTCTGGTTTTGAAATGGGAAGAAGGGCCTCCCAATAAGCGATCTCTTTTCTGAATAGATTTTATTTTTCTTTTTTTTATTAAAATTGTCAAAACTTGATTGAAGGTACAAGGACACTGTGGTTTAATGAGCGTGGGCTAGAGCTGGGATTGTACACCAAAATGCTGCTGTGCAGTTGCTTTGCTGATGTCAAGGGCTCCTGGTAGTCACCAGGCAAAATTCCTTGCTCTCCTGTGACGGCTTACAATGTGAACTCTGTCATCCAGTGACATTCCCTCTCAGGGTATGACTGAATGATCCTTTCCAGCAAGGACTTAGCCCAGCTCTCACAAAAACACTTCTGAGGCATAAGCTTTTGGCCTTCACCATGGATTGGACTGCAGTACCTGGGAGGTATTTCCCAAGTGGCTTCCAGGGAAAGACCAATGCTCTTCCCTTTTCTCACCAGACCTTTGCCTGTGCTCATAAAGTCTTTATTTCAAGCCAAATTAAATGGAATGCTCCAGTAATGGAGAGATGACTTCTTTTTTTTTTTTCCTTTTTGAATGAGATAGAAATATCCCTTCCCCGAATGTTGTATATAAATGCATTTCCTGGCTGGTTGCATTTCTTGTAGTTCTTAATGAGTGTCTTCATGGACATGAGCTGGGAGCGGGAAAATTCATCCTCTCTTTTTAGTGGTTTCCCAACTTTCTCCTGCAAAAAACCTGGATTTATCATGTGTCAAGGGGACAATTTCTATGGCAGCCCAGGGTTTAAAAAGTATATTGGCTGTAGTGAGAAGTTCAAGAAGAGTTCAGATCCGGACCGAACTTTGAAGCTATTTCCTTTGTTGGTAATGGACTGAGGAAAATAAAAATAAAGAAAACCTGGCTCTGTTAAGGGAGCTTTGGATCTTTATCTGAACTTTGTGAGCCTGGCCTTTCCCTATGTTACAGAGCTATTTTTCTGGTACTCAGAATGATGTATTATGTATAGTATGGATATTTATATGTATTTTCACCTCCAGCTAACAATACCTGCTTGAATTTGTTAGGACTATTTTTAAAAAGTGCTGAAGGGAGGAAAATTGGGGAGGGCACTGAATAGTTCGGTATGTTGCTAAATATTTTAAATCTAAAAGTTCTCTCTAATGCAGCTTTTCTGCTCTTGACTTTTCTTGTGAAGGAAGGGGCTGTTCATTCTGAAGCAGTCACAAGCTCCCACATGCTCTCAGCCCCCAGTCAATAGTGCCCTCAGCCTTAATGTGTTTTACTCTACCTCAGGACCTGACCCCACTTGTCTGGCACCACAAATTACCATCAGCCTTTCTCCCCTCTTCCCATCTCTCTGGGTTTCACCTCCCAGTTTTGATCCAGCTTGATTCACTCCAGAGTTACTGAGAAGGTGATAATCTTGGGGGTAAATTTAAGAAGACCAACAGATTTGTGCAGAACTTTGCTGTAGGGAATTTTTCTTTTTGGTGATGAAAGCTGGGGGGTTATACAGCACTGTCCTGTTTAAAAAGAACGTGATGACTTGGTGTGTGGGGCTTATGTCTTGGACCTTCCAGCTGAATGATGATCAGAAGTTATATTTATATGTAAATTAAAGTCTGTCCTCTGTGAACATTCCAGTTGCCACTGCCTCTGGACTTCTCATCTATTTATCATTTGTGTGCACTGTGAGCACAGTGGGAGTTAGATATGTGTTTACTGTCACAATGTTGCTTTTAAATTGGGCTGTGTAAATTAGCTGGAGATGCTTGCTTTTGTTTTGGGACTCTCCAGACATGGTGGTTGGTGGCATTCTTGCATGACTTGTGCATTTTGGTTTTTCAGGCAACAGCATGGGGTTCAGATGAAGACACCAGGAGGTCCTGTCAAAGTAAAGGGAAAACAGAGGTAAGTTTTGCTTTGCTACAATGATATTATGGGTAAATATATTTGCAACATGCGAAATCCACACAGACAATGTCTGACACCAGTTTGAGCTTGCAAATTTGCAGCAGTTTAGCTCAACTACCACATGTGTATAAGCACCACCAAGCAAGCCACTTCAAAGGCCCCCTGTCCAAGTTATTACACTTGCTCTGCATGAAATTGAAAGGTGATTTCACTGCTGGAGAGGACACAATTTGTAACACATCAGGGAGCAGAGTGGTGGCAAGCCAGGGGTGGCATCCTGCAGTGGGGTGTGAGGCCAGGCAGGTTGGCTTAGCCCAGGTCCTCAGCAATGAGCCACTGGCATTCAGCCCCATGGGATTCAATGTTTGCTTCCAGTTAGAGTTCATAGTTGCATAATTCCCTGGAAGGTGAGAATTGAATCTGCTTGCACACTGCAGCCTGTTCAGGTTGAATGTCACAGAGCTGCTTTGGAGGCAGGTGCAGTCTGTTAAACTGCAGTTTCAAGTCAGAATTGCTTGAACTAGCACATGGTGTCCCAGAAGTTCAGAGTTTGCAGGCATTTCTGATTCAGCCACGGGGCCTTTCTACTCTTCTTCTGCAAAGCTAAAATGAAGGCATCTATCTAAAAGTAGGAAATGTTTTGATTTTTCAAATGTGATATTCGTGCTCTTCAAAAACCTTCAGGTTTCAGCTGAGAGGGTTGCTATTGTGCTTAATACAACACTGCAAAGAGCTCTCAGTCCAAACCAGAGGAGCTGGACAAGGGATAAGACAGGACAAGCACAATCTTTGCTTAGACACGGACAATCAAGCAGACAGTGATTGTGTGGCTGGCCCAAAATGGTAGAATCTGCCACATTCCAGTTTGCTGCTTTAAACCCTGGATTGTCTGATCTTCCATTGACAATGCTAATTTTATATAATAAAGTGTATGTGGTTATTGTAGTAACTTGTGCGTACACACAAAAAAAAAAACCTAGCTTGAGTTTTGCCAGATAGGCAACAATTTGCTTCATGTTGCTGTGGAGAACAGGAGTGTGGGTATCCTGGAACAAATGTTAGAGTTTCATGTAGAAACTACATTATGCAGGAAATCAACAGGAGGCAAAATGGGTTGGGATGGGCAAACACCAAACATGGCCAGCAATGAGAAGAAGTAGGACAAAACTGAAAAACTCCAAAATTCAAGACACAAGGAATTTTTGAATTTGTGGTATTTGCACTTTAGATCTACAAAGAAAGGCTTTTCCTCTTTTCTTCCATTTTAAAGTGTGTAAGATCTAAGTTGTATCCTGTTGTTCATGGAGAATTTGAAGTTGTAACCCAGAATTATTTTGTCAACCCCTGGATAAAGCCATGCATGTGACTGAACAAAATCTAGAGTAATTTCAATCTATCTTTGTTACTGTTATGCGAGAAGTAAGCAATGGTCTGAGTATCTTCACTGCTACCTTCTCACACTGCAAAGTGTTTGCAAAAAAATTTCGTGAGGATAATGCTCTGAACAGCTGAGTTTATGCTGATGATGACACAGAGATTGAAATCGTTTGGTGGGTGCAGTGACCATGAGTGAAGTTTGGAGGAACAGTAATTAAGCTGACTGTTAGGCACTTCTTGATATACAATTAATGGCAAAAAAAGGTGTTGACCAAGAGTCTGACAAGAAGACAGGAAGCTACAAAGGCAGAAGGATTCTGCAGTAGCTAAGCAAACACTGATCTCCCAGGTCTGTATCTACTCTAACCTGTGTGTCCACAGCAGAGTCCCCCTATACATTCATTGTTAGTTACACTGCAGAGAAATGACTCAGCACCAGCTCAAAAATACCGAGTTCAGTCTGGGCAGCTGATGAAGTGCCCTACTCCAGCTAAGTCCAGATCTGACCCAGGATTTCTCCCCCTGGCTGGGTAAATGCAGCAGGTGAGGGCAGCACTATTGTGAACATTTCTGATTCTGCTGTGTGGTACAAGATGCAGAGCTCTGTCTCCCTCAGCTCTGCTTTGTCAAAACTTGACTTATGGCAGGTTTCTACCCAGCACAGATGATTTGATGATAAATATGTTATGGATTGTCAAGCATTTAGGTATGTGGTGATAGAGGCTAGAAATAAGGAGAACCTTTGGCTCTTACATTAATTCACTGTGTAGTTTGCCTAAGTTATATGACTGGCACATTTTCCTTGCCCATTTAATAATGTATGTATTTTAGGTGAAGCTTTCAAAACTGCCTCATGTATTAAAATGCCTTTTTTATTGTGCATGTTGAGTATCTAAATAGGATTCTTCCTGTTGAGTTTCTAAATAAGATTCTTCCTGCTGCTTAGAAACTCTCTTCCTAAAATGCACAGAGCTGTATCCTAAGAAAAATAAGAAGCACAAGAATAAAAGCCACAAAATGTGTATCATAGAAGTGTAATTATTATGGTATAATAATTACTTCACATTTGAGTACCTATTGTCCAGAGAAAAGGCAGATGAAAAATCTGGGTCTCAGATATAAGGTTAGAAGGTACCATTTTTTCTGACACCTCTGGCCATAAATTTCACCTGCTTATTCCTAAATTGAGCTCAGTACCTGTGTTTGTCTGCTGTACCTTTTTGAAAAAGATGGAAAGTTTTCCTCTGAAGGCCTGAAGCAAATGTGCTGCCTGTCCTTTGCTGGTTTGTTCTAATGGCAGATCACCTTTCCTGTTAACATGTACTTTATTTTTGATTTGGATCTGGCTTCAGTTTTGAGTGGCTGGGTTTCATTTTGCCCTTCTCTGCTAGATTAAAGAGCCCTTTAGTTACAAATATTTATTGTTTACAGAGGCACTTATATGCTCTTGTCAATGCAGTGCTTAGGCTTTTTGATAAAGTAAAAAGATGAGTCCTCCAAGCCTCTTTCTCTAAGTCATTTTTCTACTGCCCTTGAATACTTTTTGTCTGTGTTCTGCACACTCCAATTTTTCACCTGTATTCCCTTGTCAATCTCTCTAATGCCTGAGTGTGATTAAAACAGCCTTCCACCCTCCTCAGTTCATACACATAGTGGTTTCGTAAGCTCCTCTGCCACAGGAGATAATGCAGAATTGCCTGGCCACTGTGACCACTAAATCCTTTTCATAGTTACCACTCTTGGGATGTAATCTCCATGCTTATACATAAAGCCCTTTTGTTCCTCTTTCTTTAATGCATAATATCATTAAAATATGTATTTTATTTGTTGGGTCCAGCTCACCAACCATCCTGGCACAAATGACTATATATATACACACAGTGAGGCACTGGCCTCACTGGTAGTTGCTTACTTTTGCCATCTTTAGGTTAAATGTTTGTTAAGAAAAATGTTGATACTGGGCTGGTACCACCCCAGCTGGAGCTCTACTAGAGCAGCAAGTTTATGAGTGATTTCACTTTGAGGATTTTTTTCATCACAGTAATTTATCAGATTTTAATCACTTAATGTATAAGTTCCTGAACCTGATTTTAAAATTAACTCTCTTCAATATATCATGCAGTATTAAAACAAACACCTCAGAAAAGTCTCTTTCATTGATGTTATTTTTTTTGAGGAAACTTGTGGTTTCCTCAAAAATTGTACATGCTTTGCTTGCCATGTCTCTGGAGAGCCATGCTGGCTTCCACAAGTAATCATTCTTGTTTTTGCAGCATTTATAAAGTGTAGCATGATCAATATCTTTAAACTGTCCCCTGGAAAACATCCACATTACGGAGAGACAGTGCAGAGAACAAAGTCAGTGTTATGTTGCCTTTCTTTGTGTCTTCCAAATGAAATCATCCAGAGGTTGTAGTTAAAATGAGTGATGGATAGAGCAGAAGGGGAAGAGGTGTATTTAATTTCATTAGGAGTTGCTCGGCTCCTAGTTTGTAATTGGTTTGTCTCTGCATAACATTCCACATCCACCACATCTAAGGAATCTTGCCTGACATGGAAAATTGTGGCTTTTTAAACATTAGAAGTTTGGTCTTTCTTTTGTCTAAGCACCGAATTATTTGTTAACTTTCCAAAAGCAGCACACCATCATTTTAAACTGTGGAAAGAAACCATTTGTGAAAATGACAGTGAAAAATGGCAGCTCTTACGTTCTGCCCTAAGAACTTTGTGTAGCCAGGAGGAAGATGATGCACTAATAACACTTCTGGAGCAAAACAGAAGTGAGAGAAATATCTGATAGGCATCCAGCTGGGTTGTCCCACTGCATTGCCAGTATAGCTTCTTCCCTTTTTTTAAATGGTGTAGTGTTGCTGTGGATGCACAAGGTTACAGGGAAATCCTAGCCCAAGGCTACAGCCCAGTGGAATGGGATTGGTGCATAGAAATTGCTGAGCTAATGGAGGAATCAGCTATTTCAGGCCTTCCAGTAGCTCTGTGTCACACAGAGGATGCTTATCTGCTTATCTGGTGGAATTGGGAAACTCCACACCACTTAAGAATAATAGGCATCCAGGTAGGAGAGGCACCATAAAAATCTCCAGGGAAACAGAAATAACTGGGAGGTCATCAACTATTTTTATTCCCTTTGTACCTGTTCCTAGAGACCTGAACCTACGTTCCTATTACTTCTGCTAAGCTGTCAATGCAGAATCAGCCCCCAAATAAATTTGATTAGAAGTCTATTAAAGAACATTTGGCTGGAAAAATCATTAGTGATTCTCTTTGCTATCTATTGCACTCAGAGGAGAAGGGTAGTTTGGTTGGGGCCTTGGCTTAAACTGAGTAACAGAATTGCTTGTCCAAAGCAATAAATACAGATATCTGAGAGTGTATCAATAGCAGTGCGCAAGAACAAGTTAGGTCTTGATTATTTTTTAATAAATTGGAATAAACTGCAGCAGATAAATAAAATGTCTGCTGTACTCTAAAATGTCACTGAAGGGGTAACTTGAAGTTCTGCTGGCTGATTCTCTGAACTCCAGGTTGTACTCCAGACTGGCAGACTGTCTGCAAAAGCTATTTTTCTCATACAGTGTATAACTGTAAAATATATCAGTATGTGATGAAATAGTGTTAGCCTAAAAAAAATAATTAAAACGGAGATCTCTGACAACAGGCCTTGAGTAGTTTATTTAAACCAGAAAGCCATTAAAGTAGTGTCTATATATAGCTATGCTTTCAAAGAAAAATGCATCTGTACAATGAGATTAAGGGTTTATAACATTTTAGAACTCTGGTGTTAAGAGATGACAGAATAAACAACTAAGAAGCATCTACATCTGGCTTATTTGCAGGAACCAGAAACTTTTTAAATTTTACCGCAAATGGAAGCTGCAGGAGGTCAGCCCCTCCATTTGCTGATCTGTCCACATGAATGAAGGCAGTAACAGGGCACCACTCTTTTTTCTCAGGTTTGAATTGTGCTCTCAAAGCAACTTGACATCTCTGTGAGCTAGGAGGAGACCTGGTCCTGTCCACAGTCATGGACATACAGCATTCACAGACAGTGGGTGAACAGTAACTCTAAATGTGACCAAAAAAACAAATAAATGAGAATAGGCTTAAACTGACGGGGTGGCAGGAAGGGGCTTCAGTGCAGTTTGTTCTGACTGTGAGATCCCGTGGCCTGTAGTGTTGAGCATCAGAAGTCATGTCCTCTTCCTTTCTAGGAAAACAAGGGACATTAGACTGGAGAAGAGTGATACCTTCTAAATTTATGGCCCTATCTCAATAAAGGGAACAGTACCAGGTCATTTTGAGGAAGGAGCAAGGACCTCAAAATGTGTAGCATGCAATTCATAGGAAAATCAGAAATATGCTTAATTTTCTGGCAGTGAGCCACAGGTTTTTATCAGCTCTGCCATATATTTAATAATAATCCTAACTAATATGACTGAGTTATTCTTATTAACCGTATAAATATGCAGTCTTCCCCCTTTATTTAAAACCTTAATCCCTTGATCCCTGTAATATCTTCTGGTGATGAGATTTGCAGACTGATCATACACAGATTTAACTGTCTGCTCCGTAATGTGAGAGCAGGATCCAAATATTGTCTTGTCTGGACAGAGGTGGGTTCAAACTTGCCAAATTTTTTGCTTATATTAAAGCCCATCTGAATTTTGCTTCCTGTGGGCCTAGAGTTTTCCAGCCACATGGAAGAAACTGCATTAAATAGCTCCTATTTTCTGTAGGGGTTTGTGAGATCATCTTACTAACCAGTTGCCTCCGCTATGACTTGTTGCAGAGAGCATTGCATTGAATAACTTTTCAGAGCAAATCCAGGCTGGTTTAAAGAACATAGAGAGGAGGCTGTTCCTTGCTATTTATTTTGAGAATGGGGTAGAAAGAGGAACTAATTAAATCTCCCAGACACTGTCTTGAGAAAAATCCTGCAAACTGGAGCATTTAAGTGGTTTTGTTTCTTCTTTGCTTTTGTTGGAGGCTTCATAGACAGATGTGACTGGCCATGGGTACAGCAATAAGAAACATGAGATGAGCAATGTGTTCCGCTTTGGGCCAGGCAGGTTGGAGAGATGTGGTTTGGTAGTGAGACCTTTGTGTCTGTCCTCTAACTCAGAGTGTCACCACAGCGAGTCCAGCACCTGCATTGTTTCGATTCACCCAGCTGAGAGAGCAGGGCAGACAGTGTAGGTCTGTTTCAGAACACTGCTTTAAGCGTATAAATTGCTTTGAGACCAGTGCATGAAATGAGCACATTATCTTTGCTCTTCCTCCAGGAGCATGGAGTGCTGCTACCATCATCAGTAAGGCAGGTCTAGGGAAAATGCCTGCTCAGTTAATTCATAGGAACAGCTACAGGTAGACGTGGCCCACACCTAGCAGCATTATTTTTAAGCAGTAAAAATGGAGTAAAATTGTGCAAGAGATCCATCACTGCCAGTAGACTGCAGCACATGACCTTCTAGAGAAATTCTTTTTTGTCTGCTATCTTCTCAGGTGGGAAGATTTTTACAGAAATTGAAGTTGGTTAATCTGTAATACAGTTCTGTGCAAATAAAGGGAATTCTGCAAATTAGGATTTTAGATTTTTGCTGGATAGGGCTTTAGTTAGGAATACATTGTAGTAGCTAGGCAGGAAAGGGTCCAGCAACATAACTGGTCTCAGCTGTTTTAGGTCAGAAGCTGTGCTCAGACCTTGCACAAAGCAGAGAATGGTGGCAATGGAGGGGGAGCAGATGGGTACTCTCTTATTGTGTGAAATTTGAGTACAGAACTGCATTCTAGGTTAGATGGCAAATCAATCATATTCTGAAAACAAAACTCTGTTGGGAGACGACCTAATACTTTTTTTTAACAGCATTCACTCGAGAATTTTTAGTACTTTGCAGTCAAATATATAGTGGTCCTAAAATTATGTGGTATTGAATAACTGTACTTGACAGAAAGAGGAATTACTTAACCCAGTCATGAAATGCAGACATCTCTAGGGCAGGGGAGGAACTGACAAGGCTCCCAGCACCATGCAGCAATGACAGGAGAGGGCAGAGAGGCTGGCAAGCCCTTCGTCTTGTTACAGGAAGCAATGAGCCCGGTAGTCTCAACACACAGCAGGTGGGACAGTGCTTCTCAAAGTCCTGTTTGATAGACTGATGCACAGTCACCATGACTGATCTGCTTCTGAAATAAAAAGAGTTGACCCAGCTCTGAATCCAAGCTCTCAGTTTTGCGTGCTAGGCATTGGGTATCTGATTCTTGCTGCCCCTGCTGCAAGTCTGGCAGCACCTGCTCTGTGGCACTCTGTAGCCTCTCTCCAGGCTGGGAAAGTGCTCCCAGGCTGGCTCTGGAGTGCAGTCTGTGCCATTCAAAAGCAAGGATCACATATTGTGTCCATGCAGTCGCCATCTGTGGTTAACACGGGCAGGTTTCTCCATTGAATCCATTCTGTACAGCAAATAAAATAAGATAGTGTTCAATCCAGCTAAGCAAGCCCCTTCCTTTCCAGATGATAGGGGGTGTTTTTACTCTGCTGAGTCTTGCAAATGAAGTCTTCAGGAAAACGATCAACAGCATGGAGCACTGAGAGATGGGAGCTTGCAGAGTGATTGCTGCTTACAGGAGGGAGAAGTGGTGTTTGCAGCTGTAGGCTCAAGTTAGTGGCAAATGATGATCTATTGGAGGGAAGAAAGCAAAGCAGCCAGGGTAACCCAGCTGAGGCTGCTATTTTGTAACAAGTTTCCTTTTCTGTTTATGGTATAACATAATAGACTTTCTTTCCCTGGAGGCCAGTGGGTGCCAGTCATTGCTCGTATCCTCTCCTCTGAGGTGGCCCAGGGCCTGGGGCAGGTAGGCTGGTGCATGTGGCTCATTGGGGCTCTTTGGGTGATCCTTGGGGCAGGTGGTTCTGGAGCCTCTTGCACTGCCTCTGGGACTTGCACACTAGTCTCTCACCTCCCTTTTCCTGTGTGTATTGTTAGAAAGTTCCTGCCTTATGTGGCCTCTTCCTGCCCCACTACTTAACTCCAGGAGATGCTCAATTAGCCTGATCTGCACTCCACAGGTCTCTGGATATGAGGCACTGGGGAGAGAGACCATGGCTCCCTCTGACAGCAGAAGGTGATTTACTGAAAAAAAGGCAACTGCAGCCTTGTGCTGCCACCCCAGCACAGCGTGGGACAGCAGGACCCCCACACCTTTGGGGACTGGCATGTGGAGGGAGTTGCCTGTTGGTACCAGCAAGTGGTCAAGCAACTGAGACCAGGAATTTGCTATTTCTCGCTGGCCTGGCCTGAAAGAGAAACTCCTTCTACCATGGAAAATCCTGAGCACAAAATCCTCTGGGAGGCAGGAAGTAACAGCCTGTTCAAGCACGAGGTTCTCCTGACCAGCCTGGTCTATTAAAGAGAAATTCCTGCTGTTTTCCTGCTGGCACTGGTTAGAATTATAGTGCACACAGACCTGCTGTCCTTCACTGGAGTTTGTGTCTGGGTAATGTTTTCAAAGCTGCAGCATTACTGGGAAAATAGGTCAGAAGTATCATCATGGAAAGAGGGAGAATTTGTCCTCCAATCTAAGCAGAGCACAGAAAGAGGCACTTGTAGCTATGACAAAATCAACCTGATGGATAACATCCTACCCCAGCACTGTGCAGGGCTATGGTTAGAGAAATAACCAGCAAATTGGGCTTGCTCACTTAGGCTGCTGACTCCCTACAGCTGTGCACTGCTTGAGGCAACAAACCTCAGCCCAAGTTAGAGCCAAGGAAGGTGCATCCCTGCTGCAATACAGGTATTTTTTTAATGTAATAAAATTTTCAAATATCCTTTGTCTCTGTCTTGTGTCCCTGTAGGAAGAGTGCCAGAACTATGTCCGAGTGCTGATTGTTTATGGCAAGAAGGTTTTTACCTGTGGAACCAATGCCTTTTCACCAGTGTGTTCCAGTCGACAGGTCTGTTTTGCCTCTGTTACAGTGATGGAGAGGGTTGGATACATGCTCTGGGGAAGGCCAGTCATTTGGGAGGCTATCATGGCTGCACAAAATATGTTCGAAATGTAGCTGACTGAAATTATTTTGGTTTTCTTTGGGCTGCTTGGGGCCATGAGTGTATCTGCAGTTGGGGAGCAAAAATTTCATGTTATGGGTGAACTGGAGCTGGACAAAGTGCTGCTCGTGTAAATCTTGGGTATGGCGCTGAAAATGGGGAATATAGACAAGCTTAGCTGTGAGTACCTCCTGAGCTGAATACTTTGAAGTTTCTTTGAAATAAATGGCAGAACTCCCTTTGGATTAGAGGGAGTCAGGAGCAGGTCCAGAGAAATGTTTATTTGTATGGTTTTTTAAGGCCAGTATGTATTCAGGAGGTGTCTACGCAAGACTAAAAACCTGTGCTTGCTCCAGGGGCACCTGATAACACCAAATGGGTTTGGGCTTTGTTGGCTGGGGAATTACCCTTTGTACAAAGCAATGGGATCAGTGAGGCTCAGACACAACTTCATACACTGGTAAATGATGGATGGAAAGATCAATTTTCAGTCATCACTAAGATTACATTCTCATAGCTACCTGATTTTTACAAATCAGGGATTTGCTCGTAGGTACTCATGGGCAAACCAAATTCTCTATACCAGTAAGGAAGTCACATGCTCTTTAAATTTTGTTCTCTCTCCTTTTAAATACAGGTAGGAAATCTCAGCAAAATCATTGACAGAATTAATGGAGTGGCTCGGTGCCCATACGACCCTCGACATAACTCGACAGCTGTGATTACATCACGAGGAGAACTCTATGCTGCAACTGTGATTGATTTTTCTGGACGGGATCCTGCTATTTACCGCAGCCTTGGAAACGTTCCCCCACTTAGGACAGCACAATACAATTCCAAATGGCTCAATGGTAAAGTCATGTGGGTCACATCTGAGCAAGAGATGTATTAAAATCAGCTTGACAGGCTTGTAAATCTTTCTCTCTCTTTTCATATTGAGATCCAGAGTTATGATGGGGAAGGGCTTCCGGAGCAATAATCAGTGCAGCTTAGAAGACATTTAAAAAGAGCCTGGAAGTATTTCAGAGAAGTTGAGTTAGAATATAGAAAGTGGGTCTTACAGGCTGCTTAACATATATATGGGTGTCTGTCTTGTGAGATGACCAAATACATCATTTTAACAAGAAAACCACTCAAAGATTTGAAGATCAAAACCAACTTAAAGCATCATATTGTTGACCCAGTTCTGCAGAGTGATAGGCACTCTTTACTTCCACTGACTCAGCTGAAGATGCCTGGTTTCAGTGCAAGATCATTCCAAAAATGAGAAATTTCACAGCACGTTATGTTCCATGTGAATCCATGCCGATGTGGATTTATAGTTATTAAAAGCAGCTCTTACCCAGTGTGATAATACCCTGCATCAAGCAAGCTATAGAATTTCAACCAGTAATCCCTTCACTGAGTCCACACCTTCTGACTGGGGCAAAGCACTTCTTGTCTGAGCAGACTGTAGGGATGCAGACCCCAGTATTCCCCCATCTCCTTTTACCTAGGTAAATTGACCAGGTATTTGAAATCTTTCTATTAGATTTCAGGACATTTCAATTAAAGATAAGAGCAGTGGGACTGTGCACTCTCTGGAGCTTATTAAGACTGAACTAGGCTTCTGCAGGCATACTGAAGTCAGTATGGAGACCTGGAGTTTAAGGAAAAGGATGTCATCCAGAAAGATTGCGAATTAGGACTAAGAAGCATCATAGCCCATATATGCTCACTGGAAACATGTTTCTCTTGTTTGTGCATGAATGCAAGATTCAGAAGGAAGCCACATTGGAACAGGGGAGTTTAAGGAAGACAAACAGTAACTGAAGTTCTCGTATGTGACTGGAAAAACTGATGTGACTCTTGGATTTATAACCTTGTGCAGCATTGGTGACATCGGAGTAATTTCGTCCTGTTCTGGCCACTTTTCAACAAGAAACAGAAAACCTGAAGGTGATTCAGAGAAAAGCCATGCAGTGATTTGAAACTTGGAAAGCCTGCCTCACAGTGAGAGACTTAAGGAGCTCAATTTATTTATCTTTCTGAAAAGGAGATAAAAGGTTTTTTGTTCATGATATGGAAGTACTTACATCAAGAGAAGATTTTGGAAAGGATAAAGTTCTTTAATCCAGCAGACAAGTCATGACAAGAACCTGTGATTGGAAGCTGAAACCAGATATTATCAAATGGGAAAAGAAGTACAGGTGGCAGCTGGGTCAGTCTTTAGTCATTTGAACAAGTCACTGAGGAAAGTGACGGCTGTAAAGCCATGTGACATTGTCCAGTAAGATCAGATCTCCTTCAAAAGATGTGGTCTAATTCACCTGTTAGTTAGGGGATCTGATGGTGGAATTAAAGGGTGAAATTCTCTGGCTTGTGTTAGACAGAAGGTGAGACTGGGGATCACAATGGTCCCTTTCATGGTCCAAGGTTCATGGTTAGTTTGAAGGAGAAAGTTTGACAGGAGATGATTTGCAATGCCCTCCCCTCTGTACCATCATCTGCCTCCCAAACCTGCCTTGCAGCACCAGTGGCCTGCCTTTCTCTGTTCTCCTTTCACTCCTGGGCTGCAGCTTTAAAGGAATTCTGTACTTCCCTTTTTTCTTCTTCCTTTGAGCACTACTCAGAAATAAACGTTGAAAAAACACCCTATGAAACCAACAGGTTTGGGAAAGGTTGGTTTGTTTGTTTGTTTGGTCAAATAATATTTATTGGCCAATCTTTTCCCTTTACCAAAGAAACTTTTAGGGTAAAAGACTCTACACTTTAAAGCTTTGTTATATACCCAATTAAAATATTTACTACTAAACCTACTAAATTCCAGGTTCTTTTCAATTCTTGTGAAAATAATAATGAAAATTCTAGGAGAGCATGTTTCACTACTGTCAGTCTCTGGCATGGTTTTGTTTTATGGACATAAGATAATTTTTTGTGCCTAGAAACTGGAAAGTTTTCATGATAAAAGCCAGATGTGACAGTGCTGGGAGAGTAGCTTGAATATTTCGGTGCAGCTGTCTGGGGAATCAGGCGGATGCACGCAGCATATTTAACACATCATAAGGTCCACTTCAGAAGTGAATAGGTGAATCAGCCCAGTGGGAAGTCTTTATCTTGTAAAATGAGCATAGGTACAGAGAACAGTCATGCATATGCAAAGTGTTGAACTCTGCTTTCACTGAAATCAGTAGCAGCTTTGCCAATAAAGTGGGGAAACAATGGGGCCTTTCCAAGATCTGACAAAAGGTACTAGAGCTATATCCTCATATATCATTATTCCCATCTACTGTTTTTATGTCCTCTGCTGACTCCAAACCCCCTGTGGCCCCAGCTCTGACAGGCTGCATAAACGGAGCTGGCAGCGCAATGCATGGAGCAAGTCAGTGAGCATGGATTGATTTCTAACCTATATAAATCTCTTCAAATGTTTGTTTTTCAGAGCCTAACTTTATTGCTGCCTATGACATCGGCTTGTTCACCTACTTCTTCTTCCGTGAGAACGCTGTGGAACATGACTGTGGGAAAACAGTGTATTCTCGTGTGGCAAGGGTTTGCAAAAATGATATCGGAGGGAGATTTTTGCTGGAGGACACATGGACAACTTTCATGAAGGCCAGACTGAACTGTTCCCGTGCTGGAGAAATCCCTTTCTATTACAATGAATTGCAAAGCACCTTCTACCTTCCCGAGCAAGATCTGATCTATGGTGTTTTCACTACTAATGTGTAAGTTGCACTGGCTTTACTGCCCTTCCTCTATCCCCAGCAGCCTGGGACTGACAATGTATTGATTTCTTAGACACTCTGAGCAATCATTTTTGAGAGATCGTTTGGTTAATGTGGAAGAATAGATAGGTCTGTGTTATCCATCACGACAGCATAGCCTCTAGGACAGTGTTTTTAATCCATGGTTCACAGATTCCTGGAGTCCATAAAAGGTGACTGTGCAGTTTTAGAGTAACTTAATTTGATACAAACCTGGGCAGTGACAGACTTCAGACTTTTTGTAGGCACAGTGCAACTTGTATAGTTTGGAGAGACAATCTAAAAAAGACCCAACAGAAACACATTAATTTCCAGCCAGGCTAATTACCTGGACAATCTGACACAATTGTGTGAACACTGGAGCTGGCCCATGAGATGGACAGGCGCTCACACTTGGGAGAGAAGGGCTAGAAGGAGAAGAATGAAGCAGGTGGGATCACAACAGCCTGAAATAATAGCCTAAAAAAAATAACAGCCTAAAAAATAGCCTATTAGCCTGAAATCAACATCTATTGCTGTTGAACAACACCATAATAGCAAGGTCATGAAGACCACAAGGCATTTAGCATTTCCAAGGGC
>VWZW01006006.1:1456674-1602149 GCA_013397115.1 Edolisoma coerulescens
GGGGGGTGGGTGGTGGCAGCGTCGGAACTCTGAGGGGAAGGTGTGATTTCTGATACTTCATAATCACCTCTTCTTGGCTTGATATTGAAAAACTTGTAATTGGAATGATTTACTGTAGCTGTGAAAGCAGAAAGGAGAAGAGCAGTTAATTAAAAAATATATTAAAAAACTCATAATGTATATTTTTAAGTCAGGAAAACTCAAATAACTTTTTCTCTGATGCCTAAGGCTAGGATGATAAGTTTCAAGCTATAACCAGTCTGCATGGTATTGAGTTTCAATAATACATGTTCTCCAGGGGAGTGTTAGCCTGACGTGTAAACTAGAGAATGAAAATCTGAGTAGTTACTCCATATGGCAATTGCTCAAAGTGCCTTCCTCGTACTGGGCAGCCAACTTCTTGGGGGTTTTTGTGTGCAGTGCTGTACTGTCCAATATGAATAAGGGGCTGTTCCCAGGGAGCCCACAGAAAACCAAAGCAGTGAAGCCCTGCTGAAGTACAAACCCTCCTGTTTCAATGGGTCACCTGCTGGTGTGACAGGGCTTGAACTTCAGCCCTTGAAGTCACAAAGCATCAGCCCCATCTTCGTGAGCTAAAGCGCTCTTGGGAGCCTCGCTGTGAGTCAACAGATCCGGAATGTTCTTCCCCCTTTGTAAATTCCAAGAAATAGGTAAGTGTTTGGCCAACCTCATCCATCTTCCATGTTTTGTTTCTCTTCCACCATTGCCAATGTCAGTCAAAAGTGAGCCAGCAGAGAAGCAACTAGAACAAATAAACATGATTGAGCACTGCACCTTGACTGTGGACTTGGGGAAGATCTGTCCTCAGACTGAAAGGCACATGAGTCATTCTCTAAAAACATTTAGAGGATATTAGCCAAACTTCCTGAACATTAAAAGGAAATCTGGCTACTGCTTTGGGCACTTGAGCTGACCTTTTTTTTTTTTTTGCAGTTAGAGAGGACTTCTTTGCCCATAGTGATGATGTTTTATCTATCCATTTGTCCATTCATCCAGCCAAGAATGGAAGTTGGAAATGAGAAAATTATTAATAGCTGTATTTTATTTATCAAACTAGTGATGTTTTTGGACAATCAAGGGGGAGACATAGACTACCTCTGGCTGGAACAGTTCTCTTCTGCTGTGTCCATCTCCCACGTTTAACATGAGATGTGATAAGTGTTACCTGTCTCGTCTGGGTACACTTGAATCATTCTTTGTACATCAGGGATGTAGGATCTCTCTTGTATCTTCTAAAGACAATCTAATATGCAACATTTGTGTAATTGAAGAAATTAGTAACAGATAATAGCAGAAGTTAGATCAAATAGCATCTTGGGTCTACAACACGGTGTTCTTTTAAAAGTTCAAAGAGAAAATGTTCCAATTTGTCATCCAACTAGAGAAATAATGGTAATTATTCTTTTAACTTTCACTGGGACTTATATCATGCTGCATGAGCTCTGCATACCAAAGAGGGTTAATTTATGCACCAGTCTGAGTTTCTTTGTGATAAAATGCCATTGCACCACAAAACTGTGATTTTTTTGTTGCTGTTGTTTACAGGTATTTTTTACTTTGGAAGGTTCATTTTTAATGAATTTAGGGTCATCTTATAACAAAGGGGAATTAGTGGTTGTGGTAACACCCACGTATAGATTTATTGCTTCATGTTATGTTATACCCAGCTGAGTCAGTGGGAAAGAGAGCTTTTGGGGGAAGCTGCTGATGAAATATTTAAGATGTTTTTATTAAAATTTTTCTGGGAGTTAATAGAGACAGTATTAAAACCTCTTTGAACTTAACCCATTCTTTAAACCAGCTAGTTAGTCACAGGAGCTAGGAGGTGGGAATAAAGGAAGTTGTACTTCACACCAAAACACAGGGGGCCAGCTGCGCCAGTTGATGTCACTGGCTTGAGACTGGGATCAAACTTTTCATAAGAAGGGATGGGAAATATGCCAGGCCACAGATAGAAAGGAAAATGGTCCACAGATTTAATGGAAAACCTCTTTCCTTTCTCCTTTCCAGCAAAGAGAAAAGGCTAAACTATGAAGTCCTTAGCGGACTAAGGTCCCTAAAAATATCCTTTTTTTTTTCTAAGTATTTTCATTAGACTGGTGGAATTTTATTCTTTTCTTTTCCTTTTTCATTTTCCTCCTCATTGTCTTTTTTTTTCCTGTGTGTGCCTCAAGGCATTTACTTGTCATCCATCATTAGGTTTGTCTTAAGAGCTGCTGTCTGTGAGCATGCACTGCATCAGCAGTGTTCAGACAAAAGTAGAGAAAGGTTTGCCTGGCGTTGCTTTGACATGTTCAAAGTGAGCTACTCCATCATTCTGGGGATGGAAGGGGCAGAGGGGAGCAGAGAATGGGAAGGCAAAGCAGGAAGTTCTTCCTGATGTTGTATTGCTAGGAAGAAATATGCTGTGAAGGAATCTGTTCTTCTGCTTTCCAGCCTGGAATGGTGAAGAAAGGCTTTTTTTTGTGTGTGCAAGAGAGTGTAATTATTGGTTTAGTTAAAAAAAAATGTGTTCTTTTCAGGGAATTCAAATTGCTTTAATTAGCAGAAAGATACATACAGCCGGGCTTGGGTTATTTAAAAGGCACCGTGACGAATCAGTCTCTCATGCTGGCCCTATTTTTAGTTTTATTTTGATATCTTTTTCTCTAAACCTTGTAGTTTTCCTAAAAAATAAAAAAGGGGGGGGGGAAGGGGAGAACTGGGAGCAGGTTTGAATTTCAGGTCATCGCTTATCAAATGTCCCTCTGGGTCAGTTTTGTTGAGGTCACCATCTAGGACGTGCTCTCCAACCCTCTTGAGGCAGGAGGAGATGAGTTGGCTCAGGACCCTGCAGAAATAGGTCCTCCAGGACTGAAATGGAACAGCAAAGGCCGACTGATCTGTGTGCGGTCTGACTGGGCAGCAGAGCATTCCTAAAACAAATTCCTTTCCGAAGAGTCCTTCCTACAGCAGCATCTCCCTCGCTGTGCCTCCCCCGGCTGAGTGTGCATGGTGAAGTCTGCCCCAGACAGATCCTGTTCCCAGCTGGGAACACACAGAAGTGAGCTGTGGTCATTGAAAACAGAGGTTTCCATGAATTAGCAAGACCTTTTCATGTGCTGAGCTGCTGTCAGAACCAGCTGGTTTGTCACTGTCACCTTTTCCCTTCCACTGCACGTATATATATATAATATTAGGTGATATATTTTATAGCTGAAGATTTCAGGAACCTGTAGTAACAGAATTTCACCTTGAGAAACACCAAGAGATTAAAGATTAGGTTGTTTGTAATCAATAAAGGTAGATGGATTGTTAAAAAAAATAAAAATAAAACCAGATACAAATAATCCATGCAAATTAAACTGTATTCACCTTTCTTGTCAGAACTGCTTCCATGGCCCTTAAATCTCTGACATTTTAAAACCAAACTTAAAATTCATTCTCAAAATTGTCATGCAAGTCATCTGCATTTTACAGTTTATTTATTTATTTATTTTTATTCCCTGTGAGATTGGTATCACTGTACATCTACCTAGCAATTTACATGTATTTTATTTGAGTGGAGTTTGATGTCTGTTATGATGAAAATGTCAATGTTCTAATGATTAAATTGATTTTTTTTCCCTCCCCTTTTCCAGAAACAGCATAGCTGCCTCAGCAGTGTGTGCCTTCAACCTGAGTGCCATTACTCAGGCATTTAATGGCCCTTTCCGTTACCAAGAAAACCCAAGATCAGCCTGGCTGCCAACGTTAAACCCCATCCCTAATTTCCAGGTACTGCTGTTGCCCTTCAGTTTACTGCAGTCCCTTTTATGTTCTGTCACTTCAGTGGCTTGATTTGTGTGGGGTTCATTTTTCCAGGTAGACCTACGGTACAGATAAATTGTATTTCTCCACATTTATGAGTGTTTTAGTCTATGGAACTCCTTGCCACAGAATTCATGGCAAAAATTGAATGGTTTAAAGAATAATAAGAATGTTCTGGTTTTTTATAATAATGAATAATTTAAATCTCTGTTGCACTTATCACTGACACGTGTGCTCTGAGGATGTGATTCTCACAAGAAGACATAAGACATGTCCCTACTAAAACTGGGAAGGACTGAAAGCTGAAGCTAAACAAAGTCATACTAGAATGGAGACAACCTATATTTTTTAAACAAGAAAGGTAATTAACCACTGTGACTCTGTGAGGAAGTGATGAATTTTCCATCACTTGATAGGGCCCCTAAGGCTACCAGTGCTTCAGTGGAAGATAGATGACTTTCTAACACATGGTAGCTCAGCCAGAAGCCATGGACTTGTTGCCACAGTAACTGGTGGAAGGGGACACATGAGGATTGTCACAGGGGTTCCTTTTCCTTTTAAAAATATTTGAGCTTTTGAATGAGCAACTTTCCAGGATTATCAGTTAAAGCAATTTTGAAAATTATAAAACAACTTCTGTTGCTTTATCACCAGATCCAGTCAGTGTGCAGAGTATGTGTGTGACAGCCCTGGCAAACCTCAGTCTTCTGAAGCATGAGCCCATTTTACAGCTCAGCCCCTTCCCACCTGGGGAATTCTAGGGAGGATGGACTTGTCTTCATGTCCTTGCTTCCCCATGGCAAATCCTTTCAGCCCGACTGTCTGAATCTGGTTCTCCTTTATTATGGCAAATGCGCTGAGGCTGCCTGCAAGTGCCATCTGCCTTCAAACTGGAGATGTCAGGGACCTTCCAAAAAGAGCTCTACAGTCGTCTGAAATCACAGCAAGAGCAGATGGGAGGCAGGTCTCTGCTGCAGGCAGGGACAGCCTTGTCTTCCTGCTGAGGAATCTGATTTCTCCTCCTGAATTCCCTCTTGGCACCTGACTGAGGGCTCCTGCCCGTACAAGGTGGGAGAGGCTTGGCCTCTTGATCACCCTCTCAGCTTGGTGCACTCAAAACCAAGAAACAAAGCCTTGCTGAAGGTCCAGCCATGCCGAATATAGCCAGGTTTTTGTTGTTGTTGGGGTTTTTTTTTAGTTTAAAGGGAATATTAAGGCAAACTGAGAAGTAAGGACTTTCTGTCCCTTGCTGTGCTAACCCAGAAGGAATAGTAAAGGACTTTGGAAAGGAATAGTAAAGGACTTTGGAAGGCATTTCCATGTAGTGAAAAGTATCAGATAAAATGTGGAGTGTAAAGATTGCAGCAGCAAGATGAAAGAAAGGGGTCAGAGGAAAATAAGGATAGGAAAATGAGGTATGTGGTAGACAAAAGGAAGATTGCAAGAAGAGATTAAGGTGTTTTTCTTAAAAGAAAGAAGGAACAAGAGGTCAGTGAGGGGCCTTTAGGAGATGACGGGGGTAATTTAGTGACAGAAGAGGCAGATATTGCAAAAACATTAAATTAATTTTTTTGCCTCAGTGTTCACAAAGAAAGATGAGGGAAGCATGCCAGAATTTTTTTTCTTGCAGAGAGGAAGGAGAAATACTGAAGGATGCAGAGGATCAGGACAGTGCAGATAATCAGGAAATTAGAGCAAAACAACATTAAAGCAAACCAGAGGGATGCTGTGTCAGCACATGAGCTGCCAATAGTCCAAAAGGATTATCTGTGACTCGCTGAGAACAGAAAACAAAACCAACAATGACATTCCTGCCACTGGGGCTCCTTTTAGGTGATGCTCTAGAAAGGAAAGTGAATGGGGAGAAAGGCATCCAAAGGAAGACAGTGGTGGGAACCAGAAGGAGTGTAGGATACAACAAAAGAGATCTAAAAACTCTTTAGAATGTGGGATGAGTCATGAACTAAAAAAAGACCATTGCAATAGAAAAAAGCATTAAAACCCACCTGAGGACACATCAAAAACCCACTGATGTTTCCTTAGTCTGGCTATTCAGGAAGATGCTTAAATTGATTAAAAAGTGACCATGTTCATAGGTTATGGGAATTAATATAACTGTGTTCTCCTAGTTCACATAGCCTCTGGAATATTGTAAGGCTTAGTGCACCAGCCATTGGAATCCATATTTACTGTGTGAATGTTTGTTAAATCCCTGACAACTCATTTTAGCACGTGGTAAGAGAAGGGCTGCGTGGTGCACCTGGGAAAGGCAGCGATACCACCAAGAGTTGCTGTGATGAGTATCGAGAGTGTGCACATGGGAAATTTGTACACTGCAGCTCAACTGCTGTAAATCAACATCCTGATTCTCAGTATTCTGACTTTTCCTCAAGGAAAGCCCAAACACCTGGATCCCAAAATGAAGAAAAAGGAATGTATGGGATTTTTTTCTTGTGAAATAGCTCAGGTGTGAGTTTCACTTAGTGAGTAGGGAAGTTGTCCATAGACTGAGTATAGGACTCCGCCAGATTTAGTTGTACCACTGTCTCCCATGGTCTTGGGAAGATAAATACCCAGCCACCCTGCCGCCTTTTGGAGTAATGAATTTTCTGCCCTCCATGCATGATATTGTGGGGAAGAGGGAGATCCAGCCCCAGCTGCTGACATGGACCAAAAAACTAGCACTGGCTTTTGAAAATAATTGCGTTCTAGAGATTAATCCAACATGGAAACTCAGGCCTTAAAATGCACTATCCACCTGGTTGGACTTAATGCTGTTTAAAAGACACAAGGTGAGCTCTTTTTCTCCCGTTCTCACTGGACAAGGGAATTGAGTCCTGTTTCAGTGCCTCCCTTCATGCTGGAGGATGGATGGTCATGGCTTGATCTGCCATTTGCTGTCAGGAGAGAAGAGTGTGGGGTGGGGGGAGCTCGTGGTTAACCTGCCTTGCTTCAGATGCAGCTGAGGGGGCCTGTCCAGAGGGGAGCACATCAAAGAAAATCAGTGTGGCAAGTTTGGTTCTTTGATGCAAAACCAGTCAATTTTTAGGTTTTTTAAACTCCAGGTTTTGTTCATTGTACAGACTGAGATGCCAGGTAGAGTCTGAAGATTGTCTGAAGTTCTTCAAGGATTTATCACCACAAAAACTTTCCCTCCACTGCTACCTTTAAATCTTTCTACAGCTAGTTTTAATCCTTTCTTTTTCTCCACGGTTTGTTAAAGCCTTTTGCCCTTCTGCTGTGCTGGTTGAGGGTATCACAAGGGAATGAAACTCCACATTGCTCATCAGTGGACCACCTGGGAGAAAAGTTTTCAAAGAGTGGGCTACAGGCAAAATCTAGGCTAAGGACCTAGGCTAAGGCGACATGCCTGATCCTGTGACCCTCACACAGACCCACCTCCCCAGGAAATCAACAGGACATGAGTTTCCATGCTGGGCTGGGGAGAAGATGCATTTTCTGAAATTCAATCTTCCGTATTTAGTGTGGGACACTGAATGATGACAGCCCTAACGAGAACCTGACGGAGAGAGTCCTGCAGGATGCACAGCGCTTGTTCCTGATGAATGATGTGGTGCAGCCAGTGACCGTGGATCCGTATGTGACTCAGGACAGCATTCGATTTTCCAAACTGGTGGTTGATATTGTTCAGGGGAAGGATACTCTCTACCATGTCATGTATATTGGAACAGGTAAGAGCATTAGGGCTTCAAACAGTTCCTCCTGCTTGCTTGCAGACCTAGCAGCTGTGGGAGCCCAGTTGTGAAGTCCTTATGCAGTTGTCATTCAATATGATTTTGGCACAAAACTGCATGGAAGTTGTTTGCCTGAGTAAATTAAAAGCAGGATGGAGGACTTGAGGCAGAGTCCCAAGTGATCAGACTGTAAATCTCCATTGTGTTTAAAAAGACCAATAACATTTTTCTCCCTCTTATAAAAACATGTTTCAACTAATCAGGCTAATAAATAACAGCGGGGAAGAGCAGAGGTCGCTGGAATGCTCTGTGGTTTCATGCGTGTGAGTTGCCTCTCAGTGCTATGACAGAACCATCTCTGAATGAGCAATAATAATGCATAACCTCCAGGCTTGCCATGGGTTTTAATTGTGTCTTTCTTCGCACTTCCATGTCCCTACTGGTGTATGACTCTCAGTGCTTTCGGGAATGGGCGTGCACTGACGTGTAAGGCAGATAGGGAAGCTGAGGCAAGTGCTTTTTTGTGGGAGCGTTGCAAGCCAGTGGTAGAATTAAGTGTATGATTTAGTCTCTTGATTTCTACTTCCATCCTCTAATTAGCAGGACACATTGCCTCTTCTGAAAAGCTCAGATATCTTGGATAAGTGAAGATGCTGAAGAAGGACAAAGTGTTATAAATGGTTGTCTTAGCCCATATTCATTCTAGTGATAGAGGTTGAATTAAATAGTTTGATTAATCAGAGCATATGGCCAGCCTCATGGGTATAGTGTTGTTATCCTCTATTGCAGAAGCTTGGACTTTAGAATAAGATGGATTGCTTCCAAAAGTGTTAATTTAATCTCACATCTGAATGCAGAGTCATTGCCTCATTCTCATGTTTAGGAGAATGGACCTTCAGGACTGTGACATAATTTATCTAACTTTTACCACCATTTATTTCAAAAGTGATCATCTTGGTTTATTATTTATATGTTCTAGCAACACTCCCAGTATGGGAACCTCCATGAACATTGATTATGATGAGAAGATTGTACTTAAATGGAAATACAGCGTGGTTCTGCCAATATGATATCTTGATATTTAAACTGAGGAGTCCAAGCTACAAAGCCTTAGAGAGAGCTGGAATACTTCCTGCCTCATATCATTAGTGTAGAAAGGTCCAATGCCATAACCGTAACTACTTATTTGTGTTTGCTTTCTGGCCCTGGTTAGTGGTGACTGAAGTGTAAGACCTGCTGCAAATGTTTAAACTTGTGAAATGCTTCAGTAGAAACAGCCCTGCCCAGAGGCAGCCGTGAACACAAACCCAGTCCTGAGACTAACTGAGCCCAAACTTCAGTCTTGTTCCACATGTGAGTGAAAGGGAAACTTCACATGGCGGCCAACCCCACCACTGTAAATTGCTGAGCTTTGGCACCAATGCAGAAGTTACTGGAACAGAAAGATTAAGTTTCAGGAACAATCGGGGCTGACAGACCTCTTGGGTGTTTCAATGCAAAATGGTGTGGTTGCCCCCTTTCCCCCTGCATTAATCTCCCACAGCTTAGCAGATCTCTAAATTGTTTAGGTAAGAGCACTGTGAGCACAAACATGTATGTTTCTGTGTATGAACTGCTCAAGCCATAACATCCCCCTCTCAAGCTGGCTTCTTCCAGGAAGAGGATCAATTAGGTCTGTGACCCATGCAGTCATTATGGAGGCCTCAGAGATTTCCAGCAGGGCTGCTGCATCTGTTGTCATTTGTCATGACATCAAATCACACTGATCTGCTCCATAAACCAATAGAAATACAGACTCAAGGCACCAGAAATGATTCCTGCTATCCTGGGTCACCTTGCTCTATAACTCACTGGTAACGGGACCAGACTCCTCTGCCTCAGCGCTGCAACAGGGAAATACTGCCAGGTGCTCACTGTCCAGATGGTTCACATCCTTCTGAATTCCCATTAAAGTGCATTCTCAGGTGGTTTGTGCTGAGGATTGTAACGATGTAGCTGGAGCTCTCTACCATGGGCAGCAGGTGACCCAGAACTAGGTTAAACCAGCTCTGTAAAGATGACATTAATATTTCACTCTTTAGGCAGGTATGAAATGAAGTCATTGCCTCCAAGATTTACTTGTGCCTTGTTTCTTGTTCTATTAGAGTATGGCACCATCTTGAAGGCCCTTTCTACCACTAACAGGAGTCTGAGGAGTTGTTATTTAGAGGAAATGCAGATCCTCCCTGACGGACAACAGGAAGCAATCAAGAGTCTCCAAATCCTACACAGCGACAGGTCACTCTTTGTGGGTTTAAATAATGGAGTGCTAAAAATTCCTTTGGAGAGATGCTCCATGTACAGAACAGAAGGGTAAGTAAATTTACAGCTCTAACATATCCCACTTCAGGTTAAAGAGAAAAGCACCAGGGTAACATATTCCAGTCTGATTTGGTTTAGAAGGCTTTTTATTTCATCAATAAGAGACGCCACTGCTGAAGTGCATCTCCTGATAGATACATTCATGACAGGAGCAATGAGGATAAGCAATATATTTTTTCTTTTGGTAAATGTTAATTAGTCCCCCTCAGAAATTAATTGTATGTTTACCAAGGAAGGGCTTACAATACTTACTTCTTTTTTTTTTTTTGAAACTTCATATTTCAGTGTTGCTTTTATTAAGTCCATGTGTTTTCCTGGTGGTTCTTATTGGCAGTATGGCTGAAGGTTTCTGAATTTGGGTTGCAGCCAGCCTTTCCTTGCTTATCTGAGTGATCACCTCTCAAACATATGATGAGGCAGGGCTTGGCTGTGTGGCAACTTGTTATTGCTTTTGGAAATCAATAGCTCATCTCAACTATGTGTGACACCTCTTACACCTGGATAGGTTCTGTGGCTTGATTGTGCCTTATAAAGGAAGTAGGAAAAATGACTTTTTCTAATTGTCTGCCTTGGCTCCAGAGCAGTCTTCCACATTGAAGTGTAGAAGGTTTTTGCATCCAAATGGTGCCTCTCCGTTTAAACAGGTGAGAGAGTGTGATAGCAACTGTTTGAGACAGATGCTCAAATAATCTCATTGGGTGCTGCAGGCATTTACTTGTTTACATCTCTTGAAAATACTTTTCCTTCTCCTCTCGTGCTTTTGCCCTGCTTTCCTCTGTAAGAGTTTTGTGTGAAACTGATGTCCTCTGTGCTAGACAAGGGGAAGGATTTTGTTAGGAACATCTAAAGGGATTCCCTCTTCCATGGCCTACTGCAAGATGTCCCTGTTCTCTTGCCAAAAAAACTGATATAGAAATCGGCACCATAATTTTATTTTCAATAAGTAGAGTTTATCTATCAGCTTGTACTAAATCCATGTATGTCTAAATATAAAATTGACAGCTCCTTGTTTTCACTGAACCTCTTAATTATCCCTTTCAGAAAATATGACTTGGTCATTATTGCAATTTGACACAGAAGTTTTTAATGTTTAAAGGTTTAGCTATGCAATCTGACAGACACAAAAGTGTTTAGTAAGAGAAAACCACAGCTGGAAAATGCCATCCTGTCCTCAGCCCTTTAAAGCAGAGATTTTTAAAAGTAGAACATAAGAGCTGTCCTCTTCAAGCTGTCCTGTATAGTCTCAGTCTGAGAATATTTATGTGTGTATACATATATATGATCCAGTTTCAAGAGAAATGAGTTCTTCCTTTCCTTTCCTAATCTTGAGTTCAGCTTTCCAGTAATTTATAGATGCTGTCCTATTTTCAGCCTGCCCAAGTACTTTGTATGACACTTCCATTAAAATTCAAATGGTGGAGGTTTGCTGAATTCCCTTAAAATGGGGCAAGCAAGAAAAAAGCAGTGACTGGAGAGCAGACGGGTGGGGTATCTCACAGGAGCACCATATTTAGGACCTGGAGGCTGCAGAGCAGTCCCCTACTTGTGTAAGCTTATCCCAGCAAAACAAAAATCTGTCTTCACAGAGGTTCCATTGCCTGCTGGTGACCAAAAGCAGCCTCAGTTTTATGCACTGTGTGGCACTGAGTCCTGGCTGAAATTAGTGGGAAGTTTGTGTACCAGTGCTGGCTTTTTTCTAAAACACACTTTCTGGAGGCACTTTTGAATGAAATAAGAAAACAGCCCAGTTCTTTAGGGCAGGGACACTTAAAGTTTGCCTCCATTGACTAGTTTCATGATAGAAATCAGCAAGAGAAACCAGCCACTGGGCAATAGCAAACTACATGAGAGAGGGTCTCTAACAGTATGGTGGGATGTGATGTGGAGGTCAGAATTTGCTGAATTTGGGTGCTGACCATTTAGTGTACTTGTGTACATTGCCAAGGGTCCTTTGCCCTGTAGGTGAGTCTTGTGGAGGGACTGAGCATTTGGAAAAAGGAAGGAAAAAATAAGAAAATATGGGAAAGCCAAGGAATTCCATCATTTATTTATTTGTTTGAGAGGATGTTTGTGATGTTATTAATACATTTTAAGCTAAGGGGGTTTTTTGTTGGTTTTTTGTTGGGGTTTTTTTTGGCTAGGAAATTTTTCAGCTGCAAGTGTTAGAACCCTTTCTCCCCTTAGCATCCTGGCTATGTAGGTGATAAGTCAATTTGACCTCCTTTGTATTTCTTTCAATCCTGAACAGTATCAAGAAGGATATTTTAATTTCCTCCAGTGCATTCCACCTGGCACTTCTCCTGGGCTGTGATTTATTGCTTATTGCTGTGTCTATGTTTAATACACGCCAATATTCAGCCACTACGGGAAGAAAGGCTCCCACCCCTACAACACTCTCTGCTTACTTTTTTGTTGTGCTGTGCTTTCGTAACTGGCCTCCTTGAAAAGCTCTGGTTTCAGCAGTTTTTATAATGTAATTGTTTTGGTGGGGGGGATTGGGAAGCTTGGAGGTGATGGAGAGAATTTGTGCCTCCCAGGCAGGAATACACATTGTTTGTTGTAGGCTCTGCCTTCTGTTTTCAGGAAACTTTTCAGCCTTTTACACCTCGGGGGCTGATGTGGGTTTGTGATTGCTGATACAGAGCTCTTGCCTTCAACCTGCCTTCCCCCTCCTCCCAGGGACAGGCAATCATGTATCGAGAGAAAATTGACCGTAGCATTGATCCCGACCCGCCTTCTTTGCTGCTCTGCTGCTTTAAAACCTCGGGGCTTGGTACCGAGGCTCAGAATTGGGGCAGAGGGAAAAACAGCAGCAAACGGAAGAGATGGAAAGGGATAAGGATTTCTGCCATCTCCTTTACTGTTTGTTTATTGACACGGCACCAATTTAATCTCTTAAATGGTGACCAGTAACTCAGCCCCGTGTCTTGATGTAGGGGGTGTCTGAGCAGTGTTTTGTGTGTGCCCACTGACCTGTCTCAGTCTGTCTTTGTGAACAGCCACTCTTAGCAACAGGGCAACGGGAAGACATCTGTAATGTCAGCTGCCCAAATTTACAGGCTGGACTTGGCTGCAGGGACCTTGCCCTGTGCGTGTGTGTTCCTGGCGTTTGTCTTTCCTGCTCTGTTGAGTGCTGCTGTTCTCTACTCACTGGAGACTCTTAGGAAGATGTCCAACACGAGCAAAACCTACAAGCCCTTTGAACATGCAGAATGTTTTGAAGGTTGCTTTGCTGGGTGGTGGTTTGGCTGTGCTTGCTGCTGAATTTTGCATGGCTTTGAAATCTGTGTAACTTCCCTGCAGTTTTCAAATGAGCTTCAATTTTTTACCTCAAGTTGCCCCCAGGCTTTGGTGAGGAATATTTGAAGAACCAGTACGGCAGCCTTATCACTGACACCACTGTATCTTTAGAATGTGCCTGCACAAAATCCCCAATCTGAATTTCAGAGAGCTGAGGACCTCAGATCTGGAGCATTATTTTCAGGTGGGACATATCTTTAAGGGTTAGTTTAGTAATTTTTTCAAAGGTTGGGGTGCAATTACTCATTTTTAGCAATTGAGATGAGACAGATAGGAAAATGAAGCTGGTTGTTACAGGGAATACTTTGTGATCTCTTTGTGTTGACCCTTTGCAGCATCAGAACCGTGGGCCTCTGAGCAGAAGGAAACCCTGAGGCGGGCCAAGGATTTTGATTACACATTTAAATGAGGAAAAGACAATGTTTGGAAATAAGACCAGACGGTCTCCTGAATACCCACTCTTTCTGCTGTCCCTGTCCAGAGCAGTTTATTTTAATGCACTTTATCTTGATAGTCATTCCTTCCTCTTCCTCCTTCCATAATTTTTTTCTGCGTAAAACTTGCAGTTAACATGGTGCAGGTTGCAGTTTTGGATGTGCACTGTGGTTCTGGGAATAGTTTGGCTTGCCTGTCCTCTCCCTGCCATGCTGTGGGCATCTCCCAGGTTGTGTCAGTGCCACCTCAGGTTACCTTCATGCCAGTGTGGATCCTCCCACTTCCAGAGCCAGATCCTCTTGCACATATCTATGACATGCTCTTATCTGAACTCTTGCCTGCTTTTTTGACCCGATTGCAGGGAGTTTGCTGTTGAGTGATGCTGAATTTTTGCCCTCCTGCTTGGCCTAAATTCTGCCTCACATCCCCTCCAGCCATGTGCTTAATGCAAAGCTGGCAGAAATGACTCAGCTGACAAGGACTCTTATTTGCTGACTTGATATCTATATGAGAAACACAGCTCACCTCTAAATAGCTCTGGGCCAGTGATCAGACAACTAAGTACATATACTCCTGAAATGGCTCCAGGGAGTTTTTGGAAGAAAACGGTCAGCAGCTGCACTAAAGAAGCAGAGAATTTTCTGCCCTCTTTGTCTCTCTCCAGAGTGGAACTGTAGCTCCAAGCACGTACCACGTCCAACTTTAAGGATGTTGGGATATTACATGGAGGATTGCTTTGTAGTTTAATGTTATGTTCTTCTTTTTTTTTTTTTTCAACTTCTTATCTGATGCAAAATCCTTTGCAACAAAGGAGTGAAGCACTTGAATGTAGAATTGTAAAACCTGAATTACAGGATTACCCTATTTCAAGAGTGAAACTATTGGGGAATTTGTTTGGAGAAATAATATAGTCTGGGAAGAGATCTAAAAATTTTCCAGTTTTGGGGAAGGATTTAATTGAACACAGGCTGTAAATCCTCTGACTTCTTCATCAGAATGATGATAGTTCCTTGAAGGACAAACAATGAACTGTTGTTGGGTAAAAAGCATGGGAGAGAAAAATGTTTTAAAAGGTAGGGGAGGGAACAACCCAGACACTGTTGTTCAGTGGAGCCCAGCATCCAGCAGATCGCTGAAGCAACACTGATGGCCAGATTGTTCATCAAAGATCTTGAAAATCCAACACCTTTTTCTGAGCTGAGGCTGTTGAAAATCTGGCCCAGATTTTGTTTTGAAGATCTTCTCCCTGAGAGTTTAAAAAAATATTCAGCACATTGAATATCCGTTTAAAAATAGAGGCAAAAGGAAAGGTAAGAGACTACAAAAATGTTGCGATAAAGCTTAATCATTAATTTCCATCTGTTCTGGCTGATATGGCCTCTCCACAATTAAGGGAATTAGCTAATTATTGTATCAGCAATAATGCTGAAAAGCTTTGGAAGACTTCATGGGCAGAAAGGAAAGTGCTCAGCCCCATGTTTTGTCATCCACAGTATCCAATAATACATCAGAATAAATCACTAAACATCTGGTTTGACATTCTGGTTGCATTTAAGTAAATAGCGAGACTCCCACTGACAGAGAATGAAGACATCAAACAGAACCATGATCACTAAAGCTCTTGGAAAGAATGAAGTTTGTAGATGAAATGGATCTGTGTTCTTTAAATAGAATTACAAAATTATACCATTTTCTCTATCCTGACAACACATTTGCATCTGCTGTAGCAGGCAATTACTCCCATATTCTTTAATGTAGCTGTTTATATATGTAAAGTTAAGTGCATCCATACTGTTTGCAGGATATGGACCTTTAAGGTTTGAAGGGATGGTAAGGTCTAAGGAACGTGGCTTTCGGAATAGCAGTCGAAGAGCTTCACTTGAATGGTCTGGGAAAGGGATGCGTCTGAAATGGGAAATAAAAAGCAGACAAGGGTAAGCAGTGAGGTAGTGAGCTGGGGCATGTTTGGTGTAAGGTGCCAGAGAGATTGGTTTTCAGTTTCATCTTATTTGACATTATCTTTAATGGCATGGAAGAAAGAAAATAGCATACTTTGTAGATGGCATTTAAATATGAAGGAATCACAAATAACAGTGAGGAGAGAGATGCAGTGCAGGGCCAGCAGGGAAACCAGCAAGAGGCTGAGTTTGAGGAATAAGCATGTGCTGAGATTTCTGGTGCATGTGGCACTGAAAAAGAGAGAGGACACGCAATAGGAAGGGGCTCTGCTCCCAACCAGATGAATTATTACAGTTTTTCTCATTTCTACTAAGTGCTCCAACCAATGGCATGCTTTATGTTAATTTTAAGCAGCCTGTACACTTTTAGGCTCCCACTTTTAGTTCTGAAGTCTGTAAATGACTCTGAGTGAACAGAAGGGGAATTTAGCAGTAGCTGGAGCCCCGAGTTATTCAATTGCTGAAACAGATGAAGGTCACTTCAGAAAAAGCCAAACAAAATCAGCTGATTTCAGGGCTCACTTCCTTTTGTCTCCTTACTATCACAACTACATTGCCAATTCATTTTGGGTTGCCAGGAGGGAGGACATAGGTTGATCATGCCAGGGCTTTTGTTTGCTCCCTATTTTTAAAGCATCCTGCCAACATAACTTAGGAACAGTTTAGTGTATGGATGCTTTTACCTCTAGGAGGTTGGCTTTAGGCCAACTCAGATCAATGCTGTCTAAAAGTCATTACCATCTGATGCCTGCTAGGTGGGCCGTGTGAAATTACTTTCAACACAGTGGCAACTGACAGGAAAGCATGTAGTTTTCTTGGAATATGTTATGTTAGGATGACATCGATGCTATTGTTATACAAACAAGATTAATAACTAAAGCTACCAGCAAGCCCCAGGGCAGATATCCATTGCATCTGTCAATTCTTGCCTTTTGCTACTATTATGTCATAAGATTTGTATTCTAGGCAATGGTCACATTCAGTAACGTGGCTCCTGATGAAAGGGTCTGCAGTCTTACTAGTGCTATGGCTGGTTTTCTTCACGTCTCAAGCTTCAGCCAGAATTTGCAGGGTAAAACACAGATGTGTCCAATGTTAATACTGGGTTAATGTATTGCTACATATGCATCATTAACTTTTTATCAGATGTGCTGTTTTACCTGTTTGGAGAAGAGGAGGTATCTGGAGCTGAAGTAAATTTGGTTTTGCTGGTTCAAGTTTAAAATTTAAGTACATATAAATACATAAAATATGTATGGGTTATAGAAAAATATAACATTGTACAGTCTAGTGTCTTCCATGGGTCAAAATACCCAAATATTGTGGAACTATGGGAACACCCCAGTCTGCAAGAGGTAAAGCTGGATTTCAAGAATATCCATTTACTTAAGTGATGTTCTATTGTTAAAAAGAGGAATGGACATTGTTTGATGGTGTTTTTATAAATACAAGGAAGAAGCACTGGAGAATGTGTAGCAGGACCATTTTGCCCCTTATACAGTGTCAAAATAGGCCTGCATTAGAAGGGAGATGTGTTTGATCCTCAGGCTGTAATGCATGGTCTAATATTTATTTGCCTTTTCCAACATACATTAATCTACAAAGGCTCTATCTAGTTGAATCTGCATCTTGTTGAGCAGAAAATAATTACCCAGAGCTTAACAAAATCCAACTTTCACAAAGGAGCCGCTTGAATATGGATTACTTTGTGCAGCCTAGGTGACAACTGCAGGCTATTTTCAGGTTTCTTTATCATCGTTCACACTGCTTTCTAAGTTTTCTGCCTTTGCAATTTTCTTTCCCGTCCTAAGTTCCCATTTTAGCGTAACTCGTGTTCTTAAATCACCAGCATCTTGCAGAGGCTGCATAAAGCACCTGTCTGCGTCCCTTGCAGTGGGTTTGCTCTTGCCTAAGCCACCCTTTGCCTGTCTCCACCTACACCACCAAACTACAGCAATTTGCCACGTTCACACAGAAGTCTCAGATCTGCAACCACAGAGCACAAGCGCAGGAGCACAGCACGTCTTAATCTGACAGCTGCCTCCAGACACTGACTGACACAGGGCAGAGACAGGGAATAACGCTTGAGTGCACTGATTTGCCCAAGCTGCATTTCCAAAAGGATGTCTGGTCCCCTCTGCCTCTTCCCATATGGCAGCCCTGGGGAGCATGTTTTCTTAAGGCTCAAAAGCCTGCCGAGGCTTGGAAACGGTGGTGCTTCGCAACCCAGACAAACATGCCCCACATTCAGGAATTCCTTCTGGCTATTCCTTTCATTAGGACTTTAATAGTATCTGAGTTTTCTTGTGGATGAATGATCCTGTCACTGGTAGTCAGAGACCCTCTGTACTTTTGTTTTTATTAGAGGTCAGTTTTGTTTGGCACAGTGACAAGAGTTTCTAATAGTGTTCGTGAAGGAACGCTTTTTTTTTTACTAATCTGTTTTACTGATGTAAAATAAATCCAGATTTAATCAGAGATGGCATTAATCTTCATATTTGAATACATGGAATGTTTTTTTATTTCACAGCTTTAAAAATAAAAATAAATTCCTATCCAATAAAGAAGTCACTGTTGCTAGAAAATGATGGAATGGGATGTCAGAAAGTAAGAAATTGAATAGTTGTGTAGCTTGTGCGAGGCCATAATCTATAAACCTCAATCGATTAAAGTGATATTGAAAATGTTAGGCCAGAAGGTGAACTCTAGCAAGCCCAGGTCCCTGATGTGGAAAAGAAAATGAGATGAAACTGCCTGTGAAAATCCTCTGTGTGTGCACTGCTTTTTTTTTAATAAGTAACATGTGTTTGACTCATAAATGGACTTCAGTTTTGGAGGTTGTTTTACACCATGGCTTTAATTTATGCATTCAAAACAAATTATGTGCAGAGCACCAATCACTGATGCTAAGCATGTGTGGGTGATAAATGACACATGCACACTTCAGTTTCTCTGCCTCTGCATCCGATGTCACATGCCAAAATACCAAACCTTGTCTGTCCAGATTAACATCAACTGTACTCCTCACAGTGGTGGTACCTGTGAGCTGTAGTATGCTCTTCCCAAGCAGGGCCCTGCTCCACAAATAGCCCTGTGAATTCCTTATGAAATATGTTGCTACTGGTCTTGAGGAAAGGGCAGTAACACCTGGCACGGAATGTGTTATCTTCACCACCTGAGAAATGAAGCTGCTACTTGACCAGCGTCTGACTAAAGCAACTCAGTTCCACTTGGCTTCTCTCCTCAGAGGGAACGATAATGGATCTGTACAGATCACTAACTCATTTCTGCAGTTTGAATTTTTAAAGGCATCAAAATTAGAGGGATTGTTTGAAGGTCTGGTGCTTTTTTTCCGTTTCTAATCTTATTTTCTTAAACCACCAACATCCTTTTGATTCTCGTTCTTCTCTTTTCATGCCATCTGGCTTTAGGGAAGACAGAAGTCTGCTCTTCCTTGCACGGGCTATTGAGGTTGTCAGTAATTATGATTCGGTTGGCTGGAAGCTAATATGGTTATTTGTTTAGTTCATCCCCTCTGCAGGTTGCTAGCAATGGGACAGTAAGCTAACCTTGTCAGGAAATGCCTGTCTGCCAAACACAGCCTCATGCTTACAACTAACACAGCTAAAACCCCTTTATTGCTTGCAAAGGGCTGTTCCCCCCCAGGTAACCATTCTAAGAGTGCAACAAACCAGTGTAGAATTGGAATTCTGAGGTCTTATTCCCCAAAAGAGCAAGGGGCACTCCTGTGCTGCCCATGCTCCTGAGATGCTGAGCACAGATGTGCCTTGCAGGACCAGGGTTATAAATGTTTGCACTGTACCAGTGGATGTGCCTCTGATGGACTGACTGGTGATGCCCATGGGGCCTAAAGGACCAGGTACAGTGACAGTTCTTGTGTCTCCCTGACAAATGGGACCTTCACTGCAGGTTCCAAACTCATGAGTGAAAATGCAGAACTGTCTCCTGGTTCAGTGACAGCATTTTCTGAGCAAACACAGTTTGGGAAGGAACTTCTCAGCCTTTGGGTCTAGAGCCCTGTCTCTGTACATCATCATATCCTGTCATTCCATTCCTGTTTGCTTTTAGTCATAAAAAAGGAGTGAGAAAAAGTTAAATGAAAGAGAGGAAATGAAAACTGGGAGAGTAAGCACATCCTGGCAGATGAAAGGAGCAGAGTTCTTTGTTGTGACTATTTCGAATGAGTTTTGTGGTACAAAACTTGGTATAAAATGGCATTTTTATGTGTCTTCTGTCTGGTAGTAAGAATGGGAAGAGGCTTTAGTAATTCTTTTTTTCCTTTGGTCTGTCAAAGCCTAACCTCTTGGGTCTGGTTCCATTGATTTGATGATCCATTTATTATACAGTCTAAAGTTTTAACTCTCAGGGGAAAATGACCAGAAGATGAAGTTATCTAGACCCAGAGCAAATTTAAGTGGAAATGAAAAACTTCTGAAATACAGATGTTTAAGCTTTAATGAAGATTCTGAAAGAAGATGTCATTCAGGACATTATAAAAAAGGGATTTTAGGCAGCATCAGCATACTGGAAGCAGAAGCCTTTTTACAGCACATGCTATTAGTGAAGGCTTGGCACACCAGGTGTCAAAGACCATATAAAAACTCTTTTGAGTCATAGGTAAGAGTTTTCATTGACTTCAGTGGGCTGTGGATAGTGCCCCTCTTGCAGAGTCTTAATCCTTTGTGTTATCCCAGATCACTGCTTTAGAAGTGATTGCAACAGCCAACAACAGGGAGGCTTACAGCTCCCAAACAGCAGGCAGCAGGTGAGCTCTTCTGAGCAAGATCTTATTTTCATGCAAATGACCTTAGTAAGTGAGAATGAAGAACTGGAAAAAAAAACCACCTTGAATAGGAGACACAAATGGAATTGTTTTTCAATTGAACGTTTTCAGTGTATGCCTTTATGCTTCACACAAGACATTTATTGCGAGGCAATGAATTAAAATGAATCACTTTTGATACTAATGCCCTATCAAAATAAATCCAGCCTCTTAGACACCTGTCAGGAGGTTCCAAGTCCCCACTGAAAGTGAGGTTAGTAGATGGCCAGAGGGAAACTGGGAGCACAGACCATGTGGTATCATCATCATCATCATCATCTTACTTTCACAAGCATCCCACTTTGTAGGATTTCATTAACTAAGTCATTAGCATTAAGAGAGTCAGTGTTAACCTGCTATGCTCAGGTAGTCTTCTGGGATAATGGCTTCCCTCTACCCCTGGGAATTGTGGTGGGAGACAACAGGATAGTGTGTCATTAGTTCCTTGAGGCATTCCTGGCCTGCTACTGAGGAGACTTAAGTGAAACGTTCCCTCTATGTACAATATAAAATCTGGGCAACTGAGCCAGTGGCAGAAGTCCCATTGCCTTTGAAACATCAGAATTTCATTGTCGTGTGTAAACTCCTTTGTATCTTATTTCACAGTATTTACATACTGCCCTGCAAGACTGCAGGCCCTGTGGCCTCTGTGAGATTTTTCAGCAGTATCATAATACAAAATGGTATTTACATGTAAACATTTCAATTTATTTTGTGTTCTGAGCACAGGGAAATGCTGTGCTATCTTTGCATTTTCCACACCATGATGCCTGATCTACTAAGAATGACAGTGTACTTCTGAAGCATTTTGATTTGGGTACGCATGTGTGCTTGCATATATTTGTCTTTTGGTACATGTTTACTGATGTGGTTTTATCTTTTAATGACATAAATAGGGATATGTATATTCTAAAGATACTGTAAGGATATAAATTAGGGTGGCTTTTGAAGTGTTCACTGAAAGTATTTGTCAGAAATGTCATTTTCTTGCATTACATACATTGTAATGCTTTTCCTGCTTAAAAAAGGGAAAAAATGGAGCAAATTTTGTGTAAGCAAATACATTTCTCCTCACCCCTAAGTGTATTGCTGTCAGCTGATATAATAGGTTTCTCACCAGAGTTGAGGCAGATGAGTATGCTCTGAGTCCTGAAGGGAGGCAGACAGCATAGCTATTTTGTTTTCAGATTTCAAATGGTTTTGAGGGCCTGCCATGAGATGAGGAGAAGTCCCAGGCTGTGATGGTTGTTAAATTACAGAGTGCTTGTTTTGACAGCCCGGCAGAGCCCGGGCTGGGTAGGAACTTGTTACACCCTGGATGCAGAGCGCGGGGCTGGCTGCAGCTCCCAGCCAACAAGTGCTGTGCCAGGCTTTTCCCAGAGCCCATCGCCAGGGCCTGCTGGCGGCTCTGCAGCTGGGTTACCGATGGCCCGTCAGCTGGGGGTCATGGCAGTGGCAGGGGAGCGCGGGCGGTGATTCAGTGAGTGCACTGTGAGGGATCCGGAGCCGGCTGCTCCCGGCCAAGAGCAGCACATTAGCTCCATGACATCCATTATGATAGCGCCAGCAAAGTGGTCAGTGCCTAACTGGGATATGCTGCAGCCTGTGGAGTGGCTGAGGGCTGCAGCACAGAACATATGGAGATTATTTCCTGAATTTATGCAGCACATGTTTCCCTATAAATTAAATTCAGAGAAAATGTGTATCATAATAGGGTGATGCTCGCAACATCCTTCCCTGTTATGAATTACAATGACCTCTCTCAGCTCACTGGGTGCCCAGTGAAATGGCTTCATGCAATTGGAAACAATAGTGTATGTGGTGTCAGGGTCTGAAAGCCTGACCAAAGGGCTCTCTGATGAAAAGCAGGGCCTATTTTTTTTCCCCCTCCTCCACTGCTTCTCTTTTTCTTCCTTTTAGAAACTGCCCAGTTTCCTCCTGAGGTGCCAAGTTGTCAAGAGTGTGGGCAGATGCCCCAGGGTCTGCTCTGTATTGAACTGGGTGCTGCCCTTGCTGAGGGGCTCCTGGACAGCAAAGGCAGCTCTGGATGTAGCAGCAGCCCCACTTCGTGGGTGAGAGTGGTGTGGGCTGCCAAAACAGCAGGACAGGGGTCCTTAGCCAAAGTAACGAGCAAAGCAGCACATGTCCCTTCTGGTCCTTGGACTGAGCATCCCAAGTCATTTTCTGGGTAAATATTTGATGTTCTGTTGCCTGGGGCTGGGGTAAAATCATCTTTGCCTTTTCCTTGGGTATGCTGAAGCAACTGAAGGAAAAATACAGTAGAGACAGTCATTGTAACTACCTTCCTAAAGCATGAAAAAGAAGTTATGTTCCTTACAACTCCGTGTGTGAAATCTTTAGTAGAGGAAATGTAGGAGCGGAGCAAACTGGAAACTCATAATTAAAATATAAATGTGTCTGTGTATAGATATATATGTATAAAGCAATGGGTACCAGACATCAAAACAATCTGGGGTTTGCTTTGGGACAAATCACTGTGGAGTCAGTACGGGCTATTAGAGTGTTCTCAGCTGTGTGTAAGGGACTTGCTTTTTCATTTGCAGCTGATGACAGGCTAATAGGATTTCAAAGATTTCTGGGAGGGAACAGTTCACATCTCATTGCATTTGAGCGGGTTTTTTTTTGATGTTTCATTATTCATACTAATACCTAGCCTTAAGAGTACATTTTATTACTCTCCTGTTTAGCTTCTTGAACTGAATCTTTCTCCTTGGTCCCTTGCTGCTGTCTAATTGGCAGTTTTCAAGTCACTTGGGACTTTTTGAAAGATCTTATCAGCCTTTTGTGTGATAGAAGAGAATGGATCATAGGGATTAAAAATAGTGTTGTGTATGTTTTTAGGTTTAGTCCTCTCTTTGTCTTTCACTAATACATGCATGATGTGGCTTGTAACTTTATGTTTTCTCAATGAAAATGAACAATTTGAAAGCAACTCATGGGGACGACCAATATAGCTGAATTTTATTGGTACAGACTACTTCTGTGACTGCTCTTCTCTGTTTAGTGGCAGTAGTAGCCCTAGTTATTTTTCTTTAGCAGCGCACATGTTGGGAACACACACTTCGCCTGTAAATATGGATTCAGGAGGAAAATGAATACAGCAGTGTGCAAAGCAGCCAAAAGCTTAGAAATAACGTTCTGCTGTGACTTTTCCAAACTGACATCTTGATGCTGGGATTATAAATGAAACCATTGTTCCAGCAAAGGCCAAGACTAATAGAAAGCCTTTATTACCGGTCCATTGGCTAATTCTGCTTGTCTAACCCCTTTGGATGGACACAGTGTCAGAAAACATAGTCACAGAGGTTGCTTTGTGTGAGATTTGGCCTGCTGCGTGATTACATGGGGGCACAAAGATATCTCAATGACAAGTGTTCTTTGACTAAAATTTGTAAAGTCATTTTCTTTCCCTAGGCCTTGGAGAGGAGTGAACTGATTTTTAATCTACAGCTTCTGTGAGTGATATTTGCTTTGTGTCCTATCACCCCTCTATTCATTTTTTTCCCCCTTCCAAGCAGGTAAACGTCTGCTTAGAAGAAATTGTATCTCCTGCTGAACCTTGGTGCAGTTGACAGCTGTCATATATGAGGACTATACTTGAATATGTGTCTTTAGAGCTAGACAGTCTTAAAGGGCTTTAATCTTTTGTCTTTGCACATGCAGGGAATGCCTGGGAGCAAGAGACCCTTACTGTGGCTGGGATAGCAAGCAGAAGCAATGTACCACCATTGAGGACAGCTCCAACATGAGCCTCTGGACTCAAAATATTACTGAGTGCCCAGTAAGTGGAAGGAATGGAAATATTTTATATATACTGATGTGTGTATGTGTAGAAGGGAGAAGGGGAGGTGAGTGTGTGGCAGCCTGAAAAGGACTGGCTGTTGTAAAAGCAGTGGCACACACTAATATCTGTGCACAGCTTCTTGTGTAGAACACGGAGACCCCAAATGTATTTGTTTCCTCCAAAAGAGGGATCCTAAAGCAAGCATTCAGTCTTCCTCATGCCCACCCATGCCTGGGGTGAAAAAGAATGGATCATGCTGCTGGGTTACTGCCGAGAACCATGTAAGCCCCAGCTGAAGCTTGAGATTGCTCAAGAGGGCTACTCCACTGTCTGCACGATTTTCTTGGCTTCCCTGCAAGTTGGAGAATCAGAGTAGCTGACTACAGCATCCTGGGGCAGCAGTCAGTTAATTTTCCTCTTGGATCCCTGAGCTGGGCCCAGGAGACAACACTGGTGAGAAGTGTTGTGCTGGCAGGAAGAGCCATCTAGGCAGCAGCACAGAAATTATTGCACGTGTGGTTTGCAAAGGGGACAGAAATACAGTGTGTACTAGAGAAATCAAGGGAAGGGGAGAGTGTAACTGAGAGAGGGGGTGTGAGAAAGACAATATTGGGTTTTCATCTGACTCCAGCAGACCAGAGACCAAATCTACATGATACTGCAAGGAGATGGTCTTTTTTTCCTGGCCCTGGTCTCCAAGAGATGCATATAGAAAAGAAGTGTCTCTGCTTGAATCAGTTTGAGTTGACTCCCCAGCTCCCTTCCCAGCCACCTACCCTTCTCTGACGACAATATCCAGTTCCTGGCTGTGATCCCCAGAAGCTGTCTGGCCGAGTATAATTCCTGCTGCTTGAATTGCACCTGCAAGCTGGCTGGGGAGGAAAAACCAGTCTTGTTAAATAAATTGAAGGTGGGGGAGAAATTGTCATTAATGTTCATTGTTATTATCTAACGTCAATTAGCATGTTAATACTGCTAAGTCCAGTAGATAGGGAGAGAGGACTGGATGGGTTATATCTTCAGTATGCTATTTCTGTCTGGAGGTGCTGGGATGTTTATTCCCCTTATCTTCCTTACTCCTCAGATATTTTCCCAGGAAATATTAGTCATTACTTCAATCCATCCTCAGCTTGGCAGGCTTAAGTTTTTCACTGCTGGATTCAGAGGCTTGTGTGTTTATAACCCTCCTGTGTTGAACTGGGATGCAGTGCTTCTTGATTGCCCATGCTGTTATCTCGTCCTGCTTAATGCCTGTGTCTGTTGATAGGTGTGTGAGGTGTTAATCCTCTAGTTTGAACATGTCTGCCGTGGTGCACACTAGGGAACAAACTACTCCAGATCATTGTTTCAAGGTCATAAAAATTCAGCACAGAATATTCAGGAGCTTTGGCTGTTCTTGGGGTGCTAGCTTTACATTAGTTTTAAGATTCCATTGTAGTTTATTTTCTGTGTAGATGCTCCTGACAAGCTGCCAAGCTGTTTAAAATCCACATGCAAGTGCTTTCTTTTTCTTTCACCTCTGCCACTCACTGGAATGAGTTCACACTGGCATGGAGTGGGATGGCTCATTTAAGCACCTACATCAGCAATATCCAAGTATTTCCTTGTATTCAGTGCAGGACAAAGGTCATGGTCAACAGAAGCAAGGGTCTAGAACAGCATGTGCAGATGAGCACTGAAAAGGAAGGGGAAAGCAATGACCCAATGCCAAAGTTCGCTCCTGCTAAAGACCTGTCTGTGAGTTTAGTTGGATGAGTTACTGTCATAAGAAGTCCTGGCTTTTCCCACCCCACTTTTCTGGGCTGAGCACCAGGCGCTCAGCTGTGCTGGTACAGCTGTATGTGAGATCACAGTCAAGTGTGAAATGGTGTAGATTAAAAGCACCCCTCCCAAATAAACTTTTCCTAACCCAGATAATGTCAGTGAGTTCTTCTGCAGCCTAGCCCACAAACAGATGTCCTGGCACAGCTGAGAGACTGGCATTCAGCAACTTTTAAAGCCAGAACTGGAATATTATTGAATTATATCCTACACGGGCCAGGCATTTGTGTGAGTCAACCACAACACTAACACAACTTGACTGCTGCTCTTCTGCAAACGGGCTTGTTCAGAGCTAGTCTGAACATCTTTGTACAGCACTACAGTGTGCCACAGATTCCCACTCTCCAGCTTCAATATTAAGGGACTTTAGATAGAGGCTTAATCATGTAGTGTCAACGTAATACATTGAGTAATGGTTAATATATGTTATTACTAGATAACATCCAGAATCTCCTAAACGTTCATTACTGAGGTTGCAATGTCAACCATTTTAACATTAAGAAATGGTAGCACACAAATTCCACAAACTAAACTGCTCTTCCATGTATGTGCCCATGCTTTATCAGGGAGTCCTGATACAGGATTGCGTGTGCTTTCTTGGGAGAAGGGAGTGAGGTACACTTTGATTTCAGAAAAACAGATGCATCCTATTTTGTGATATCTTACTGATGCCAACATGAGCCACCAGCAGGAAAGGAACTTTAGCTTTAGCTAACAAACTGTTAGCTAAGCTCATGGTGTCACTGTTCAGGGTGGCTGGCAAGTCAGGAATTGAGTATTCCCAATAAAGTGTACCATCCTCCTTATCCTGAGCCAAACAATGATCTTCCTTCCAGGTTTTCATCCCAGTCCCACTCTGTGTTTCCAGCAAACCCCTATCTTAGTCATATTGCATCTGTTCCATGCTACCTCATTTTCTTGCTAATCAGTGACAGTTTCCCCACTCTGGTTTTGGGTGTCTTGTACCTTGCCAATTCAGGTGGACTCAGAGCTGCAGTGCCCAGGGTAATCCTGCTCTGGCCCACACTGAAGCATGTCCAGTGAACAGAAAAGACTTTGGGTGCTGGAATCAAAATCTCTGAGTCTCTGAAAACTGAGAATTTTTCCCATGTCCCAAGGATTTTATACCCTGGACAGTTTTGAATGGCTTTTCATGGGAATTGCAAAAAGATGTTACAAGGACATAAATTTCAGTGCCTTGCTCTGAACACTAGTTTGTTTCAAGGAAAATATTGCTACTTATGGACAGTCTTTTTTGCTAGGTTTGATTTTATAAATGGCTTAAGTAGTTTCACTGAAACTTTGCAAGAATTTTCAGCTTTCATTGGACAGCTAACATGGAAACTTCCAGATTAAGTAATTAAAGCTTGGCAAAATAATAAGATTTTGATAGCTGAATCCTAAGATAAGGAATAGATGAATTGAAAGAACAAGGAATGCTTCCAGTCTTACCTGCAATAACAGAATAAACATGGAAAATATCCTGGTAGCAGGGATTATGAGTGGTCAGTCTGAATTTTTAGATCCTGCACTTGAGCCTTTAGATTCTACAAGGAAGAAAGAAAAAGATGAGGCCTTTGGTGTGAGTATGGCAGTTTATAAAAGACAAGAATTCCAGGATTGGCAATATTGTCAGGTGAGAGAAGGGCATTTGATCAGATGTGTTTTTAAAGATGTCCTCTCTGTCTGATGGGCACTGTTTGGGCTTCAAAGGATTTGCCCTGTAAAGGTATTCCTGAAAAAGATCAATGCATATGGGTTTTTATCCCACTTCCCAAGTTTGCTCTTTTGAAGATATTTTTGTGGATTTAAAGATGGAATAATAACCCATATGTAATTTCTTAAGTCTGAAAACTTCCCACACTCACAGTGTGACATGTTTATAAATCTCAGCATTTTGGTTATGGTTGCTTATTTGTTTAATTTTTGGGTTGTTTCCCAGTATCACTTATGAGCCAATAATTATTTGTCAACTTTTTTTTTTTAATTGATGCCACGGGCCATATCGTACCATTGATTTCTGAACAGAACTCCCTGCTGGAATCAGCAAGGCTTTCTGGCTCAAAATTAAATAGAAATGATCCAATACTTGGATTATGACTTTTGTAAGGCAGGAGGAAAAAGAACATAAAAATCTAGTATTAAATATCTCAAAGTACTTCTTTTGACTCCCCCTCTCCAACTTTTAGAAACCCAACTGTATTGATTTTTAAACAATGTTTAAACCAGCAAATTCAACAACAAAGCTCAGGGATCTCCTCTGTGGGCATCTTGCCTTGTAACCTGCAGCCCAGAGCACGTTTTTACAACTACATGATAATCTATTGCAAACAAAGGCTTACAGCAGATGCCTGAAACCCCCGGCTGCAGCCTGACAAGCACAGTATCAGATCTAAATTGCTTCCATGCCACTGCTGCATATTTTTGATGCTGCTGTAGATGGGTGAGAGGGGAAGATGACAACCCACCAGAGGTACATTCGGAGTGTCTAACGTAGTGCCAGTCTCGGAGAATAAGCGCAGAGCAGCGTGTTTCAGAGAAGGAGTGCTGGAAAGCACTCTTCCCAGGGCTGTGGTTGGCTCCCTGCATGGCTCCTGAGCAGCCTCACAGCCCCTCCATGTGTCAGTTTACTTGTCTGTAAAGCAGGGACAATCATTCCCCCCTGGGGCAGCCCAGGACCAATCTTGCTGGCAGCAGAGCTCAGTGAAGCATGGCACAGTGGGGTTTGTCAGGGTAGCTGGCTCAGATTTGGGGCCAGGGCTGTTTGCCAGGACCCCAGCCTCTTTCTTCCTTCACCCTTCGTTGCATGCAATACTGAGGCCAAATCCAGCGTTTCCTTCGCCAGTGGTTTTACCAAAGCTGCTGAGCATCCCACCACCACATGGGTGACCCCACAGGCAAGAGCCACTTGCAGGCAGCCACCATCTGTGCCATCTGCCTGCAAGGCCTGGCACTTTGGGATGGGGCATAGGGTGGGGAGAATGGAGGGAGCCACCAGGGCAGAAGTGCTGTAACAAGGGAGCAGCTGTACACAGGCAGGGTCGGCACCAATCCCTTTCTGCCTCGTGTTTCTCAACAAGTAGCAGAGGGGATGCCAGGGCAAGGGTGTTCAGGGCAGCTTTCAAGACATGGTCTTGGGCTGCAGGATTTTGCAGTAGTGGTGGAGTGGGAACAAGAAGGCAGTGGTGGCCAGGAGTGATCCCAGGAGAAACAGGTAGCACACATCCTCTCCAGACAGACTTGGGGGCAAGGGGCCCAGCAACCTGGTCCCCCAGCCCTCAGCTTAGGGCTCCCCTAGCAGCACTGGTTAAAACAGTGCACAGGAGAGCAAGCTTTGACGCCCTGTCTACTGGAGGGTCATCACCAGCCCTGAAACAGTTCTATTTCTCATGCTCTTGGTCTGCCAGGACTACCGTATTTTTCCTTCATTACAGCATGCAGGAAGCTGTCAAGTCCCAGCCTGTTCAGGGCTGTACAGGCATGAAGCAAAGGGCAGAGGGGACAGATAGCAGCGTGGTCTGGTCCATAAATTGTCTTGAGATGAATTCTTGCTCTTTAGGTGACTATGTGATCCTCAGCATTAATGCTAGTCATCATCATCTCCTTCACTTTTTGTTCTTCATCCACATGGCCATTTAGTCTCAGTTTAGAAAGGGAGACAGTTCTTACTGCGTGTTTGGACAGGGCCAAACTCAGTGAGGCGCCAGCCTCAGCTGGTCACTATGGTTATATGAACACTAACTTGGAAAATACTCTGCAGGAAGCCCAGCAGAGGCTGCAGTATGATGGAGTGGGGTCAGTCAGTACTGGCTGTGGTGTTGCTTGAAAGGCTGAAGCTGTGCAGTGTGGAACAGGGAGTGTGGTGGTTGTGTGGTGTGGCAGATGGATGCTTGCTCCTGGTGTGGTGCTGGCTGGGTCGGCTCGGTGCCTGTGTGCACATGTTAGGTATGCGGCGTGGAATTTGGAGGGTAAATATTGATGTGGCATTGTCTGAAAACAACCCTCTGTTTTGAATCCTGCTCGCAAGCACAGACAGCTCCCATCTAAAGCTGCATCCTAATCCCCCCGGCAGCTTTGTTTGGCATTTCTATTGTGGGCCTGTCTTCAGAAATGTAAACGTGCTATTAATGACTTTTTTTTCCCCTTAAAATTAGGTGAAAAATCTGACAACAAATGGAAGACTGGGGCCTTGGTCCCCATGGCAACTGTGTGAGCATTCGGATGGGGACAGCACAGGCTCCTGTATGTGTAGGTCACGTTCATGTGACAGCCCTCGTCCTCGCTGTGGAGGTCGCAGCTGTGAAGGGGCCAGGATTGAGGTCGCAAATTGTTCAAGGTACCTCAGCATCTTTGTGCTTCTTAAGGGAACAAGAGCTGTGTTTGTCCACAGCTTAGCTCCTTCCTTGTGACCATGTCATTGTATCCCAGCCAAAGTGAGGTGTGTGAGGTCCAGCTTGAAGTCAGTGTAAAATGAAGAAACCCAAGGGCTCTGAGCAAAGGGCCCTCAGCCAAGGCTCTTGGAAGATGAGCACCCCAAACTACTGTACACTACACTGTGCCTTGGTTTCCCTCAGCTGTACAGTGAGTACTGACCCCTCAGGAGGAGGTGAGTAAGGCGGAGGTAGTTGTCAGCCAGCTGAGCAGCAGACTAAAAAAATCAATAAGCTCATAACTTTTCAGAGTTTGGGTTCCAAGGCCACATTGCCAAAAACAAGCAGAGCTCCTTCAGAGCAACACTTGTAAGGACAGGGCTGAGCCTAGCTCCAGGCAAGGCTTGTTTGCCTTGTTCTGCGAGTCTGTGACCTGTCTGCAGCACAGCCTGTCTGCTGGGCAGGTGAGAGCAGCACGTCATCCTCTGGCAGCGAGCGGGCTCGGGAGGCGGCTGCCGGGACGGCGCTGGAACGGCACAGGCAGCTGAGCTTGTGCCCGAGCGCTGCCTGCCCACAGAAGCCTGGAGCTCAGCTTTGGCAGCATGGAAGCTAAATGTTCTCCTGTGGGGTGCCCAAACGAGGTGTTTGTGTCCATGGTACCCCACCACCATCAGACTACATCATGTCATGACTCAAGGGAAGACGATGCAATAGTGTAAACACTATTTAACCAGGGTGGGGGCAGCCAGGATTTTGGTAAATATTGGGTCAATACAGTTTTTATCTACTTTATCTTCTCCATAAACATTCATTCCATTAAGGACAGCTGCCTCTTGACTCATCCCTGGAGATCAGTGCTGGTCTTGGCACCAAAAATTCAGCAATATTCATGTTTTAATTGGCATCTCTCCTTCCACTTATGGGCTGTGCTGCCCAAAAGGTGTGCAGTCATTCCTGCCCCTGTGCTGCCACTGTGGGCTGAGCAAAGCCTTCCCCAGACAGGCTTTTTCTGTCAGTGGCAAATGGAAAACATGCCAGTGGAATGGGTTTCTCAGCACTGCTCTGACGGCAAAAGAGGCAGGAACAGCTTCTAAGAAGGGGATGAAAAACAGATTATTCAATCTTAAAACATAACAAAACAGCATGGTTTGAAAAATAGGGACATCTGGTCATCCTACATCCGCTTCAGCCCTCAAATTTCCTTTAATTGACTTCATATGGCATTGAGATTTCTTTCTGCAAAGAGGGAGTAGGATGTTTAAAGATGAGTTCTATTAGAGAGCTGGAGATCTGAAAGTGGAAGGTGTCTTTATTTCTGCTAAAAATCCTGAAACACAAATAGATGTTGAGACTTGTTGGGTTTCTGAGGATTTCTTTAGTAGAAATTACTTGCCCTTTTTGCAGCAGTAACAGCAACCTTGCATTTGATTGTTTTCATGATTTTACATGTAATCTTTCCTTTGGGTTAAAGAGTCGGGAGGTAGTAGGTGGTTTAAAACATAGCAGAATAATATGGAATACTAGGATTTTTATATGAGTGAATTCCTTGTTCTTTGACCTTGTTTGGGGTGGGAGAGGGGAAGGGAGAGAGATGAGAGAACAAGTAGAGGAGGGGGGAAAGATCTAACAGGGTTCTGAAATAAAGCTGCCAAGAACAGGCAAGAGTTGATAAAAAACACAAAAACTGCGAAGGGCAATGTGGGTTTTAACTTTCATCCTCTGCCCTGATTGGTGCTATGCCAGAAAATATTTCTTGCCAGCAGTGTTATTAGTTCAGTAAATGCTTTGAAAATTAACATCTGTTTTCAAGCTTAGCTTTCAAGAGTCAGAGAGCACCTGAGTTGTTTTTTGACTAGACTTTTTAGAAAGATTTTTCTTTATAAAAAAACACACCCCAGAAAATATATTTTTTGGCTTAAGGCACTGAAATGTCAAGATTAGGCACTTTTATAAGACACAGCATTACCACTGGCTCCATATGAAATGAAACTTGCAGCACAGAAGAGATGAGATATGGTTCCTCCTCTCCTGCTTCAAGGTCCAGTGCTGCCAAATCAGAGGAAGGTGAGCTTTAATAGATGCAAGATTTTAAAGATGAAAATGCTGGCTTCTGTGTAAGCACACGTTTGAGGCACCTCACACAGCAGCATGGCAGGAGCCGCCTGCATGTGCTCAGCCTCACACAGGAGCTTTGCCAACATCACCAGCGCTGAGGTGTGAACTAGGGGGTTTTACATCACACTGGCTTCAGGCTGTGTTACCACTGTTCAGCAGAGATGTGATCACTCATTAAACCATGAAACTCGATCCTGCCTCTGAGCTCTTAATTGCCTCTGGTTTCTACAGATTTAAGGTCACACTACAGTGACGTCTGCAGGCAGCCATGAAAGCTAGAAGCAATTATTGTTATTTTTAATGAAATTTGAGATTTCCACTTAATAGGATTCAATGCTGAAGGCTTTAGGAAAACACAAAATATTATGAGTTTTGTGATAAAAACATGGGAGCTGGCAGTGGTGTTGCTATAAGAGATTTAAAGCATCAGTACCTACTGAATTAGCAGAGGGTAGGTTTTTTTACATCCTTTGGCACAACCGGCATTCATGAGCCTCAAAACCTGAACTCTTTGCGCAGAAGAGCTCAGGACACACAACTTTGGGATCAGCCGTTGGGTCAGAAGAGCAGGGTTATGAGACATGGGGAAGATGATGGGGGAATAGTTAATGAAAGCTACACTAACCACACTATTGCCCAGCAAGTCCTAGGAGACATTTTCAAAATCATTCAGCACTGGCTTTATTATCTTCCTTTCCAATTCTTAGAGACTTCAAAGGGAGGAAAGTTAGGCCACTGCTAAGCATTTTTGAAACTCCCTTTTAAAAATCTCCCCCAATACAAAGTCTGGTTGAAATGAATTATCTATTCTCCCATGAGTTCAACACTTCCCCCATACTCTGTTCTCTCTCACTCTCTTTGTTAGAAATGGCGCTTGGACACCGTGGTCTTCCTGGGCCCCCTGCAGCACCTCCTGCGGGATTGGCTTCCAGGTCCGGCAGCGATCCTGCAGCAATCCCGCTCCACGGTACGGGGGCAGGGTGTGCGTTGGACAGAGCAGGGAAGAAAGGTAAGAGTTGCCCATGATGGTGTGTGTTCATTTCTGTGGTTGCAATGTTGGCAGCTGGAAGTGGTGGCTGGGAATGCAGATTGAGGCTGTTGGGCTCAATGCGCAAAGCGGAAGCAGCCCCAGAGCCTGGAAGGGATGCGGCTGTTTACGTGCATGGACACTCTCTGCCAGTGAGCCTGTGAACATCAGACACTTCAGAGCTGCCCTCACTCCCAAACAGGACCCTTCAGACCTTCACAAGTATTCCTGTCCCACACAGAGGGTTGGCCTCCTCCCGAAAGGGAGAAGCTGTGCCTCCTGTTGGCACTGTAGAGTTTACAGACACAGTTACTCTGTTCTGATCTGTCCCTGGAGTGGCAGCTGAGTATGTGCAGCTTTCACTGCCAGTTGCACCATTCCCGAGTCTCTATTACTTGTGTTGATGCTCCAAAAGCAGCTCAAGGCAAAATAACAGCTTAACTCACAGATTCAGGCTTGAGTTTTTGCAGGGCATGGCATCAGAAAAACATCTTTTTTCCCCTCTAAACCAAGAAAATTTCACACAAAATTACTAAAACCTAATACTTTCTGAACCTACAGAGCCATCTGCCCTATTATGCTTCTTCAAGCTTGGCCCCTCATGAAACACATGCTTCAAGGCATCCCAACTTCTTTCCAGGCCTGACATTTCATTAAAGGCCACCTCTGCTTGGCAGTAGGCTGTTGCTTGTCCCTTGAGTGGTCACTAAGACATATGTCTCTGCATTTCTCAGAACAAAAAGAGCAATTCATTTAACTTCCTTGTTTCAAGACATTTTAATGTTTGGTTTGATTTCTGTCCATTCACAATGGTCCTTTTTGGGTTTAAAGACTACCTCTGGGTCAATTGCAGTTCTATGTGATTAAATTTGAGAACAATATTGATTAAAAAGCTGAACAAAGTTACAGTTACTTTTGACAGAGAACATGAAATAGCATTCACTTAGGGCATGCTTCTAGATGCATAATGCATCTGGTTGCAAACTCCAGTTTCCTAGGGTTGAGGCAGCAGTAAAAGCCAGAATGTGTGAAGAGAAGATTGTCAGGTGTTTAGCCCCTGCCATTAGTGACAGATCACTGTTGAGTCGTCCTCCCACCATTCATCCCATTTAGAATATTTACTATCCACTCTCTCTCCTTGTGACACTTGGGCTTCAGTTTATGAGCTCTTTTGTGGACTCAGTGTTTGTGGAAAAGTTTTGAGACAGAGCACTTGAGAAAACCTGATCTCGACCATTTACTCCAACCGTCTCACCGAGCTCAGCCTGATTAACCACTCCCATTTGGTACAAAGGCTACATTTCTCTCCATGGACAGGAATATTGCTAATCTGACGTTTTGTCAGCCTCTGCTGGCTCTCTGTGCATGCATCAGTTGCGCCCAAATGCAGTGTGCAGCCTTGCGTCCCGCACCATTTTGTCCCTCAGATGTGCTGACATGGAGTTTTTTGAGCAATGCACTTTCTTCTTTCAGATTCTGTAATGAGAACAGTCCATGTCCATTACCGATTTTTTGGTCTTCATGGGGACCTTGGAATAAATGTAGCGTGAATTGTGGTGGAGGGATTCATTCAAGGCAGAGGTCCTGTGAAAATGGAAACACATGTCCAGGCTGTGCTGTGGTAGGTACTATTTATTGACATTGCATGAGGGGCACCTATTGACAGTAGCATCGAGGAACGGGGTATTTAGCTCTTCTCTCCATTGTCATTTTATTTCTCAAGCAAGAAGAAAATGCTGTCCTCAGCTTTTGCTGCAGAGGATGCTGAAATGAACTTTGAAGCAGAGGAGTGGCAGACTTAGGGACAGACTGGTGTACAGAGTACTTCCTTAGGCCTCTGTAGGCTGGTATCAAGTCCTTTACCTGAAAGCTCTAGATATGTTCTTTTCTTCTGTCCCACTCCCAAGGGTGATCTTGTTGAGTCAAGGAGGCCACACACACATCAGAAATGAGTTGCACTGTCATACTTGCATAAGCAACAGGTCCCCATCTGCTCTCTTTACTTTCCCTTTCCTGTTTCCAGCAGCCGTTTTAATTGGTTGTGGGGTTTCCTTTCAGTGTAAGCAGACTTGATCTGGAACCTCCCATTTCTTCACAAGCTGTTTGGCATTTACACTAGAATCATGAAGTCCTGAAGCATTATATTTCTTCCCCTCTGCCAGAAAAGAGTTGTTTATTTAGTTATTTTAAATCAAGAACACAAATATTTGTCACTGGAATTCCTCCCACTAGTGATGAGAATTGTAAAACCTCCAAATCCCCCCATTCCCGGCCAGCCAGAATGTTGTCTGTGCTCAATGGCTGCTCTAGACCAAGGATGGCAAATGGTTCATAATCTTCACTAGAGAGTTTGAAAGCCAACCAAACTAAAATAGCTGTAAAAAGATCTACTCTAAACCCATATTAAAAATAAAGTAATAAACTTTCAAGGAATAAAGCTTACTGACATTTTGTCCTCTTGGGGCTCCTCTAGGCTGACCTGCGAACAGCATCTCAGGGTCAGGGTTTGCTGTTATTATTATCTATTGCCTGAATTATTCTCCTGCCCATAATGAACTAAGCTGTCGAAGCCCCACAGGACTTTGAGTCAGCAAAGAAACACAAACCTGAGGGAGACATAAAAATAGCAAGCACAGTTTATCCTTGAGGTCCACCTGAAGCCTCCATAGTCACCACATTTTGTGCCATGCCCAGCACTGACTTGTGCCCATGAGGTCAGATAAGGTGGATGGGGATTGTTTTAGATCCAGAGGGTACACCCTTATTTTCTGAAGTGCAAATAAACCTCTGCTAGTTAGGCTGCTGCTGTTTAATAAGGAGGGAGTGGTTTTCCTTCTTGGCAGGAATATAAGACCTGCAACCCAGAGAGCTGCCCGGAGGTGCGCAGGAACACACCCTGGACCCCTTGGATGCCTGTCAACATCACCCAGAATGGTGCCCGCCAGGAGCAGCGCTTCCGCTACACGTGCCGGGCCCAGCTGTCGGACCCCCACGAGCTGCAGTTCGGGAGGAAGAAAACCGAGAGCCGGTTCTGCCCCAACGATGGCTCCGCAGTCTGTGACACTGACTGTACGTCCTGCCAGCTCTGAGGGACCATGGGGCAGGCCCGGGTGTGGTGGTGGAAGGGAGATCCTCTCGGAACAACAAGACTGTGTCTGCAGTAGTGTTGACATGTTCGACTGGTGTCACTGCAGAGTGGCAGCCATGGGGAGAGCCCTGTGACGTAGATATACGGTCGTGAACTCTGTGCTTCTGGCAGCGTATAGATTTGTTCTTGCTCCCGCCAGGCTGCCCCAAAGACAACAGGCGAGTAATGAGGGTGTAAAGAAGAGAAGAGCAGTTCACAGGACAATGTGTCTTTTCTTTCTCCCTGGAGCTCCCCTTGTGCACTGTCTCTCAGGTTGTTCCCTGCAGTACTGCTGTGATGCAAGGCAGCATCTTGAGGGCACAGCCTGGCCTGCCACAATTTGCTGCCCAGGGAGGTCATTTATCATGGTTATCAGTAGACTCAGTTTGTATGGGTACAAATTTCTTTTTCTGTCTAGTTTAGCTGTAGCTCTGGGAAAAAAAAAATCTTGCCAAGGGCTTTCAACAAAAACTATTCTGCAGGGCACATAGATCCTGATTTTGTTCATGAGCTGAACCCCTTTTTAAAAGCCCAACAACTGATTAATCTGTGATCTTATGGTGTCTTGTTTGTTTTCCTTGAAGCTCTTGTTGATGACATCCTCAAGACTGGTAAGACCTCTGCACGGATTATCAATGGGGGCTGGTCCTTTTGGGGGGCCTGGTCTTCCTGTTCCAGGGACTGTGAGCTGGGCTTTAGGATCAGGAAGAGAACATGCACAAACCCTGAACCTAAAAATGGTGGCTTGCCCTGTGTGGGGTCAGCGATGGAGTACCAAGACTGCAATCCTCACCCCTGCCCAGGTAACCATGATCATCTTCCTGCATGAAATTCAGAGGTGTTTTCCCAAATCTTAATGGTAGAGCAGCAACAACAACAAAAAATCTGTATTTCTAAGCTGCCTTTTTTTTTTTTTTTAAATTTTTATTTTGGGGGACTTTTTCTTATTTTTTTTAAAGCTATTGTAATGACCCACGTATGTGATCTTTAGTGCTGACTTAGGTTTCACCTCAGCTCAGAGGGTAACACAGCCACATCCTCTAGAGGAAGTAGCATGGTGGCTTGTAGCAATCCTTTGCTTCAAGAAGGTTTGATGTTCCATCCAGTGGAGGGCATCATGGTGCATCTGCTCCCTGATGAGGAGGCAGGCTTAATAAATGTGGCTTAATACTGTATAGAGATGCTTGATGTGGCGGTTCTTCTTGTGAACACTTGTTTCTTCCCCCTCTCCTGCTTACGTATTGTTCTTGCGATGGGCATCTACTCTTGACATCAGTTACCATTTCCTGCACAGCCAGCAGGGAGTATTCTTGCCTGGTTTCCTGGTTTTCGAGTTTGTCCTCATGTTTATGTTGCACTCCTGGTCCAGAATAGTAGTAATAGACCATTGACTATTGTATTCTCTCTCACTTATCCTTCTCCTTGCTCTGTAATAACTGTCTAAACTAAATCTAAGTGATCTTACACAAATTACCTTGCCTCTTCGCAGTTCCAGCAATTATCTACCTCTGGCAATACAGTTTGTGGCCTACACTTGAAAATGCTCTATTAAAGCAGTACTATTATGATTCTAAAATTCAATACAAAGATAAAATTCAAATGCAGATATGATCAGAATGTGCAGCAAGAGCATAGCAGGAGTGTCAAATATTGCACTCTATGGCCTATAAAAGGGAAATAATTCTAGCACTTTAAAGGCAGCTATTAGTACTATTTTGGAAGCTCTCAGTGGCTTTTCACTAATGTCTGTGCCCTTTTTCTGTGCTGTTTTCTCCCCTTGGACACTCTGATGTTTTACAATCTGTTCTGAGTGCATGATTACTATTTCTCTGTGTCTCCCTCCTTCCCTGCCTCACTCAATGTGTATACACAAATCCTGGGTTTATTTCGCTCTAAGTCATCAGGTCATTATCTTCTGAATTAATGGCATGTGGACCTGCAAACCAGGCAGTTTAGTGGGTGGGGGTGGGAGATTCAGGGATCTTAAGTCCCTCCCTAGCTTTATTATTAATCTCTTATGGGGTTATGCTTAGATCATAGAGTGGTTCGGGTTGGAAGGGACCTTTGAAGGTCACCTAGTCCAATGCCCATGCAATGAGCAGGGTCAATAAATAAAGCCTCTGAATTTCTGTTTCCTGAAGGCTGGGACTAGAGGACTTGGGCCTCCCACAGAAAGATCCCATATACGCTCCAGTTAGGTGCTAAAGTGCTTTTTTCCCAAGTAAATTTGCTGTTGCTATGAAGTTTCAGGACACAATATAGTAGTAGTAGTAGTAGTGGTAGTAGTAATAATAATAATAACAACAATAATAGTAATAATAATAATAGTAATAATAGCAATGCTGTTTTATAAAAAGGAAAGGAATAGAATGGAGTAGAATATTTCAGTGAATATTAATGACTACTACAAAGAATAGTTTCTATTTTTGGCACTTTATGATGCAGAGTCTTTTTGTGCATAGATGCATTCTGCATCCACAGAGGGCAGTGGATTTGTACCCTCTCTTGATGTGAAGTTCTTGTTGTCAGGCCCAAATGTCCTGGGATGCAGGAAACTGCTAGCTAGTGTGGGCAGGGTGGATGTGGAAGGTGGCACAATGGGGCTCTCCAGCTTTGTCACAGTGAGAGGAGTAACCAATGGCCTCTGCCTGTCTGTGCTTGCTTTTCAATGTCCTCCAGTGAAAGGCTCGTGGTCTTGCTGGACTCCCTGGTCTCACTGCTCAGCCACCTGTGGGGGTGGGCACTACCAGCGCACACGGACCTGCACCAACCCAGCTCCGTCCAGCGGGGAGGACATCTGCATCGGGCTGCACACCGAGGAGGCCCTCTGCAACACGCACCCCTGCCAAGGTAGCCGCTTCTCATCCCTGCTCCAGCTGGCTTCCATGGTGGTGGGAGCAAGGCACAGCTGCAAAATGTTATAAAACAAATCAGAAACACCACCAGTTATGAGTTTTTTGGCCATTCAGTCGATGTCCATTGAGCCAGGGGAAAAGGAGACAGCCCAGTGTTAACTGCAATGCATCCCCTTTCTCTTTGCCTGTTCACTGGCCCTTGCTCTGGCATTCTGGTGCCGGTCAAGCAAAATCTTGCTAATGGTTGATCCCTTTCAAGTAATTGAAAAAGCAGGAGCTTGGTCCTTCAATGTGGAAGTTGACATGACAAAAAAAAGGGGTCATGAGGCAGCAATCTATACCGTTGCTGAAGGGAAGGGAATCCTTCCTTTTTGTTTCACAGACAGCAGATCAGCATGTGCTGAGGATAGGGTTTAGATCTGTGCCAGTTTTGAACTACCTTTGTGTATTTCTGATCCAGTGCAGGCTGACTCCTGCCCTTAAGAACCTCAGCAAAACTCTGTTAGTGCTCTAATTTGTGCTGCCTGCTTGAGGTATCCCTGGGAGGCCACATCAACACTTGGAGGTCCTGGTGCAACATTGCTCCACCCTGTTCCTTGTATGTCTTTAACCAGAGAGCTGATCTAGGAGCCTTTAAGACAACTTGGTTCTGTGCAGTGCTTCACCAAGTGTTGGTTTAGTCCATATTAAGAGACCTACAACCTGACAAGTAGGGTGTGATGCTTGCACTGAGAAAATGAAATCCACTAAGGACCCCTTGATTAGATGTGCAAGAGAGGCCCAGGCCAGGATCTAGGATCCTTCAGCATGGGAGAAGTCTGGTATCTACAAAGCATCTTTTTCCTTCTTGGTGACTCTGTGTGTGTGTTGTCCTAACCCTGGACTTCAGGTGGCTGGTCAGAGTGGTCGGAGTGGAGCCTGTGTAATGAAGAGGGCATCCAGTACCGCAGCCGCTACTGCGAGGTGCACAGCCCGGACTCTTCCCAGTGCGTCGGAAACAGCACTCAGTACCAGGACTGCCTGTATAATGAAATTCCTGGTATGTACCGTGGGGTCCAGGAGGAGAGGGTGGGCCAGTTCAGGAGAGCAGCTTGCACCTGGATCGTCAAACTAGGCTGAGATTTTCTCTATTATATATTTGACTTGGATGCTTCTAGAAAAACAAGCAAACAGACAAACGCTATAAATTCCCTTGTGGCAGGCACAGGGTAAATGGCATTCCCTTAAGCAGCTTAACATTTCTTTTAAACAGAATTACCTTGATCTGTAACAAATAACTAGTATTGCTTCACCTGAATTGAAGCTTTTAACCTTGTATAGTTTGTCTTAGGCTGGGTTATAAAAATTGTCTCTGTTCTCAGTATGCATACAGGCAACAGAAGGTCCTTGATTTCAGGTATCAAAAAAGCATCCCAAAAGAGTGAAGAATTAAGGTGAGGCAGATGGACAAAATTGAGGTGTGAAGGTGGGAGATTAATCCAGGGTCTAACAGAGGAACACTGTTGATGGACAGATGGTCACCACCATATTCCACCGTGTGTTTTCTGGAAATTGAATCTCTCAGGCAAATATTTGATGTGGGTCTAGACTGAATAATGCCTTTCCACATGTTCTTTTTTTGGATTACAGTGCACTGACTTAAAAATCTGAGATCTCTAGGCAATGGTATTCTTTTTCATTGTTTTCTCAGCTACCATCTTTTTCCTAAATTGAAGAAGCTAAAGAATGATCAGGTAACAGTACTGGAATTGTAAGATCTTTAGAGAGGTTTTGTTGCATGTATTTCAAACCATGAGTTTATAATTCAATTTAGAGAGACTCTCAGCTTGCTGCAGAACATATGAGCACCTTCTCGTGTCTGGAGCACAGAGGGTTTAATTACTTGAAGAAGTAAAGGGATGGCAAAATGACAACTTTCTCCAATCTTCCTTTCTTTGTTTAGTGATCCTGCCAGCCTCCAGCATCGATGAGAGCACAAACTGTGGAGGTAGGGTACCACTAACTATATATCTTATTTTTATCTTAACATGACTTCTTTTCTCCCTGTGCAGTATCAACCAAACCATTAATCTACACAGCTCATATCCCACTGATAGCCTTAATTCCACTGGAGTCTTGCTGTCTGAGTCAGACTGGAAGAATGTATCCCATGTCCACTTGTCAGTTCCAAGGTTTTTATTTATTTGGAAGTTTGGGTTGGCCACTGAGGGTCATTAATTACCAGAGAGCAATTGCTTGTGTCTCTCTACCTCCAGGGTAAATGGTTCAGGTGGAAGGAAGGGTTATTCCCCATTCACCACTGTAAGCCTCCAGCTGTTTGGAGGCAAGTGTTTTTAAATAACCTATAAAGATTTCAGTGAACAGGGTCTCTTAGACAGATCCTTTGCTGATACAGGACGAGGTTAGAGGTTTACACTTGTCCTCCAAGCACTTCCTTTCATTCAAGTTCTCACCTCTCACAGAAACTGTGTCTCCTTTCTGCATGTAACTTGGAAAGATGCAGTCCTTAGCGTCACTTTTCCACTGGCCTGGGAGCCCCTATGATAAAAATGCAGATGGAAGAAAATGGCAGGTTCCTTTAATGTTTTAAAATGCTAGTTTCACACTAATGGCCACGCCAATTCCTGCTAGCATCACATCCCTGCTTTCCTGAAATCGAGATGATCTTCAGGCTGTCAAAATCTCCTCCCTGTAGAGATCATGGCAAAAACAGGCATGCCACCTGTGGCATGGAAATGTGGCTTCTCAGTTTGCAGCTGAGGGCAATCAATGGAATTAAGGTTTCAGCCCCTGCAATGTAACATTTGGTTTCCTGCGTCACTCCTCCCTCAGAGGGTGCAATGGCTCTGCTTCAGTTCCAGGACCCCTTGCTATGGCTTGCACTCTGCTGTTATGCACTGTACCCACATTTCCTTCTTTTTCCACCACCACTGTATTTGCTGTTGCTATCTACATTTTGCCATAGCTAATATTATTTATTAATGTAGTGTTCTACAATATTTGGCAAAGAAACCAATCAATAGAAATTCTGTTGATGCATCTCAGAAAATCCATATTTTCAAAATGATGAACCAGAAAGCTTCCCCCCTGGGGACTCACATGCTGCAAACAAAATAATTTGGTTTTCTTCCCCCTAAGATACAGCCAAAACTCATTTGAAAAAGCAGATGGGTGTTTCAAAGGTGAGAGTGAAATATAAGAGAGCTTTATGTATGCTTGCAAATGTGGCAGTGAAATGAAACATTCACTGCAATATAAGCAAAGCTGGGCAGGAGGAGAACGTGGCAGCGTGTCACATGGCTTTACTGAACACAGTTGCATATTCTGTTTTAGGTCTCATGAGTGATGCAAAGCCGGCAGAGGTTTTTAGAAAGGAAAGGCATTTTTGAAAAAGTCTTGTGACATTTAGTAGGAAATGATAATATTTCTGCTGGGTTTTTTTGGACCGTCATCCAAAACACAATAGAAAATGGTAATCTTGCAACGGAATTTTATAATGTGGTTTGAAAAATAAATGTAGCTCATCATTCTAATAAATTCTGTGTGTTCCTTGCTGTAATTGTGATTGAAGTGCATTACTTTGCTGTAGAACTCTATTGGTTTTGTTCTTTTTAAAACCAGGAGGATATTTTTTAACTAAAGATTAGACGAGAGCCATTGACTAATGGGCAGAATCTGCTATTTGAAAAGCATATCACTTAAAATGTAAGATGGCACCAAAAAAACTGCACACCGTGATCAGACTAAGAATGAGCCTCATTTAAAGCCACTCTCTGAGTAGTCCCATTTCTCTGCACACAGTCAAGTCAACACAGCAGTCTGTCCAAATGAATTGGCTTTTTAAGTATTACGGGAAATTTACCGCTGCAGTCGCCACTGAGGCGATGTGACTGACCCCTGGGGTAGCTGCCCTGGGGCCAGCAGTCAGGGGGTCCCCTCGGGCTCTGAGGCCTCTGTCTTTCCTGTTTGAAAGATGACAGAGCAAAGGCAGAGGAAAGGCAGAAGCATTTGTAGTTAAGTAGCTGATTCTTTTTCATATAGTCCCCCATGTACATAGCAAAATACAACAGGGTTATAAAGTTTTGCCATCCCATATTGCCTCTGGTTGCTTCAATAACTTGGTGGTTCTAAAAGTTGCTACTGTTGGTTCTGTTGTCAGTGGAGATCTGCTGGTGGGGGTTTTACTGCAGGGTGTGAGACTCAGTGTAGTGAGGGAGGAGCAAGGAGTGCTGTTTGACTTTGCCTTCCCCCCACCAGTCAGAGCTGCGAGTTAGGTACTTCCCAGTGTGTGGGATGCCCAGCTACAGCTCCTTCCAGAGTGCTTGCCTTGAAGGGTGCTGTTGCAATTCTGCATGGAGAGACTTCTGCAGGAGGCTTTTATAGTCCAAGAGCTTTTCTGTTTGAAGTATTTGCACTGTAGCTACCCTGCCAGCACCTGCCTGCAACTGATTTCCTATGTCTGCAATTTGTGGAGAAAGCCAACAAAGAAGTGTTTTTCAAGCACTGCCCCCCTTTCCTTTGTCTACCTTATCTTTCCCGTTCCCCACAGGACCCCTATTTCACTGTTAGCAGTACAAGTACACCTCAGAGGTAGTGCAGACACCAGAGGTAGTGCAGACACGGCCAAGGCAATGCCATCCCATGAATAGGCAAGAATGCTGAGCACACTTGGATTACAAGGGGGAGGAATGTGTATCTCCCCCACCCCACACACAGTCCCATAGGCATTTTGGGCAGCCGACAAAAAGGGCTTTCCCCTCCCTTCCTTCCCCTTCAGAGAAACACTGAGCATTTTTATCCCCTTATTTCCATGACACGCACATGCTTTGGAATCCATTAATGTGCATTGTTTGTATGGCTCATTTCTTTAGCTGTCAGCTTAACATAATGTTTAGTTTCAATATCAATAGAGGGGAGAGAGGAGAGACAGGGAGGGAGCTTTGAGAAAACAATGCATGAACCTGTTAAACTGCACAAGGCAGAGCTGCAGTGGGGAGACCGATTTGCAGGGAGATTATGTCAGTTTATGTTAGAACGTAAGACTCTGGCTTCAACAGCTTATTAATGTTGATCCCGAGATGTCACTGCTCTGATTTGCACCTGTGGTCTCGTCAGGGGAGGGAAAAGGGCTGTTCTTTAAAAATAGCATCTCTTATCATTTCCCTTGCAGGTTTTAGTCTCATCCATCTGATTGCCACTGGGGTCTCCTGTTTCTTCGGCTCCAGCCTCTTAACGTTTGTGATTTACGTGTACTGCCAACGCTGCCAGAGGCAGTCCCAGGAGTCCACAGTTATCCACCCAACCACTCCCAACCATCTCCATTACAAGGGCAACACAACCCCCAAGAACGAGAAGTACACCCCTATGGAGTTCAAGGTAGGGTACTTGAGGAGAAATACCACAAACAGTTTGATAGTGCCTAAATAAATTCTGTATTCATGTCATGGTTGGAACTGGGTAGGTCTGTGTTTCTGTGCCCAGCTGATGGCATTATACATGGGGTTGAAAGGGCATTTAGCTGTGCTGTCACAAAGGGGTTAAAAAGCCTCATTACTGCAGTGGGATTTTGTTCTGTTTCACAGTCCTGATGAATGCCAGTCTGGCAAGTACATACCAAGATACTCCAGCCCATTCTGACTATTGAATGTATACAAATTGTCCTCTAAAAAATCAGTAAGAGCTCAGTTCAGTGCATTGTTAGTGCATGGTAAGAGGAAATGGAGGGGAGGAAGAATAAAAATGGAAACTTCATTGCACAAATAGCTGGGGAAATGTGCATTGGTAGGATGAGATTTTGGAAATTCTTTGGTAACTGCCAAATTGGAGTGAATGAAAAAGCAGAGAGGGTTCTGCCCCCTCTATCAGTACTGGACAGAACTTACCCCAGGCAGCTGTGCAGAATTCAGTGGCAGTAGCAGAGAGGGGAGCTGAAGCCTTAGGAGATGAGTGCTGAAGTGGCGTGTGTTGTTGGCATGTCGGCTTGCTAAAGTGAACACCACCCATTATCAGAGCAGATAGGACCCCGGGTGCTGCAGACAATACCCTGGGACAGCAGCACTCCGTTGTATTTGAGCATCAGTCTCCTGGTGGAGCGTGCGATAAGAGCAGAGAGCAGTGGCATGAGTGGAGGGGCTTCATGTCACCACCGGAGGAACAGCCTGCCTAGGGTCACTTGAACAGTGTGGAGCATTATTTGAGACATGAACACAAGCCAGAAGGAAGCCCTGCAGCTGCTTCTTCCTTCATACAGCTACGTGCTGTTGACATTTTGATTGTCTGCCTCTGCTGGTCTGGCCCAGCTTCTCACTGAGACCCAACAATAAGATCAGTGGTGGGACCGTTACCACGGTCTAAACTCCCTGGGCGTTGAGGACTGTTTCTACGTAGGAGCTGTATAATGCTGGGCACAGGACAACTCCTGATACATGGCTATGATTTGCAGTGTGAACGCACATCAGAAATAAGAGCTTGCATCAAATAATTTGAGAAGGGTCAATGTTGTTTTGCTATTTTAAAAGAAAACAGTTCGAACTGGAAAATAACTGACCAGTATGGTAATAAGAATGTGGTGAATTCCTTGTTGGGTATTGCAGCCTCTCAGAGGATCCTGCTGCCTATAAATGCAGTCTCAAAACCATGTGTTTTAGCAAGCATAAGCCTACAGTTGCATACAGTTTAACAAGAGTCCAGCATCATAATGCAAGTCAGCGTAGATTTGTGGAAAGTAAATCACGTCAAGCAAATTGGATTCCTTTTTTAAATTAAATAAATATTGATCTAGATAGGAGGGAAGCAGCAGACATATCGGGATTTTCAGAGACTTTTAACAAAGTTTCACGGGATGTATTATTCTACACACTCTGCATATACAGGTTTGGTAATAAATTATTAAGACAGGTAAAGAACAGGGACTTGATCCTGGAAGCATCAAACTATGAGAGTAATCCTTTCAGTTGCTGTGGCAAAGTCAATAGGAAGACCCAGATTAAAAGGACTTGCAGGAATAAAGAAATGAGCAAGAGTATTCCCTTGTTTCTTATATAGCAAACAATGAAGAAAAGAGACAAATTTATTTTTCTGGCCAAAAGCAGGTAGTTTGAGGGTTGGATTTGTGTTAACATTTTCTTCATGATTTATACTGTGCTATCATGTGTTATCAGATGATGCTAAAATAGGCAGAATGGTTAAAATTTAGAAGGATGAGGTTGTTCACAGAACGATCTTGATCAATTGGGTAAATGGGTTATGAAATGCACTATGTCTATGTCAAGTGGTGCAGTGAAGTAGAAGTAATGACAAAGCTAAGCAAAGTTTAAAATAGCAGCAGATTAGTTAATGTAGTGTCAGGAGGGAGTTGACCTCTTTGATAGATCCATCTCCTAATACTTGATCTAGTGTATAGTAACAGTGAGCAGCTGTTAGAGTCTTCTTTCGAGGGACATAAAGAGCTTAGGCATTAGATCAAGTTTTGAAAAGTCTGGTTTATTTAAAGGAAGGCATTAGCTAACTGAGACTGTATGACTTGCATTGGGGGGAGAAGGGACTTGGACACAAGGAGAGATAGACCAGATGGGGCTTATTTATAGAACGTTAGGAAGTGAAAGAGTTCAAGTGCATAAATCTGCAGTCATTGGACAGACCAAAGCTAAATGTTTAGGAGCAAGGGGCTACTTGCTGAGAAGAACTCAAAGTCATACACTTCAGAGTGGTGAATGAGGCAAAGAGATTTACAGAAAGGGTAAAATCTATTTATTAAATGAAGCCTCTTTTTCTCCATTCCTGTTGAGTATTTCCTTCTGCTCACCTTCTCTGTCACCCCTCCTTTCCTAAACTCATGGCTGAAAATGTCTCATTTCATACTACAAATTTGCTACTCCTCAGTGTTCCCTTGAAGCATATAGCATTAGTGAAGTAAGAGGAAAGGTTCTGTGTGCTCTGTGCTGTGCAATTACTTATGGAACTTGTTATTAGCCAGGTTTATATTTAGGAATAACTGACAGATTTTTTTAAGGGTCATGAGGGAGTTTTTCATGCCTTCAAGGAGCATGTATGGTTTTATTGTGATGTCACGCAATTAACATTCAAATGATGGAGAAGCTAAAATTCATCTTCTGAAAAGGAGGGTTGGACTGAGCTTGGATATGACCCTATCTGAATTTAAAATGTGTACGTGTGAAAGAAAAAGGAAACACCTGAAATTCCAGGTTCTAAACCCAAGTAAGTTTCTATTCCGCAGATACCAAGAAAACCACCCTCAACATTTTTTAAGTAATGAAAGCAAAATAATAGTTGTAGGTCTGTCTGTGTGTGTGTGTGTCTGTGTGAAAGAGTTACTAAGTCCACAATTAAGGAAATAGAGGATGTGTAGACCACTTTTCAGTAACAGAAAATGATAATGCACAGTGACATGATGCTAGCAGAAGGCTGGCCATATGCACAAGTCTATTATTTTCCATTCTTTGATAATAATAAGCCTTCTGCAACCATCTTTAGTTTGTTTTCATCTTGAAATATCTCTGTTCTACAACCAGCAGGTGAACACTGTAGAAAGTTTGGCAGTGTTACATTCAAATGCACAGCACTGAATGCAAACTCATAAATCAAGGTAAATTTTATATGAAGGCAGGTTTTAATGAAGGAAGTGCTAGCTGATATGAGCCTTGTTGGCCATTTCAGCACAGCGGTGCAGTAATGCAGATCAGATGTAAATACCATACATAATGGTGACCTATTGATCATGTAGCTGATGCTAACTTGCATAGGCAGTGTTTTGCACAAGCATGTTTTATTTTTGTTGGCTTCTTTTCCCTTCCTGTTCTGCTTTCTCAAGAATGATGTGAGGTTTATTATTAGCTATTTTAGCCATGATGTCTTGAAAGACTTCATGCATATGCATTTACCAGCAACACGTTGATTTTGATTTGGTATTCACAGATCGTAGGGGAGAGACCTTTTGGGTCACCTAATAAGCAGTTCATGTTTCATTAATTGGTTGAAGTTCAAACAACACTCTGACAATATTGAAGACTGTGCAGAACAAAAGCATAATGAAATAAAAATTATCTGCTCTTCACATTTTGGCATGACGGGTTACAGAACCACCTGCAACCTTCCCAGCACTGCCACGCCGATTAGATAATAACTGACTATCAAAGCAGTGAGGAGATCTTCTTTTAAACATCTTGCTTCAGCTGCTCCGTGCCTTGTGTGAGTTACTTACCAGAGCTATGCTGATGGAAAGCCAGATGATCCTGCAGTAGAAGCAGGAGGATGTAGGGTCAAGACTGAGCCCTTGTGAATTAGGAACTCTTGGAACAGCCACACATGGAGAAAGGGTTTGGACTGAACTTCTTCCTATTGCTAAATCCTCTGCCAGTAAAGAGAGCCAACATTTTATTCTACGCGGGATTTGGACAAAGGCGTCTGCATGTTGGTGCAAATCCAAAATCCAATGGCCTTTGGATCAGGCCAGATGGGATCAGTGAGAAATGTAAGTTTGCAGGATGGTTTTGATGATGATTCTGCAGATTTTCTTTGCGATTGTGCTGGACAAACCTCCCTCTGTCCTTCCTTCCTTCAACACAGCTTTAGTCATGAGTCACACAGTAAAACTCTCTGTACCGATGCCTCAAATAAGCTGAGGAAGCACCTGAGCATTGCATCTTCTCTGGCATCAGCACTGCTGTTGTAGGAACTAAGGGCCAAACACTGAAGCAAACCAGTAATTTATGTCAAGGATTAAATTTATTGCGGGAAAAGATGAGGTGAGAACTGAGTGACATTGCAGGATATGGCAATGAAAGAGGGAAACTAAGTGTTTGATGTATCACTTGATATCTGAATTTTCTAGGACATTAGAACAATACACATTAAGTTCAGTAGAACTCTGAGTCCTGCACTTCCTAAAATTATACAGCAAATATAGATGCAGTTACCAGAAAATGGGGGGAGTATTCAGTAGATCACTTGGGACTCTGTATAAATTAGAAGCCACAATGAATATTTTCTAATATAGTGAGAACAATGATGTTGGGAGACAAATGACGGAGTGCAGAGCAGACACCCCCTGTGAGGGACTCCGGGCCCTGTGATCCACACTTCATTACTAATCCCAAATAATTCATGGCAATAAAATACTAACATGGAGAGCTGAGAAATAGAAACCAATTCTCTCTTTGGAAGAAGAATCCTTCTGAATAAAACAATAAGCTGGGTGTTTGGTGTGGCATTCAACCTTGCAAAAAGTTAGGAAAAAGAAGATTAGTTCAGTTGGTTCGAGCACGGTGCTAATCATGCCAAGGTTATTCTGTAAGGGTCATTCTATTGCGAGATGGACTGGATGATCCTTGTGGGTCCCTTCCAGTTCAGAATATTCTGTGATTTTATTCTGTAAAAAAGAAGTAGAGCTTAGGGTATAGGAAAGTGAATCTCTGTATGGATTTTAAATGTCTCTTTCTTGGTGATGGTCATTTTCATTGCTGCTGAAAATCACACCTTTTTTATAGAGAGGAGGCAGCCAGTGGTTTAAGTTAAAGCTATTTAAACTGCTGTCAAGTGCCCTAGAGGAATGTTTGTCAAAGTCAGCCTTGGTCTCTGAGGATGTTTACTTCTCTATGGAAAACTTTGTGTTTCAGTGTCCTGCCACTTAATTTGATGTGTTGCTACTTCAACTAAAATTGGCTAACCCATTTATTTTTGGTGATCACAGCACACACACTGATAGCACTGTGATATAAGCTTTTTTCTTTTCCCAGTGACCCTTTCACTGTGCATCATTCAAGCCCCAGGAAGTGGCTGTAAAGTTCATATATAAGGCAGTAGCTGATGATACCAAACGTTATCAAGAAGTTATCAACAGTGTCCCTGAAGTATTTGCTTTAGCTGCATGGCATTAGCTGATGTAATCAGCTGGGGAAAAAAAGCCATATATATATATAAATATAGTAAATCAGATTGAAATATAAATTCTGTTCCCAGTGAATTTCATGTTTAACAAAGGCTCTTTCCCTTGAACAAAGTGGCATTTAAGAACATTAAGTGCTTGAATGGTAGAGTACGTATTTTTAGTACTTACCATGAGTATAGTATTATTTGAAATAGAATAGTAGGGGCAGGGGGTTGAATTGGCAAAGAAGCATTGTGCCCTTTCTTGTATGATCCTGCAGTTGCAAATATCACTTCAGGGGACTCTTGATTTGCATAATGCCTACTATGAAGGGAAAGCAAGAGAGCTTACTGATGGGGAAAAAAGGATTAAGTGGTGCGTCTCAGTCAAAATCTATTAGTGTCTTTTCTCCCTTTATATCATTGGCTCGAGTCAAATTGAGCAGTCAAGCATGCCTGGAGGTGTGGCTGTCCTGGGATGATTGTGCCCAGAGAGGGATGTGCCTCTCCTGGCGCCGTCCCCACGCCACGGCAGCAGGGGCTCAGCGCGTTGCTGTGTGTGAGTCGCAGATACCGCACTCGCATAGATTAAGTATTTAAGAGTAGGGGAGACTGCCAATTCAGATCTGAGTGTTACCTTGCTCCTGCTCCCTTTGGGATACGAAGCAGCTGCTCACAGCAGTCCTCCAGTGGGAATTGAGTCCCCGCTCCATCTGCTTTTCATGCAAACCCTTGCGGCTCCACAGGGCTGTTGCTGCTCCCTGTAGGGTGGGAATTCTCACTGTTCCCTTTTCCCCACCATTTTTAAGAGAGTCTGGCTTTTGGGATGACTTTTTGTTTTTAAGACATGTTAAGGAGTTTTGACACTGTGGGTAGATGCTTCATATTAATCCTGTCATGTTTTTCTTTATGGACTCAACCTTCTCTGCTCCCTCTTTACAACCAGGCATATCTCCTCTGCAGCCAGGTTAGGGATATGGTTCATGCTCTGCCTTCCCACAGGCTAGGCTGGTCATCATGGATGTTCACATGAGCCTTCCTTTGGAGCTGTATTACTGCAGCTGTGATAATCTGTTTGTAGGCAGACAAGTTTTGGTTTGTTTTTAATTAGATCAATGAGTGTAGCTGGAAAATCTGGCAGGTTTTTGAACATGTGAGCTGCTGTTTCAGAACTGAAGACAGACAGATGTGTTCTAAAGCTTATCTGATTTTTCCAGCTACACTAATTGATCTAGTGACTGATATTACCTTTTTCTTGCAATTTTCCCCTTTCCTAATTTCTCTGAGGTTGACATGTACATGCCTGCACCCACCCAGCTGTGCTGGAAGAATAATTAATTGAAGAACTACAGGAATGGGCATAGCAAAATTGCACTGGACTGGCTGCTGCTTACTTACATGACTTCCCTCTACTGGTCAGCAGAGGAATATTTCAAATATACCCTTGCCTCATTTGCTAGAAGTTAATAGTTATCCCTTGGTCCGGGTGCTTGGGGTGATTCTCTCCTCTTTGTCTCCTCGAAGCTCTGGCTAGAAGTGTTATGTGTGTCAGCTGAACCAGGAAATCCTCGGTGCCACCAAGATGTGCAGGAGGAATTAGTTATGTGTTTGCAGAAGACTTTAAAGGGAGCTATGAAAGAGGCAGAGAGCTAAAGTAAAGGGAGAGGGTAATATTAGACAAACAATAAATACCAGAAAACATATAACCTTTGTGCTACACTTGGAGAGGAGCTGCCTCTCTGTTCTTCTTGAACAGTTCCACTTGCAAATAATGGATTCTTAAATAGAGTTATAAAGAAATTGAGATACGCGCATACAAAATAAAGATAGCTATGTCAGTATTCAGGACTAGAGCTCAGTTTCCAGAGTGTTTGGCAGCTCTGAGTGAGGACAGATTAAATACTTGAGCTTTTTTTTTTCTGGGCCATGACCGCCCAGTCCTGAAGAGTCATTGAGACCTCAGGGCTGCTCAGGATGCGCTGGCTGCTGCCACGGCATGGGCTGCATAGGCTGGAGCAACACTACAGCCATGGCCACTTTCCCTGGTGCATCATTTATATGTGCACGAGAGGTTTGGCATAGGGGAAGCAAGAGTAACTCTGCCTGCACTCCCACACAGCTGGGGGAATCCTCATTAAGTCAGCTCTAATATCGTCCTGAGATTTGGCACAAAGCATGTGAATAAAGGAAAGAACTGAAAATCTGTGGATGAAGGAATCTAGATGGACTGTATCCCAGAGTCTCTGAGAACCAGCTAATGAACAACTCCAATTACCTTTATAAATATCATGGACCTTGGGCAAACCCCCAGTGCCATGAATTGCAAAGGTAATACAAAAGTGTTAGTGAGAAAGCAGGCCAATTTCCGCCCTGCTAATTGAGTCACTGTTAAGCTGCAGAAGTCCAATGCTCTAAAGTCACACAAGTAGCTCCAGTAAGTCTGTGTGGGAAATGTCAGTTGGATTTGGGGTAAGACAAAACATCTGTGAGCATACGGGCCCACAATCACCAGAGAAAGCCTGGACCTTCCTCATTCAACCCAGCACATCAATGGGGTGTTAGATCCCGCTCTGTCTGTAAAATTTGGCAGTTGGGGCCATACTAGAGAGTGAAACCAGGAGAAACAAATGGGATTGACTCGACTGCACTTTCAGTTACAGCAATGGAAACTCATTGAAACAAATCTGTGTCAGTATTAATATGCAGGGAGATCTGAATTATTATTTGAGAGGCAGCATATCACATACCCTGATGAAATGAAAGGTGGTTTGGCTGAGCTGACAGCTGAGCCAAGGCCTAATGCTGAACAGGGAGAAATCAAACATAATCACTTTTTGCACAGAGTTTGAGCTGCAGATTCTCAGCTGGTTAAAAATGTAGCTTCACTCATCTATACATGTAAGGAAAAGAGGGTGGTATTGGTGTCTTAAATAATCTTGTGATGTGTAAATAGAAATTGGCTTGGACAGGAAGGCTGCTGTAGAGATTGAAACCTGGCTAATGGACTGTGAACATCGGGCAATTGTTAATGGGAACAAACAGGGCTATGGGGAGGAGTTGTTTGGGGCACTGCAAGCAGTAATGCAAGGTTTGGCTTTATTTAATATCTTCATTAATGAGCTTGGAGAGAGTGCAGTCAGTGTGTTAATTAAATGAGCAGAAAACATTAAACTGGGAGGTGTGTCAAAAAAACAGCCACTGGTATAGAAATAATGGAAAATGACCTGAGGAGGTTACAAATGTAGAGAGGAAATAACAAGGTGAGATGCAACATGGGGAGAAAACAAAGCAGTCTTGAGGAAAATAATCAAAAAGCACCTATTTAGAGGGTGGGAGAATTTGGAAAGCAGTAAGACTATAAGACACTGAATGGAGTTAGCAGATGGCAAATTTGGCCCAGTTTTTACTTTTATTTTTATTTTTACTACTTCTTTTTTCACCACTGCAGTTACACCTTTGCAATTCTCAGTCTAAATGCAGCACTGTGGGCTGGCACCAGGCTGCATGACTTGTGTTGGTAATTCACCAGAACAAGCAGCTCTGAGGCCATCCAAAACCTCAAGGCTGCTTGCTCCAGTATGACTGCAGCGTGGCAGTGGGAGCTGCCTCCCCCGGGCAGCCCCAGACTAGGTACCATCAGCTGAAGCCCAGTAGAGCCCAGTGCTCCAATCCATCATCTGCACCCAGTGTGACTAATAATGTCAGTTTTAAAGGGCCATGGTTATGCCTCTGGGGAATTTGTCTGAGTACTGGAGCATGTGCAGGGTCACGTGCTGTAGCTGTAGCTGAGGTGCTGAGCCTCTCTAGTAACACTCCTGTGTACGTGGGGCACCCAGGAAGGGTGTTCACCAAGGCACAGGAGTGCAGCGAGGAGACAGTTTTCACCTTCCCACACAGCTGAGATCATGTCTGCTGTATCCTGTGCTCCAGCTATATTGGGAAGCAGTTGGGGCAGCCCTGAATTCCTCTTTTGTGTCTGGACACCACGTCACGGGTGTTGCCACCCCCAAATCAGAGGCAAGTTGGGGCTAAATAGCAAGCCTTAGGCTAGACACCTGCACTTGCCAGTGGGAAGATTTCCATGACCTCCTCAGACTTCAGTTTCCAGTTCAGAAAAATACTTCAGTTTGCCTTACTATTACATGCAGTTTGTTTTGCCATCTTACTCATGTGCCTAAAGTCAGAGATGTGCCAAAGCATCCTTCTGACAATGGTCCTTTATGTTGCCAACTCTGAAGGGTTTTATAAGTTTAAAATGGCAGTAATATAACTTCTCTCCCTCCTAAGTGCAAGGATAAAATAACTGTTTTCAAACAGCTACAGATAACTTTAGCTATTCATTTTCTGATAATTGAATGTTAGTTCTATTGTCAACCTGAGCACATCTACAGATGCTGCCGTCATTTGGGGGCTGTTTAATTTATTTACCAATAACAGTGAACAAAGAATCTCCAGTCTAAAAATATGGTAAGCTTCCATCCAAAAAGAACATGCAATCCTAAGTTTAGTGTCCCAGTGGGATTTTTTTGTATCTCTTTTTGAGATGAATAACCTTCTTATACAGAAAATAGGTTGCTCATCTGTACATCTACACTTTGCTGTAAATCCTGCAAACAGCCTTATTGAATTCATCAGGAAAAAACTCAGTACATAAACTCTGGCCACTGCTGCCTTTGACTTCATGTAGGCAGAGCTTAAGAGGTTTTATAAAAGCATCAGGTGAGATAGTTTGCTTGGCATAAGACACTAAGCAAATTTTAAAGAAAAATCAGGAAGAGGAATCATTCAAGTCTTAAAAATCACTCCTAGCTTGGAGTAAATACATGGGTCTCATAAGGTCTTTCTGGCAACTTTCCATCTTTCCAGGGTTATTTGTAATTCTTAGCTTGAGAGGCACAGCAGTGTTGTGGCATCCAGTTGATCAGAAGAAAGGGAGCATGTGGGTGGGCCAGACGTCATGTATTTTCTTAGTGTCAGTTATTGCCAAAAGAGGTTATTTTAGTTGTATGGTTTATTTTGTTGAAACGTAATTATTATGCTAATTATTCCCAAATTTACTGGTTAATTATAATTCTGAGATCTCTGCCCTGGTACTTCCAGAGATGTACAAGCTTTGGGAAATGGTTCATAATATTAATATATTTCCACAACCCTGAGTCATTTGGCTAATGTTCCTACAACACAAAAAGTAACATCCTTTAACAAGAAGGCATGGCTAGCTCCATGAAACAGCTGATCTGCATCAAAAAGGCATTTTGCTCTCAATCTAATTTCATTGCAAGAAGCAAACAGCTTAAAAGGAACACAAAAGAGCCTAAATGTTGGATCTTGGTTTCATTACATCATTGCACAATTCCCTTATCCCTCCGTTTTCCTGGGAATGAGGGGGCGTAATGGCCATCCCACTGCTGCTACAGGAGGTCTGTTGGATGCTGTTACAAGGAAAGCTGGAAAGGCTGCCTCAATTCTTTTAGGGATAATTGTGTGACTGAGTTCAGCGGGAGTGTTGTCCTTGATTTCTGCAGCAGAAGGATGAGGGATGCACATGGGCTTCATTTGGATTTACTAAGAGGAATGGGTTGGCTACAGAGTTGCTGTCTGCTTCCTGGACCCTGATTTTAGACCTTCTCCTGTGTCCACAGTAGATGACCAGGATTAGCAGTGACTGGACTTGTTAGCCCTGGTTCCTTCATGCCTGCACCCACCCTGTGGTGAAGGAAAGGGGAAGTTTTTCTCTGTAGTACACTGGGATGTTCAACATTACAAACAAATTTCCAAGGTGGATACTTACACCTATGCAGCCTGGCACAGGCAGCACATCTCTGATGAGTCATGGCCATTGGAAAGGTGTGCACTGCATTGTTCAGCCTCTTCAGAGGCTGAAGTGGTGGTAACCATAAACACTGAAAAAAATAGTTTGAAGCTGCCCAGGGAAGGTCACCCAACTTTTTTTTTTTCTTTTTTACCTTTTTAAAGAGGAAAGTCTCATGGGTGGGAGGTAGAAGAAGTGAAATTATACCCGTTGACAGAGAAATAGTGGAGAAACTGTGAGTTTGGGGGAAATTGTCCTTGCTCACTGACTTCACTGGGACTGTGGTGCTGCTTAGTTGGTGAAGATTAACCTACAAAACTCCTGGGAAACTTGCTGACTCTTCCTCCACAACACCCAAAATAGAAAGGAAGATCTGGAGCTCAGAGAGAATGATGAGCGCTGAAAAGCTGAGTGCTTTCTACATGAGCAGATTAAGGAAATCTTGCTATCATATGTTACTCTGTGGGAACTACATTATGCCCCTAATTTTGGTTTTAGTTGTACATGTATCAGATGCTTTTATAAGTATCATTTTCATTTTAGCTTCTCAATAAATATATGGAATTCCTTGTAACTGGGAGTCGGGAGATGCCCATCTACTTTTTAAATCAAGTTTTGAAATTTTCATGACTGTATATTGAAAATTGAAACATTTGATCTGTTTATGTGTTTAGGAAATGTTTACACAGCTTATACTTGCAGCTGTAGGATGGGAGTTGGGAGTAGTACTGGAACGTGTAAAGATGTAACATACTGTTATGTGTAAAGATGTTTTGGTACATCTGGGAGAATGTAAGCAAGTAGGTCAGTGGATAACGACTTAATGATTTGGAGCAGAGGCATAATTTGGGGAAGTAGTGGCAAGGCCTTGCTGGAGAAAAGGGAACAAACGGAAAATCTGAATGATGACTTAGGCTAAAAATATCAATGGAGAAAGCTGAACAAAGTTAAATGTTTAACACACCCAGCACTTGGCTGTAACTGGGAGAAGCAGCCTGTGAGGGCATGTGAGTGCTCTGCCTCTGGTGTGAGCACGGGGGCAGAGCCCCACACAAGGGAGGGATCTGTTACCCTTCCCCTCAGACTCCTCCAGTTCTAACTGCAAACACACTAGCATGAGTGATCAGATTGTTCATATAATTCCATAAATATTGAAATACTCAGGATTCTGTTGTGCTTGGCATGGACATGCAATTCACCGATAACAAGGTTGGACCTCTTGGTTAGTTGACAGATCACATATAATGGAGCAAGCTGCTGCTCTTTTATGTTCTGTTAAACCATAACCATTTTAGTCCATCTGAAAACATCCCTGCTTGACAAAGCAGAGTTCCTGGGCCAGAGGGGTTTTTTTATTATATTAGTCATATGCCAATGGAGCCTAGTAAAGTGTAATTTAAAGAATGCAATTGAAGTTGGGCCTGCTTTTGAGTGATCCATTTGGCTGGGTTAGAGCATGCAGGTGGCTTTCCTTCTGCTAACAGGCCCTTGGGTTGAGGTTAGTGGTGAACAGACCAAAGGAAGCAAGTTATATCAGCTATGCCAGGATGGCATGACTCATACTGTAAGGGAGGAAGCAGGTAAAAGAACTAACTGTTAGTTGAATGGAGTACTTTTCCTAAGCACATTCCACAGGTTTTCATATTAGCTCAGTCTGGCCTCCCTTTTTACAGGGAATATTATGCTTGCACAGATACCAGAAGCTTCTTTCTTCTCAAGGCAAGATAGGACCAAAATGAGGGCCTGAAATGCATTTTCCTCGGTGTCTGGAATACACTGTGTGTATGGCACAGAGATTTTGCAGCAAGTAATTTGCATCTATAAGCATTGATCAGGCTTTTGGTTCTTTCTGCTTACTGAGCAGACAGTCCTAAAAGGTTGTATTGCTGGAAAGGGCAGTCAGTAGTGTTTGACATGGGAAGGAACAGACAAGAAGAGGAAGATACAGGTTGAGTGTCCGTAAAAATGTCATCAGTAGGGTCTGGAGGTGCTCAGATGACTGACATGTCTGCCACCCTGGAGGGTGCAGGATAGTGGTGTAGGAGGGCTCAGGTTGCAAAGGCAAGTCTCTTTTCCTTCCCTGAAGCCTCTGGTGAGGACAGCCTAAACTCTAGTGCTGCTTCAGTCAGCTTAGCTGCTGCAGCCACTGACAAGCCCCTGCAAAAGCACCGAAGGACTGTCCTTTCTAACACGACTTGCTGGGCATTGTCTTCAGGAAGCACTTCTTGGCCCTGGTTGTACTGGGGACCTGGCTCAGGGGTGGCTGAGGGGATGAGACACTGGCAGGAGTTGGGCTGGGAGCCAGGGTTGGTTTTTGTGACGGGCTGTAGTTGTGCATTGGTGACAACTCTCACCTTTCCTGTTGGAACTGATCAGTATTGCTGGGGGCATCCATGGGTGCAGCAGGCTGCTCCCATCCCACAGGAACTCCAGTGAGTTCAGGCTGTCAGGAAACTCTGACCTCGATGGCATAATCCACACAGCATTGGGGAAATGCCTTCCAAAAGAAAAGTTGTTTACCATCTCTGTACTGTCACTGTGAAGAGCTGCAGGAACGAGAGCAGGGGTTAAAACTCTGAGTAAAGCAGCACAGGAGTCAACTCAGAGAGATTTAACTGCAACCTCTTCTCCTGCAGTGAAGGCATGAGTGTGTCTGTGTACATCTCTAAATTTCACTGCTGCCTAATTTCCCTTCTACAAAATATCAACCAATTTCTAATGCCAAGGAACCTAATCATCTGTTTATTAAAATGAGACAGGCAATAAGTTTGTGTGGGGAAATGGTAAGGCAGTGCACATTGATCATGCTGATTTAGGACAGTACTGCCATCACAGCATTTCCAGAGACAAATTCTTTGCAGCTAATTGCATTATAAATTCCACTAAACCATTTTCCTGAGGTATTTCCCTAAGATTTAAGCCCTCCATCAAAAATAAAACCAAAAAGAGCAAATGACCAGTTGTGGGGTTTTTCCTAAGTAAGTAGGAACGTCTTATATGAACATAAGAAGAAAGAGAGGGAAAAAATGCACATCCTATTCATTAATTGCTAAATCTGTTGTAATGGGCTAGTTTTAAATGGAACATGTTGAAACTCACACAGATTTTCCATCTGAAAGCCAGAGAAGTTGAGTCCTGAGGTCTTTGTCCTCAGATCAAGATGGTCCTGAGCTGTTCCAGGTCAGGATTTTCATCTCACTAAGTTTCAGAGGTGGCAATCCTGGCATGTCATGTACTTAACCAACCCAGACAAGGCCCAGATGCTGGACCAACTTCAAGAGAGCTCAGAAACTGGGGCAGTGGGACTCAGCCTTTTCCTCTTCCTTCGTGCTGTGGCCATGGAGTTACAGTGCCTGCAGTGGGTATCCTGGACTAGGAACATCAGTAGGAAACAGCAGCCATCGTGTACAGCCAGTGTGAACACCTGTGGGGCTCACCAGAGAGCAGCTCCCCCAAATACTCAGTGGTAGTACTTAGTAAAGTGCCTTTCTACAGGGAATCTCAAATTTTGTTTTTCTCAATCTCGGTCGGAAGACACGGAAGCGCAGAGCGGTTAATTGGATCTCCCAAGGAAGCATAGCAAGCGCTAGAGGACTGAGGCTGGCTTCCTTGTTTCCCAGGCTCCAGCACAAAGCATCAGACTGCTGGCCACACTAGTTTAATATTTCTTTGGGTGACTGGGAGCAAAGCATGACATTTCCTTTTTTACTTTCATATTGAAGGGCACAAATTCTCATTTCTTGGAAATATTTGTCACTTAGAGCATGCCTATCCAAATTCTCTCCTTGGTTCCTACAAGTGCTGTGCTCTGGCATCATTTTAGAGACTCCAGGCAGGGGGAGATCGCAGTCAGACCAGGAGGAGGCTGGGTCTCTCCAGTTTTTATGTATGAGATGTGTCAGGCAGTACTCATTTCTGAAAAACTTACTCGGTGGTTCAGCAATTGGGAAATCTCTTTGCCAGGGTAGCTTTGTCACAGGAAAGCTTTTCCTCCTAACATCTTGTATGAAACTGGGAGTTGTAAGCTCCCAGGGTAGCTGTAGCTGTCAGTCTGCTGATTAGAAGAAAACATTTTCTTTTCTTCCTCCTCTCTCCCCCTCCCCATGCAGTAAAATGATTCAATTACAAAGAAATAGGGAGATAAATGTACTGCCTGTGGTCTTGTCTTTGAGCCCAGGGTACCTGATCCTTCCAGTGATCACAGCTGGGATGTGGATAAACCCTGACTGTGCAATGGGCACATGCACAGGGCAAGACCCTGCTCCCCATCTATAGGGAACCCACTGCTGTCAGGTCATTCTGCTGCTTCTGGGGCTGGGGAGGACAGAGCCTTTCCCAGAAATTTCCATCTGCACCTGCCCTCAGGCAGAACAGAGACTTCTTACCTTGCTGACAGAGCCACTTTGCCTGAAGTTCAGTGAGTTGAGTAAAGCTAAAGGAGCTGGGTAGTTCATGGACTCGAGTATTCGTTAATTAGTTCTCATCTTGCCCTGAGCTAGGTCAGATATGGGGTGTTTGTCTCAAGGGGGAACTGAGGTGAAGTGGTTCATCACTAAAGGAGCATCAGATCATGGCAGAACAACCATTAGGGCCCAGAACAACCATTAGGGCCCAGGACTAGCTGGCTCATTAGACGTCTCCATCTCTGCTCCTGACAGGAGAGATGCTCATACTCTCTTTAAATGTGCTGTTAATTAAATGTTCCCTGAAGATAAGGATGCTGTAGCAGCACGCCTAGTGTTGACTCCCAGATCAAAGGAGTGAGTTCACTGCACAGCAGCCATTAAAGGTGTACTTTGGAGTGACATAGACCAGAGATAGGCATAAGAAATTTAAGCCAGGGGTTAGTTGAAAAAGCTGTGATAAAAGTATCTCAGACAAATTCACAGAATCAGATGACTGTGAGGTAGGAGAAAGTTCCATAGAATTATTGCACACCCACACACACAAAATGTGATTTTATCCTTGTACATAGGTAACAGCTGGCATAGCAATGGGCTTTAATCTGGGGAGAGGGGGACATCTGCTTGTTGGTGGGAAGAGGGGAGGGAGAAAAAAAACATCTCTAAGTTTTTGTGGTAAAATGGGCATTTGTTGTTCTCATTTTTTATATTATTGTTTCCGACAATTGTTACGTGGTTGTTAAATTTTTTTAAGTAATTTTAGATTTTCCAAAAGTGACCATGATTTGTTACTTATACTGTAGCTTACAGAAGTGACACACTTAATATCGGGGGGTCCAAACCTGGATATCTACCAATGGAGATGGAGATCAGGTAAATGCACACCTGCTCTTCCAAAGAGGAAAAGCTGCCGTTTGGCACCTGGTTTGAGAGGGAGCCACAGGCTGTACCATGAGCATTTTGGAGGAGGTTAGAACTGAGCGCTGCCATTAATCACCAAGTTCCGTGTAGGCCCAGCATGGCTTTGTGTGACCATGGTGTTCAGACAACACGCCGTCCACCAGGAGACTCCGTGTCCCTGGAGAAGGCTCTGGGTCCATCCCGAGCAGTAGCTGAGCACAGGGCCGCTGAGGGAGACCTGGCAGGAGCTGTGGTCCCCCAGACCAGCCCCGTAGCGAGCGCGAGGCGCCGTCTTGCTCTCCCAGCCGGAGGGAAGGTGGTGGTGGCCGCAGCAGAGTCCGTGCTGGAGAAGGCAGGTGAGAGGGAGGTGTCTGCAGGTAGAAAAGAGTAATTGTGTGGCACTGTGGCCATGCCTGTCATCTCCTCTTCTCTTTTACAGACACTTAACAAGAACAACTTGATACCAGACGACAGGACCAACTTCTACCCACTGCAGCAAACCAATGTGTACACAACAACCTATTATCCCAGTACACTGAATAAATATGATTACAGGCCCGAGGCCTCCCCTGGAAGGACCTTTACCAACAGCTGATGATGGACAGATCCTATGGGACTGGATAACTTCCTATATGATTTTTTTTTAATTGATTTTATGGACCAAATACTGGCCCAGCCTCTAGATGTAAATATTGTACAGTAGGGTCTTTTTTTTTCTTTGGTTAATTGTGTTTCTTGTAAACAGCATATCTCCTTACAAGGACAAAAATGCATATGGACCATTCTGCAGAGCTTTTGTGGATATTTGGCTGGAGATGGCTCTTCTACTGCAACTGTTTATGGCTGGAAGGTCAACGTGCTGTCCAAGGCTGAGGTTGTCAAGGAAGGGGCTGTGTGCTGGGCTTGGTGGCCACTGAGCAGCCACACACAATACTGGCAGGACTCCAAGCCAGGCAAGAGGTGGCCACCTGGAGCAGGGCTGGGTGCATCCTTCCTGAGCCAGGACAGCAGTGGTGCACTGGGTGACACATAGCTCATGGGACAGGCCAAACAGGACTCCGTCATGCCAACAACTTGAAGAACATTTTCTTTTCCCTTTTTTTTTCTTATTTTTGATTTTTTTTTAAGTTTCTGAAAAAAAAAAAAAAAAGAAGTAGTAACTTTCTAGGGCAGTGTTCCCTGTATCTTCACCAGAATCTTTTCATATCAAGGAAATACTCTCTGCAGCCTTCTTTGGTAATATGCAGTTCAGCTGATGAGAAACAACACACAAATGAAGTGCATTTTCCGAAGAAGCTTTCCAGAATGTTTCCAGTCTTAATTAAAAGAAAATTATACAGGCAGTGAGACACTGAGAAAAGTAAATGTTGGAATAACATTGGAGACATGAACTTGGAGTGCCTAACAAACAAAGATGTTTATATCACTGGAAAAAGAGATGTGATGATTGCCGCACAAGAGCCATGGGCTTTTTTCTTTCTTCCTTTTTCTTTTTTTCCAAGACAGTGTTAACTCTTTTTGTTCTAGCTTTGATCCTGATTGTGTCTGCCAGGAGAGGCAAATTTAGAGGCCATGCTCTTCTTGGGGGAAGTCACCATGCTTTGGGCTAATATTTCCTCTTGTTTTATTGGGTTTTAGTTCATATACTTTCAAAAAGTGAGTAATTCTGACTTTACAGGGGGAAGGTATTTTTTTTAAGGAATGTTTCCGTAGTCTGACATGACCCAGAAAGTCTGCTGCACATTCCTATAGTGTCTTCCAGTCAGTACTCTATGAAATAGTAACACAGCTGAGTAATGTGCATTGTTTGCCAATATTTCTTTAATTTTTCTGAGAAAAAACAACCCAACAAACAAATGCTGCTGCAGCTATTGAAGTAAATTGGAGCGGTAGCATTATTAAACAGTATATCCAGCCTTGAAGTGTAATTTTGTGTATGTGTGTGACTGTGTCTATAAGAACTGTATTAGTCTGATGCAGAAGCCATGTTGTCTACAACCAGATGTTTGTCTGACATAATTGTTTGGCAAAAAGGAAACTTATTGCTGGTGCTTAATGTACAACTACATCCAGTGTGTTAGCAACGTGAGCAAGTTCACCGCTGTTATCATTCAGTGTTTCTAAATATTTATGATGAACTCCTGATGCTAAGTATTTTAGAATGTCGCAATACTGAGCATGAGATAAAAGTACACCCTGAAATACGCATGAGCTCCACGTGGTCCTGAGCTTGGCTTTGTTGTCTGCATCTTCCCGGAGCAGTGCCGTGCCCGTGCCTGGCCACGGGCTCAGCCTGTTCCCAGCAGCCCTGTCTGTCCGCGCTTGGTCTCGGATTTCGCTGTGAGCCGACATCGGTTGTTTCTCAGTGCTGTTCCTTTGCAGTTGCTTGTTTGGAAGCCCAGCTTGGGCCGTGTACTCAGCTCTTTCACGTAGGCAGCTGGTAGGAAATGAAGAAAGACTGTGTTGCTCGTGACAAGTATATTGCTTTTCCTGCGAGGAAGAGCCAACATGGCTCTGCAAGCCTGTGTGTTACGGTGGTTTGACCAGAGGGCAAGTATAAAATAGCCTCCCATTTCTAAATTACTTTGTTTGACTTCAGTTTGCAGTGATTGAAGGCTGTAGGGATATTTGTAATAAAGTGGGGTTATTAGCGCTGCCACGAGGACACCTTAGGCTCAGCAGTGCCTGTCATTTTCAGCAGCTGCTTTTCTAATTTAGCAGCTCATCCTGTTTCTGCTCTGGTCTCACCAGGTGAAATAGAGGGGGCAGAGGTAGAGGGAGAGATGCCCTTAAATAGATTTTAAGCAGCGGAGTCAGGAGCTGATGCAGACCTAGAAGACTGTCTGAAGCAACTGCTGCAACTCTCCAAGGTGGCACAGTGGTTCAGCAGCCCTGAACCCCCAGCAGCACAGCCAGGCAAGAGTAGCAGGAGCGGAGCAAGATCACTAGGGAAGCAGGATAGCACACTGGTAGCAGGTAGCCTGCAGGGAGGCTCTTCCCAGGCTCCTAAATCCCATTTGAGGAGTGATGACTTCATGCCTCGTGCCATAACGAGTTCATCGTGTCTCACTGATTTTCCATATCCCCCTCAGCAACACTTAAAATCCTGACTTAAAGTAGTTCTAACAAGTATGTAGCCCAGGGGTTGGAAATTATTACATGAGACTATCAGGATGGGATTTCCCAGCTTTAATTTATGTGATTTAGGAGAAAACACTGGCTCCCAAGATCATTCCAGCTGTTGTAAAATCAAAGCTATCACTGAGCTTCCCCATCAGAAGATTCCCTGTATTAACACACTCTGCAATTACCATGCACGTGGTAAGACTGCATCTGGAGTTTGAGGGGATGCAAGCAAGTCAAACCTTGCAATTTTCTCAATTTTCTATTTTTCCTTTCTCTTTTCCCCTCTCCCCCTTTAAATTTTTTTCCATTTTTGGCTTCACAGAATAACATGATGTAAACTGATTTCTTTTTCCCAGAGTACCATATAGCAGATGAAATTATTTAAACGTTCAAGTCACCAAGATGGGTGATTACTGCCATTGTGCTCAGGAGGTGGATATTTTGTAGGCTATTGGAGGGCAGATGCTGTGAGGGTGGTGCATGTGGTTATAGTTTCATCAAGACATTCCTTCTTATCAGCCATCCAAATGGATTCAGCCCTTTTTCATATAATTGGCAATCACAGCAAGGGGCTGTAGTCTCCATTCGAGCAGAAAGCAGAATCCAGGAGAGAGTGAAAAAAAGAAATCAGAACACTGTATTACTCAATTAATGTTTGCAGGAGAGTGCAGTTCTTTAAGGACGATGTTAATGCAGTGTGAATTGCATTTTTTATGAGCTCTCTAATGCATGGCAGGTTAATGACACAATGACACCATGTGCAGGGATATTCTTGCAATCCAGGTAATTTGGCACCTTGAGCATCAGGTCTGTAATATCTGTAGAAGTTTGAGTTGCTCCTGCAGCTGGATGTTACCCTTGCTATAATTTCCTATTCCTAACACCATCTTAAATTGGAGTGGAAATGTGTTTCCTTTGGGAGCATTCCTTTCCAGAAAGTTCATTATGCCATATATACATATATATATATATAATGTTTTTTCTTTTACTTCTAAGACAGAGAAGAGGAACCCTGGGTGGTTCCTATGTAGGTCTGGAGACACTGTGTCTCTGCAAACCCTTTGGAGCGAGTTCAGGTGTACAGTACATGAAATATGATGGAAATCTCACAGCCAAGTATGTAGTGGAAACATCTGTAATTAGGCCATTCTCTCTTTTTCCATGGAAGTGGCTGCCTTCCTCCCAGCCGAGGGGGTGTGCTCGGTGCTGTTACCCAGGGATGTTGGGCTGTTGCTGTCAGGCTTTCCTTGAGCAGTTGCCAGTAACTCACAGCTCACTGACAGACAAACCACTTGAGGATCAAACCATCACATAAGAGGTGCTGTTGCTCTAAAGGTGCACTTGAATGTTCAGCATATGAGCCAGGGCTGCTCTTAAATGTATGACCTGTACAGATACTACAGGAGAATAACATTTCTTGTCTAACCACCACTGTTCCTACTGCCTTATGTTCAGAAAATGAAGTGTTTGGTTTGAAATCAACAGAGAGCAGGAATGGAGCCTGTGTCTGACGCAGGCAATTTGATGCCTCCAGTGATAATCTGCTGTTCAGCCCACCTAGAGAGAAAACTGCTGTCCATTGAAATTGATTTATTCTTTGTACCAAATGTAGTGGGGGAGAGTTATATATATATATATATATAAAAATATATATATAAAAATGTAAATGTAAAGTTTCTGTAACAACTTACTCTTCTTTTTGTAACAGTGTATACATCTATCAGTGGATAGATACAGTATATATTTATAATATATACACACGCAATATATATATTTAGCAAAATGCCTGCAGAGGAAACTTAGAATAAGAAAGGCAGTGCTGGTATTCAGATTCCGCAGGGACAAACTGAAGAAAAAACCCTATAAAAATCTAGTACCCTTTCCATTAGGTTTAAAAACCCACTTTTGAGGTAAATGGAATATAATTTTTTAATTGAAAAGTAAATTGATTTTTCTAGTTAGAAATGCTGATTCTCCCCTAAATCATTCCGGTTAAGAGTTATTAAGAAAGAGATACTTGATACTGTTTATATTTTCATAATAAGCCTCCTAAATTTCTCATGTGTATCACTCTATTGTTTTTGTAATTATAAGTAGGGAGTAAATGTGCAAAGAAAATTAAAATAGCAAGTAGGAGTAACAAGTCTTGTACCATTAGAGCAAAAGACATCATCTGTTAGAACGGGGGAAATGTCATCTTCCGTGTTAAAGAAGTCAGTAACTGCCTTCTGAGTTATTGATCAGCATTACAAGCCTTGCCTTACAGTCACACCAGGAGGTTTTATCTGAAATTTAGGAAAAGAAGCCCTGCGAGCCCATGGCTTTTGGTTTTCAGAAGGGTGCAAAAAAAACCCACCAGGCCATGGAGGCACCTGGTGCCCTGGGTGTCTCTGGAGCTTTCTGTGTCAGTGGCCAAGGCTCTGCACCCACATCTCACCCCATGGGGCAGCCCTTGCGCACGGCAGGGGACAGCACCCTCGGAGCTCTCTGGCATGGCAGAGAAATACCCAGTAAATCAGGTCTGAGGGATTCTTTCTTCTCCAACAAATCACTTAAATGCCCTCATGACCAAGGCCTAAATTCCCAAGAGATGAATCTTTCCCTTAAGCTTTTTAGAAGAAAGCTTCAGGTGGCTTCAAGAGCAGTTTGGGGGTAGGTGAGGGAGCTTTCTGTCCAACTTTGTTTTGCCTGGTTGTCAGGGCCTTCAAAGCTGGGCAGAAACCCCTCTGGAGCTGGGTCCTTGTGGGATTTACCCAGTCTCAGCTGTTCTGCCTGGAAATGCCTTCTTTGGACCCTTTGGGAAAAAATTAATGTCTGCATTAATCCTGGCTGGAGGAGCAAAACCAGCAACCCACTATTTACATAGCCACAAACGTTAAGTGCTCAATAGCATTCAATGTAAGTTTGGGTCTTGAACCTGTTACTTTTTCCATTCTGCCTCCAGCCTCAGCTGCAAACTCACCCCTGCTATTCAAGAGGGTTCAGAGCTATAGGAGCAGCATTTGGCTTTCTGCAGGCCCCAGCCATGATTTGGTTTTAAACAAATCTGGTCATGAAAAGTATTAACACTGCGCTCTGGTTCTGACAGCTCCGTCAGCGGGACGCTGCTGATTCTCAGGCCACGGAGTCAAGCAGAGGTCAGCGTGGATGGGCCATTAATAACTGGAGCAAAAATGTTATTAGTACCAAAATGTCAAACAATGTAAAAGCCAGCCAGCTGCACAGCAGTGTGCTTTCTTCCACACCCCTCCTTAGACAGCATCCAGACCTGCCCATACCTAAAAGCCATGTGCTTAATTAGGAGCATTCCCACAGAGGAAGCTTTAGGGAGGATGCATGGTGTGTGAGATGGAAATTATAGGATTAACTTGTAGTTGAGATGGGAGAGTGACAGATGCAATACGGGATCTTGGATACATGGGAAATAATTATGTGAACAGAGAATGCTTGCCCCAAAACAACAAAACCTGGAGAGTATTATTGGACTCTGTTGTGAAGGCACATCACCTTTCCTATGCAATTGAACTTGATGGTACTTTAGCATAAAGGTGACCTAGACTGTAATCACTGCCTTTAGACACTGTGAATTTTTTTTTGGGTACTCTGTATTTTTATATATTGTACAATGTAAAGAATAATTCAGAAATAAAACAGACCAACCTGACAAGCCTGTGAGTTATTTCCCCTGCGTGGCCAGTGCACAGCGGGGCTTGGGCTCCTGACAGCACTGGCAGGACAGGCCAGTGGGAACGAGCAGGAGCTTCCTCCTGGCCTTGGTGGCCAATGCAATGCAAAATCCACTCAGCTGCTTGAGTGGGGATGGGGAGCTGCAGCATCCATCCTTCCTCCCTGTGTGCACTTTGGCTGCATCCTGAGGCCCAGGTTTGGATTATATTTGCCATGAGTTGTAGTCTCTGTGGACACCAAATTGTGTTACTGAATGCTATGCCAAAGGCTCCCTTCCCCCCATCACAAGCTCCACACTGAACCTGGGATGCCTTTCAAAAATGGTATTTCTGAGCGAGGTGCTCACTAAGGTATGATGAAAAATGAAATTCGGGGTGCCAAATCCTTGTACAGATCTGCAGTACCTGTCTCCCCTCTGCTCCTCAGCTCTCCACAGGTGATGCCGAGCCCCCCAAAGGCACAACTGCTCTCCATGCCAAGCCAGCAAAAAGACATTCATCCTCTGCAGAGCCTTTCAGCTGTGTATGCTCAGCTGCAATGGAATCCTGTCACTGCTGCTGCTGCTGCTGCTCAAGCCCTACATATTGATGCAAAAAGTTATAAAAAGCTGAGGGACACGTTTTGATTGAAGGATGATCGTAGCCTCGTATTGAAGAACGTTATAGCTCTTGTTGCATTTATTAATCAAAGTAAAGACCATGAAAAGTGACAGAGTCAGGAACATTTTAGTTTATGTTCCGATACAGCTCAAGACTTATATTGAAGTTCCATACAGAAAATTACACCATAATGTCGTAAAAAATAGATTGGATTGCTAATAACCTGAAACGTGCTACACCTGCATACATAATACTTTAATCCTACTAAATCATAAGCTATCATTTGGGTGTTTTCATATTCTCAAGTGTGCATACAGGAATTTCTTTTCAATGCAGACCATTAAAAAGTAATTGAGAGGCACAAGATCGGTAAAAACAAACTTGCTGTGAATAAGATGGATTTTTTTTTCCCAGTTAGTTTGCATGGTAACACAGGGAGGTCATTTCTGAACAGTTTTGTTTTGCATCAAGACACCTCTGCATACAATTAGAGCAAAGTATCACATTGGAAGCAATTTCCAATTTCCCTTAAATCTGTCTACCACCACATTTTTTTCTAGTTGCTAATTAGATTCATTAACATAACAGTTTCACTTGTAGCCTCAGTAAATTTTGTTGTCTCACCTTCAGTGTACATCCCAACTGTACCCTTTTCCCTCTTTAACAGTGTGGCAAACAGAGAAAGTTTCGTTATCTTGTGGTTTGCCCATGAGGTGTGGGAGCACTCACAGCAGTGTGGGCAAAGGGACCCAGGCCAGGCTGTGGAGCTGTCTGGGGGGACCACAGCAACAGCTGCAGCCCCACAGCCCCCTCCAGCCTGCCTTTGGCAGTGCTTGGAGGTTCAGTGTAAAAAATGCAGGAAAAGGAAAAAGCAGACATTTCCTCCTGACTCGTGTCTGGTCTCCGTGTTTCCTCCCAGCTCCCTGCAGTGGGGACGTGCTGAGCCAGAGGCTGCAGTGACAAACCTGCCCCGGCCCTGCCCCTCCGTATGAAGCCCATTTGCTGGTGTTTTCTTCTCTATCAAGGGATGGAAATATCCATGGCTGGTGGGGCACTTGCCTGGGCAAGGGCACTGCCAACACTCGGTGCTGTGGAGGTGAGGAGGGGCAGGGAACTGCAGTCCAGCACAGGTAACACCCGTGCTAGGGAAAACGCTGGAGCAGGGACTTGGATGAACGAGTTGTAACCACCAGAGAGCAGCTGGACAGATGTGTTTGGGCACCAGGGCATTATCCAGAGCAAGTTGTGTCAGAGCAAGTTAATTTCCTCCTCTGAACGGGCACCACATGGTGCAGATAGCATGGAAATAAGAAATATCCTGCAGCCTGATTTTAGCAAGGCTGTTGACTCTCTCGTACCTGAGCCTCGTATGCTGCCAGGAGCAGTGGCCAGGCAGAGCACCGTGCAGACACACTCCTTGGAAAGCAGTCAGGCTGCAGCAGTAAAAGAAGCTTCAAGTGAATCCCCTACTGCCACACCCAGCACTGCTACTGGTGCCCAGCACCCCCACAGGCACCAGTGCCCCCAGTCCCCCCATCACGATGTGATCACACGGCCTGGCTCTGACTCCTGAATTGCCCTCTGCCCACACAACCACTTCACTCCTCTGTGAGAGCCCATGTGGTTGAGCTGCTGTGACCAGGCAGGGGGACAGTCCCCAAGCTCAGCGGCATTCCCTGGGTTGGCCTTACCCAGCTCAGTGCAGCCATCCCGAAGAGATCAGTGCAGAGCAAGCACCTCCTCAGTGTGTGAGAGTCAACCCTCAGCTGCAAAAGCTCTGCTCCCCATGGTACCTCGTGTGTGCTTCCCTCTCGAGGGCACAGCCGAGGGACCACGCACTCCCAAACACACAGCTCAGTTACCAAAAGCTTTGGAGACTCATTACAAACTGTTTTGCTAACAGCTGAAATGCATTTTGACATGGTTTGTTTTGTTCATTCGTAAAAAAAACACTGACAGAGTTGTCATTGCACTTTCTGTTTAGAAAAACTGAGGTTCAAATTAATCAAAAAGGTGAAAGAGTTCAGCTGTGCCCAAAGGAAAAAACCCAACCACATGCACCCCCCGTCTTTGGTGAGATTTCAACCCTTCAGTCTGCTGACAGCTATCTCCAAACCAAACCATTCTCCTCTGGGGAAAGGGCTGAACCAGGCAAAGGTGATGTTGGTGTTGTGACAGAAATGTAAAGCTGTCTCTTGGCAGCTGGGCAGACTCTCACCTTTTCCTGCTTGTGATCACCTTGGCCTGCTTGTGTGATCGCAGGCCAGGTTTATTTTGTGACCCAGAGTTTTATCACCCTTTTTTTGTTCTGACTGGCCCTGTGTTGACACCTCACAGGAACTCAAAGGTGTGTAAGGTCAGCTGGTTTTCATTTTAAAACTACTAAGATGACAAGGAAACGTCGTTGTGCTGCACACCAGCCACACCCATCTGTCAGCTCTGTGGCGTGGATCTCTACAGCATATGGAAGGTGCAGCTCTTTGGGTCCTTGCACCAACTGAGGCCGATCTGGAACCCAGCAACCACTTAAAGCTCCTCCTGGCTGTGGGGAGCTGTGGAAAGTGTCTTCTGGCTGAGCAGCTGTGCTGCAACATTGTCACCCTTCAAAATAACATCTCTGGAGATTTTCAAGGTCAAACTTCACCGTTTGTGAACCAGCAATTAGCTGGAAGCAAAAAGTAGTCCTGGCTTTCCATCACTCTGGAGACAGTGAGGTGTCTCCCAGACTCAGGGCTAGCATCGACCACACTGAACAGCAACGGGCTGCTGAGGTTCGATCCATCTACCCTTGCTGTATTCCTTCATTTTTAAACCTCCCATAGTCATTTCCTTGCTGTCATGGAAATAATGGAGCCAGCAAAGGATTGCTCCCCTCTCAAGTGCAGGGTAATGAACAGCCATCAGAAACATTTGATATTTCCATGATGTGAAGCATCAATGGCCACAGAGAAAACTGTACCCATTTTGGCAGTACTTAATTTACTGTCTCGAGCAAGTGATCTGAATGAGAGAGCAGGCACAACGCTGATACACTTTTATTACCCTGCCAGGAGCCACATTATTGTTTTCTGTTTTCACATTTCTTAGCAACAACATTTTTTTGTTCATAGGTTTCTTCCTAGGAGCTCGGCTGGAATTATTTTTATGTTGTCCCCAGTTTACATGCTGACTTACATCAGCCTGTCCTCGAGCGAGAGCCTTGCTTTCTGCCTGAGAGCCTCCTGGCAATTACTGCTGTCTTCTGCTGATCCATCACTCCTTTGGTGCTGGAGGAGGCGAACCTCCCTGCCTGGCAGAGCTGCCTGTCCTGGGGAGCAGCTCAGTCCCTGGCAGTCCCCACCGAGCCAGGTGCTGCTGGAGCCAAGGAGGGTCTGGAGTGAACAGGTACAAAGCTGTACTCTGAGCATCACTCTGCACGCCAGCCGTGAGCCCCACAGCCCACCCCAGCCAAGATAAAATCATCTGTCATACACTGAGTGCACAAGGTGGGATGAGCTGCAGTGCTTTGCCCTAGGCTCAGACCTGTGCCGAAAATCTCTCTCAAAACGTTTGTTTCTGCACATCAGAGGCAGTGAAGGCATTTCTGTATGAGCTCGTGCTGATCTAGTTCACACTTCTGCTGCTCACCGCAAACCCTTCAGAGCCGCCTGTTCCTTGCCCACCATCACCCTGTGCTCTTCCAGCATCAAAACTCAGCTGCAAAGCTACATCCACAATCCCAAGCCTCAGCTCTGCAATCAAAGGCAGGTTTAGGGGAGCCCCGGGCAGAGTTTCAGGTTCAGAGCACGGGGGGGGGGCAGTTCCTTGGCTGGGGCATTTCCTCTGCCTGTGCTCCCCTGAGCCCCACCCCTCTGTGCTGCCCGTGGGGAGGTTTGTGTCCCCTGCCCACTCCTTTCAGTGCCTGAGCCGGGGACTTACCGTGGCTGTCAGTCTGTGGCCGAGCAGGCGGATGGACAGACAAAGGGATGGAAGGGGTCCAGCCCATCCTGGTGCCACCAGCAGAGCTCCCCCAGCCCTGGGACCTGCCTGCAGATACAGAGCAAAGAAACGGAGCAAAGCCAGAAAGCTCCCAAAGAGAAGCCCCACTGTGGCCATGGGACCTGCAAAGCCTCCCAGGGCTGTGGGGCCCTGCTGCCATGCTCAATAGACTCCTGAAGAGTTAAGGTGGTTTTTGCAGCCCTTGGCCAAGGATGACTTCAGTGGGTGGCTGGCCTGCCCTGGGAGAGGAGAGTGTGCTGCTCCTGGCAGCTGGCGTGAGGAATCCTGGCATGGTGCACACTCTGGACCTTCCCCGCTGTCGGCTCAAGCTCAAGTTGTGGCAAAAAAAAAAAAAGAAATCCGTTGTTGGAAATTTGTGTTCACATAGTGCAGAGTAACTTCAGTGGCATGTGCCAGGTGAATGTGAGTGCCTTGGGTCCCAAGTCCCAGATCTTGCTCCTGGAGCAGGTAAAGCCCTGCAGCTGCTCAGCTCTCCTTACCCACGGCAGGAGGATAAAGGCAGCTCCACCTGCCTTTGGGGGCTGCAGCTTATGTTTCCCAGCATCAGCATCCTTGGTGCTGGGCTGCAGCCCAAAGATGCCAAAACACACAGAGCCAGCATTTACAAGTGGCCCCAAGCTTTTCCCCAGCCTTTGCTGATCCCACAGTCGTTAGACATGAGGGATCTGTGAGATCTCACCCACATCTGGGCACATCTGGGCACAGCACCAAGAGCTTTCAACCAGCCGGCCCCAGTCCAGCTGCACCCCCATGTGCAACTGCAGCACAGTCGAAGAGGGAGATGCCAGCACCCAGCACTCCCTCAGGAAAGACAGAATAAATGTCATTTCAGTGCCAGGGAAACAGCAGACTTCAACAACAGCAAAGATAAAACAGGAACTGGGGGAAAAAAACTGAGAAAGAACAAGCACAGGGGCTTCACCAACACACAAAACTACATCAGGGCTCTGAGGTGGACCCTCAGTTCTCATCCTCCTAAGGATGGAGATTTCTGTAACACTGCAAAGATAAATACAACTGGGAACTGTATCATTGGAGGCGCTTTAGGCTCCCATATATAGCCTGGAAAGAGACTGTTGCTAAGAATAGTGGGGCCCAGATATTCCACAACATGAGAGTTGACAGATTTCTTCCCAGCACTAATAGGATGTGAGGCTATTTTAAACTTGCCCTGGTAAGTAGTGAGGGCGTTCTTGAAGAGCTGGTCCTAGAAAATAAACATGGATCAAGAGATGCCGGCTTGGGTTCGTTTCAATTAAATGCAGAATAAACACAAGGAAGGTTATCACAAAGGGTCTCCTTTCTAAAAGCCCCAATGGAGACAGTGATGGTGACAGCCAGCAAAATCAACTGGCCTGCAGCATCCTGAGCCCTGAGCCTGGAGGCATCAGGGTGTGAAATCAGAGTCCTGATGCTGTGGTGGGGCTGCAGACGCTGCCACCACTGCCAGGCCCTTCCCCTCCCTTGGTCCCCTCCCTGCTGGGGACCCTCTGCCCCAGCCCACCCCCTGCGCCCCTTGGTGCACCAGCATTGCCAGAACCCACCCCAAAACCTCACTAAAAGCCATGGAAATCTTTCCATTGGCTGGGTTGGGAGGTTGGATGAGGCTACATTTATTTAGACAAAACAACCCCCATTTCATAGCTGCAGTGGGTTTTGGCAGAATTGTGGCAGAAATAAACGATTCCCTTGTGCTTTCTGGGAAGTGATGAACAGTGATGGCAGCAAACTGAGTAACCTCTTTAATGTGCAACAACCAGTACGTAAAATAACACGCACTGCATGGTCAGAGTCCAGTTTTAAATAGAAATGACACAGGGGATATGTTACATCAACAAGTATATAGTGGTTTCAACATTATTTTCTCAAAAATAAAAATACAGCACATCGGAATATTGCATACAAAATGTAGAATTTGCCCTAAAATAAAATTCTATCAAATCACTTAAAAAATTACAAAAGTAAAACGCATACAAACTCCAGTAAAACTGAACAGTCTTACAAGTCAAGGATAGTTTACAAAGATGCTCTCCAACATGTAAAACCCTCTTCCTTCTCCATATGTTCATGCAGTTCAAAAAACCCCAACTGTTAGGTGTGTCCCATAATTAAAAGCTGTTTTTTATGACCTTAACAAGTACTTCTTTCTAAAATGCACAGTGGAAGACATTAAATGTGGTAGGGGAAAAAGAGATTTTAATCTAGCAAATATCACAGGCAGAGAAAAGCAATGTATCTGGAAGATGCATCATTTCCCTGGGGAGCAGGAGCTGATGGCAGGCTGCCCATGGGGACACCCTGCAGCTCTGCTGGGCTGGCTCAGCCCAGGTGGCAGCAGAAAGGTCAGGGCACACAGGAGAGCTGTGTGCAGGGAGGGGGCAGGGAGCCCAGCTCTGGTTTATGTTGCACTTTCAGGGTGTCCCTGCTGCGGAGGGACATGGAGCATCCCCCTCCCCTGGCACAGGTGGGGACAGCGAGGCACCCCAAGCCCCAAGCAGCCCTTCCCCAAGCCCCCTGGTTGTCCCACACAAACCTGCACATTCCCTCTGTGAAGGAAAACATGGGCTTGGGGTTGTCGTGGCTTTAACAAACACGTGGGCTAAGGTTGGAGAAGTGACCTCAGCCTGAAGGGAGAAGCTTCCCATAACGAAAAAAGGTTTTGCTGGTGGTATTTTCTTCATGTAGCAACACAAAGTGAGTGCAGTGAGTCTGTCCAGATGTAACAAGCAGATAAATCCCATGGAGGAAGCCGGTGGGGAGAGAGCCCGTGCGGGGAAAAGCTGTTACTGCAGAGAGCAAGTCCCACCTGCCTTCCCTGCTGCACCTTGGAGAGCCAGCGCCTCCCCGCCGTGAGCCACCGCCGGAGCTGGCCCTGTCCCCGCGCCACAAATCCCGTCACAAACGGAAATGAGGGCCAGAAACTCATCCTTGAGGAAGGAAAAAATGAGGCTCTGAGACAACTGGGCTGAAGTAGACACCCCTCCTGTGCAAATAACCCAGGTGCCCAACATCCCCCCTCCTGGGCATCCTGGCTCAGCACCTCCCTTCTCCCTCTGTGCCTCAGTCCCTGCCCTCCGCCAGGGCTTGAAGCTTCCCACGGTGCTGCTGGGGCTGAGCAGTGAAGAAACAGTGCTGGGGCTGTGGGGGGCATGAATTGATCCAAAAACATTGCAATCCCAAGTAATTGGCAGGAGCCAGCACATCTGTGCAAATATTTGTTTTTGCTTGTCAAAACTTTGGACAGAGTTGCATTTCTTCCTCTATTTATTAGTTTCATCTGTCTTGAAACACAAACCGCAAAAATTGTAAGCAGATTGACATTTTCTTCTGACTTCACTGGGGCTGTGCCTGCTCTGGGGCAATTCTCTGCCAGCTGAAGTGACACTCCTGGAGGGAGCAAGGCAGATTTTCCTGTGCCACCCACAACCCACCCGGCAGCAGTAACGGCTGCAGGAAAGTGAATGGAGTCTGTGCTGATGGTTACGATCCCCTCACGTGAAGCAGCGAGCCTGGAGGCTGCCTGGCTGTCTCTCTGTTGGAATGGCAGCATTTCCCTCTTCTCCCCCCACAGCTGGAATGCTGGGACCCACGGAAGGTGACAAAGTTCTTGTGTGTTCTGGCAGGGCTGGCATCTGCCCTCACACAACTGTGCACCCACACACAGAGCGACCTCCTTGCACACCCCACATCCCTGCTCTTCCCATGTGGTGCTTTAACAACCCTGAGAAGGGCAGCACCAACATCAAATACCAAATCAATACCCAGTACTGGTGTAGGTTTCCACATGGGTGTAGCAGTTGTCTTGCCAAGTTATTACCATGGTCCATACGTAGTATAAAAGGAACCTCCTCAAAACTAATGAAACATGAAAATGCCTTTGTCAGAGATACTTACTAATTTGCAAGTGACCCAACAGAAGAAATGATCAATTAAAGCCCTGCTGTCACACCATTACAGAGCAGTTATATCCACTGTGCAAACTGTGTGATTCCCATTCATATTTCAGTCACTCCTGACAATTAAATCACACTTCCCTTTCTTGTAACAGCCAATACATGCACATCAATCAATGCAGCTTGTTTATGTTGCAGTACAAGGCCACACAGTCACTTGCTCGGTTTACGGGAGAAAAAGCCCAGCATTAACATCCCCATCACCACAAAAATTCAAATTTTATATGGATTTGATCAATCCAATGCAATATTTTGGCACTGAAATGCCCCCTGGAACTGGGCCCTTCCCCTTACTCAGTCCAACCTGTTGCTCTCCCCAGGTTAGCACTACAAACACCGACAGAGTCTGGGGTTTTCCAACCCACTCAGAGATTATTGTTGTCCCACTCCCACTCCTTTAAGCTCTGTCAGATGGTTGGGAATAACTGTGAGCCTGAATACCTAACACACACGGTGCCTATCTGCTTGGCCTCTCTAGGTGTGAGAGCTAAAATCATAAGTTTCAGGTAAATTACAGTCTGCTTGTAACAGATTATCTGTTCACAATATGTGCAGAATCCTTTGGGTCTGCACTTTCTTCCAGCTGGCATGATTTTCTAAAAAATCTCCGTTCTTGTGTATATTAAGTATATGGTCAGCCAACCCATCCCTGTAAAATTGCTCTGGAAGCAAGGAAGCTCTTCTCCACAGCCCCAGCTCAGGGGAGCAGGCAGCCCCAAGGGAGGGCAAAGGATTCCAGAAGAAGTTAATGGGTAACAGCAGTGACCAGAGACAGGAACCAGCGCTCCAAGTGGAGCCTGCATTTTCTAATCCTGAGCCTCCCCCTGAGCAGCATGGGAGCTTGCACAGCTCCACAGCTCGGGAGAAGGAGAGCCAGCAGCACTGGAAGCTGGACCGAGGGTGTCACTGAGCCAAACAGAAACCTGAGGAGCAGACCATGTTTAAAATGAACCATTAGGAGAGAGTGGTCACTACGGAGCATCCTTCTCAGCATTCCCAACACAAACCACAGCACAATTACCTGTGTGTGAAGGGGCTCGGCACTGCTGGGGAAGATGTTCTTCAGGGCCGTGACCTTACAGGCCACAAAGAGAAGGAAATTCCAGGGCTTCTCAGGGCGCCTTCCTCTGCTGGCAAGTCACAGGGCATGCAGCAGCCAATGCTGTGACTGGTTCAAGTTAGGGAGACTTCAAACTTTCTCTCATTATTAAGAAAAATATTAACTGTTTTGAGCCTATTCTGCACTACTGCTAATGGCATCAGCACTGCTAAGGGCTCTGCCTGCGCTTCAAACTCAAACTTCCAATGAAGTGCAGGTATCCTGGCAGCTTGGACTCTTGCTGAATCCAAACAAGGGTGGACCAAGTGCTAATGCTTATCCAAAAAATATTTCTATGGGTTGAATTGCATTACTGTGGACTGCTCCTCCACAGAAGGATGCTGCCGTGGGGCACAGATGGGGATAAAATATTTTTCGTAGATCTCAGCAAGCACATTTACAATCCTCACCTCCATCCTGAGCCAGACTTGCTAATCTACTAAAATCCTAAAGCCTGAACACAGTGTGTGGAATGCAGCCGTGTCCCGCACAACTTCAAGTAATTCGGGAGCAGTCCTTTGACTTTCACTTGGGCAGATTTCCACCAGACGTGCTGGGAACTCGGGTTGAGCCCTGACTGCAGAGCGGTGCCTGCAAACCCAGCGCAGGTTTCCAGCAGGGCCCAGCTGGGCTGCCCAGCCCTGGAGAACGTCCCTGCTTTGGTGCAGGGGCATTCATGGCTGTAATTCAGCCCACGCTGCTCTGCCGGACACAGGGCACGGGCTCTGCGCGGCAAGGCTTCGGCAGCGGGGGCTGCAGGGGTGATTCCGGGAGAAGCAGCTGAAAGCCTCCCCATGAGTGACAGAGCCAACACCAGCCAGGCTCCAAATGGACCTGGCACTGGCCAAGGCTGAACCCATCAGCCATGGCGATAACACCTCTGGGATAACAGATTAAGAAGGGAAATGAAGTTACTGCCCAGCAGCAACTGCAGCCAGAGAGAGGAGTAGCTCTGCAGGGACCCAGGTCAGTGCAGAAGGTGGGGCAGGAGCTGCTCCAGGCACCAGAGCAGAGATTCTCTGCAGCCTGTGATGCAGACCATGGTGAGGCAGCTGCATCCCTGCAGCCCCAGGGGAGCAGAGATCCACCTGCAGCCTGTGGAGAGCCCCGTGCTGTGCAGCTGGATGCCCAAAGGAGGCTGTGGGCCTGTGGGAAACCTGCTGGAGCAGACTCCTGGCAGGACCTGTGGCACGATGGAGAGACAAGCCCAGGCTGGAGCAGGTTTGCTGGCAGGATTGTTCCTGAAGGTCTGCAGCCACACTGGCGAAATTCATGGAGAATTGTCTCCCCTGGGAGACACGCTGGAGCAGGGGAAGAATGTGAGGAGTCCTCAGGGGATGAGATGTGTGATGGTGTGACCACAGCCCCATTCCCTGTCCCCCTGTGCTGCTGCAGGGAGGAGGGAGAGAAAACCACAAATAAAGTTAAGCCAAGAAAGAAGGGAGGGATGTGGGGGAAGGTGTCTTCAAGATTGGGTTTTATTAAGTTGAATTCTACTGTGATGTGATTGCTAGTAAATTAAACTAATTTCCCCAAGTTGAGTCTGTTTTGCCCATGATGGTGAGTGATCTCCCCCTGTTCTTACCTCAATTCATGAGATTTCCATTGTATTTTCTCTCCCCTGCCCAGCTGAGGAGGGCAATGACAGAGCAGCTTTGGTGGGCACGTGATGTCCACCCACGGTCAACCCAGCACACAGAGAACGGCTAGCAAAGCATCAGAGTCACAGTGAGCCATTCACACTGACTCAGAAAAACAATCAACAGGGTTTAAAACAAGAGGTTCACTCTTATCCCCTGACTACAGAGAGCCTGCAGCTGGAAGTACTGACAAATATTTTGAATTGTTTGATGCCTTCTGGAACAGAGGCAGAATATGTTATAGTCTGAATACTGTGTAAAATGCTTCTCCATCTTAAAATAGTCAGGACAGTGAAAGGATTCAAAATCTCTGTCACTCGGGACAGTGCCTGAGCTGTGCAATTTTAATCTTTATATAGCTACAGTAAATTGCAGAAATGGAGCTCTGAAGAGCCATCCGTGCCTGCAGTTCTGCCATGACAATGCAACTCCAATCAGACTCTTGGCAAGCGATCCTTGGTTTCAGAAGACAATAGGTAGCAGCAGCTACTGGATACTGAAACTATTCCAGGCACTAAAACATAGTAAAAAGAAGCTGGACAGTTAACACTACTCATCTGAAAAGTAAGAGGATGATGCCAGTGGATCTGAACGTGCTGGTTAGACCAATTTAGTTATCCCTATGCAGGTTAGCTCCACTGCCACAAAGGGCCCACTTCAAGACTGAAAAGATCCTTTAGAACTGATACAGGCAATGAGCTAAATCCATTTTCAGTTACTACAGTAGTACACCAATTCCTCTGAAAACATAAAAGCAGGGAACAGCTTGCTTTATTTTACTGCACAGATACACTCCTGAGTTAAATCTTAGAGGTGTATTCTCTCTGCAAAAGGAGAGCAGGCAGAAGGAACAGATCTGTGTCTGAAAGGTAGTTCTGGGTTTATTTGAGATTACCGTGTTGGTGTCACCCCAGGGGCAAAGAAGAGCCCTCCACAGGAGCAGAGGGTGCTTGATTCAATTTCTAGAGATGCAGAGCCCTGCACAGCAGCCCCCTCCACCACGTGCACCCACCCCCTGCCATAGAACTGCCACGACAGGAGATCATTCACCCCTGGAAAGAATCCCCGTCGCAGACAGCGCACGGCGCGTTCCCGCTCACGGCAGTGACTGGCTTGGTTACAAACAGGGGCACATCCCCTTCCCAGGCAGGATCACTTGGAGTAAACCTAGGGAAACACACACCCTTGCACAACTTATATATATATATATGTATCTCTTATATATATAAGTTTTATTTGTGTACACATTGATATAAATAGGCACACCCCCACACACACAAACACACCCCAGAACACAAAGCACTGAACACACACACACACATACAGAAATATTTTAAATGATGCTGAACTGAAATCTAAGAATATAATTAAGAAATTATTAGCAGATTTAAAAATTGAGTTAAAAAACTATTCAAAGTGTCTTTAATATTTACGTTCAAGTAAGGGCCAGAACGACCACAGATTAGTACTGATAAAAAGAGCTGGCATTAATTTCCCATGTTATGCCAGAACTCATGAGTTACTCCTCATTGTCAAACTCATTGTCATTTCGCCATCAATGCATCTCCTCAACTAGAAAGGGTTTTTTTAGGAAACAGTGATTTCTCAAGACTTGGGTTACAAGCAATATTGTTTAGGCACCCTCAATCATGAACTAATCCTAAAAACCACACACACACCTTAGAGTATCAGGAGAGAACTAGCAGGACTCAGACATCCACACCCACAGTATTCAGTGGCACAAACAGTAAAAAAGGCAGTACTGGAGATGGAGGATGGAAAGGTGACACAGTGGTGGCCTTTAGAACAAAAACATTTACCTAGAGTGACACTCCAGTACACCACAGATGGTCCATATTCAGGAGATACGGAACCACAGTGGCATTTCAGAGATGACTGTGAGTGCAGGTGGGGATCCAGTGGCAGCTAAAGATATTGTTTACTTGTGCTCCAGGGTGATAACAAACACCTCTAATAACACTGCAAGGATTATTTGGGATATTTAGTATGGCTAAAAGCCCTGGTACCAGTGTCTTATATCAGAACTCACTTTATTAGAATGTAAATGTAGTGTACAAGCACCAAATCATTTTAGCTTAAGTGTTTAATGGACATTCAATGTATAGATGACCAGTGATTTTAAAGAGATCTTGAAGAAAAGATTTTTGTTTTCTTTTCTTATTTTTTTCCTTTTGTTAAGATTATTCCCTATTTTTATTCTGATAGAAGACTCCGAAGATTACTGGTACCCTGGTGTGTATAACTGTGAGTCAGCACACAGGCACACACACACAACATATACCTCACTGCTACATCCACAGCCTCTTCAATAGAGAGCCCCAGCCCTGGCACAGGGACCTGGACAGCAGAGAGATTCTCGTTGTGCATTTCGGTGTCACCATCACCACTCCAGTTCCACATTTATGGCAAATCAAGATGGTCTTGAATGTAAGAACAACCCGTCCCTCACCCTCTCTAAATAAAGCCACGATTGAGTCTTGAAATTTCTTTGTTTTTCTGCTGTTCAGCTGTGCAAATCCAGGCAGATGTGCAGACTGCAAAGCCGACTTCCAGTCTCTTCCAAGCCCTCACCAGTCTGGCGCGATCACACGGAGACGACGACGTCGAGATAGAGTCTGTCGTAGGACTCGCGGAAACACAGGATGAGCAGCAGGCTGAGCAGACACGACCCTGGCAGGCACCAGTTGAACCAGGAAAACTCTGTAAAGCAGAACAGAGACCCAGCCTCAGTTATCAAACATGTTCTGTGCTTAAAGCGACCAAACCTTGGCCTGATGGCAGGTTTGAAGGAAATTGCTGTGTTCTGACAAAATCCTGACAGCTCCCGATCGATTGATGGTTAACATGGTCTGTCAGCCTTCTCCACAGACACCTTAAGGTATATATATTTATAACCAATGCCTCCAGCTAATGTAAATCCTCCTTATTCAACCTGCCAATGAAGAGAACTGGGAAAAAAATAAAATCTATCATTGCTAATGGAGAATAAACCACTTCCAAAGACTCTACTCATTAGTCCCTTGATTTCTATGGATTGAGAACTAAAATTAAAAGCAGAGGAAGAAGCTGGGGTTGATTTTGAATCAAACCTGCTACATCGTATAAGAAGGGAAAACCAATTCCTCAGAAGAAACTTGTGCATAATACAATCAATTCAATTTAAAAGTCATTGGAAAAACAGGTCCTCAGAAGCCTCTTTTCAGCTGTTCGACATAACATACTGCTCTTAAAAGCCTGTGTTCCACACTCAAGAAATCCTATCACCTGATATTTGACTAATAATTAGCAGTTTTATTCAGGATGCTCTTCAAACAAGTACAACACAATTTTTTTTTTTTAATGTGTCAATTTACTAAAGAAACATTCATTTCACTGGATAAAGTGTTTTACTTATTTTTTTTAATTTCCCATTATTATTATTACTCTTATTATTATTCATTTAATTTTACTGAATCTAAACTCTCCCTCAAGGTCTGAGTTAATCAAAATCAAGGCTTCATCACTGCTACTTTCTTAAATTTGTGATTTATACTGCTGAAAGAAAAAGCATGATTTATTTTAAACAATGCGAAGGACAACAGTCAGAAAGCCTGAAAAATCAACCTTCCAAAACCAGTAACCTTCAACAACACCCTCCCTGATCCACCAAAACCCCTTATGGATTTGTTTAGGCAGTAACGTTATTAAAAGCATAGTAAAATTTTCCTAGGCTTGGAGAAGACTGTTATGTGATTCCAGAAGTCAACAGGCAAATGCTTTGCTATTATTTTCCTTATAACATTCCTGCTTAATTGGATTAAACAGACTTTCACTCAAATATCCTAAAAGACAAAACTGAACTTGTGAATCCTTCATGTCTTTTTCCATCCAGAATTTGTGACAGCACTGGTGATGCAGGGAACGCATCAATCATGTGAAGCCAAAGGTCAGTTTCCTTTTGGTTTTCCCTTGCAAGTCCCTGCAGAAAAGGCAAAGGAAACCTCACCCAGAGGCTGCAGATTTGGGGCACAGCACTAGCAGGGAGGCTGAGCTTTAGGCAGGTTTACATCCCCACTCTGCTAGCTGAACCAAAATCTTCAGTGCACTGGAAAGCTTCCAGGGTTTGGGTCCTTCACAGCATTTGCAATATCAGTACAAGGAGTAAAAGAGAAATTGGAATGAAAACTACTGAAAGATTATTTAGCCTAAAAGGAAAGACCAAGGGAACAGGATGAATTCGACTGAGTTCTGATTCATCTGTAAGCTTCTTAAATGCCATTAGAGGATGTATTTGAATCAAATGAAAGCAAATGATTAAGATCGTTATCTTCCTTCTAACGGATTTTTTTAATCAGAGGAGCCAATAGCACCCCTGGCACTGATCCCCCCCACTGACCACACTCTCTCTCATATTTTCTATCAGAGAATGGATTGTCCTAAGCACAAATTACTTTATTTTTTTTTTCTTTTGAAGAAATAGGGAAAATATTTTAAGCGTATGGGTAACTAATTTCAGGTTTATCCTAACCTGCATTTACTGATATCTCGTAGACATCAGTAGAAATATGAGAGATAAAAAATGGTCCCAAATACCCTATTTATGGGGGAATGAGTCCACTTTATTGCAATTCTTTCATCAGAAGTGAGACACCATATCCCCATCCTCATTTATTATGTAATGCTAAACACTGAAAAAATTCTCAGAATATTCTGTGTCATCTTTCCAGCTCAGGTACAGATGTCAGAAACAATAGTATGTGTGAACAGAGTTCACAGCAATTAATATCAAAAGTATACTTTAAAATGTAAAGACTAGCTCTCATACCAGCCAAGGCTAGCCCAGATGGCATTCAGATTTTACAATGATACAGTTCAGCATCACTATTAGAAAAATTAAATATTTTTTCTCCATTTGTGCTCACAGACCACAATTTGGAACAAGGTTGTCATGCTGCTTGCAATTTCCTGGCAGAAAGACAAACCATGCTGAAAAATTGCCCCAGGTTGAAACCTTGGTAATCTCTAGCAGAATTCAATCTGAAATTTGTCACTCTCCTCTTAGTTATAAAACACAACATCTTAAGAAGTAATAATACATAAAAGCTCACATTTTCTAATGCTTTACAGATATTGCACCATGAAGCAAATGTTTACCATAATGTCACAATACAAAGAAAAAATCTGCGTCTTTGAAAACCATTAATAAAGATCACTTCCCTTTGAAAACAAGCTGGGTTCTTATTTTACAGCTTAGAGTAATAACATGTATTATAGTCTACTAAACGGCAAGTTGTAAGTTATGATTACGAGTTAGGAGGAAGCAAATAATACTTGAGAGATGAGAAAGTCTGAATAAATTGACAAAAACGTGAAGTGAAATACTGCTGTGCTGGCTTAGGCCACGGGACCACCCAAAGGAACGCCGGCTCTGTCTTGGAGCAGTGGTCAGGAGACCTCTCTGCCCTGCAGGGGAACCTCTGACCCCCTGAAGGGAGCTGGCCTTAAATGGGGCATTTCTGCTCTGCCCCTCCTGGGCAATCCAGTTCTACCCAAAAGCATGAAATCGGGTGAGCTTTACTGGGGTTCTGAACACCCAGAGAGACAAACTTTATGAATGGTCACGTTCCCCAGCCCTTTATAAAATATGATGACAATGTGTACCGTGGTGTTCCTGGCTACAGCAAATTCAAGTAGAATTATCTTTCATCTAAGTAATTTCATTTTTATAAGCATGCATATAGAAAAGAACAATTAAAATTCTCCTTCCTTGCTGCCCTTGCCTGGATTCAAACATTTGGTTATTAACAGAAACTGTATGTACAAGTCCTTCCTTTTACTGACACAGATATGTCCTTAAGGAGAATTAAATTTTCCAAGTGGCTTATATTTCTTACCTGTATGGTAAAATGTGAGGAAAAACAAAAGCACTCCCATGAACACGTTACTCAAAAAGGTGACAACTCCACAGCTTATTCCTTCTGGAACAGGGTAGACTGTCTCCACAAAGAGCTCAAAGAATATTGGTACGCTGCTGTTGAGGAATATCCCCAGCAAAATGCACGATGTGTACAGTGTAGCTATGACAGAAACAAAAACAGTTAATTATTTCATGCTGGTGTTTTTTCCCCTCTATTCAGTGCTGCCAAGAATACTAATATTTGAATAACCAAAAAATGCAAAACTTATTTTTATCCTCTGTGTATCACAAAGAACATCAGATCCCACTAGCTTTAGGCAGAATGCATGCATTGATTTGTGAAAAAAAATCAGAAATAGTGATTTATTTATCTATTTATTTAAACAGAATCCATGAAGATACATTCAGTGATTTGGACTTCACTTGTAAGTAAAACAAACAACAAAATTATGAATGCAAAGCATCACCTACAGTTTGATTTACCTCTGAAACAGAAAATATTGTCCTACACACAATTAGGACAGGGAGCAATTAATGCACCAAATTGGAAATGGACATGGATTAACCTTTTGACTTAGCTCTAAAGGTCAAAACTAATTTTGCTTCCATTTTACAAATAAATACTAATGATCTACCAGCTATCAAGACATTAGTATTCAGCACAGCCTGAGCTGCAACATGTTGAATCCCTCCTGGCTTCAAAAGGAAATGAAGGACACCCAGCTCCTGACAGGAACGGGACAAATTTGATAATGCAGATTATTTGCTGCTGTACAACAAATTGTTTTTCTTGGACAAACCAACACAAGAATGTGACATTTCTTCAGTAGCCTCAACTATTTTGTTCTACAATTTCTAACAATGCCAAATACTTCACAGTACTTAATAAACCTATATTATCATTTAATAAACATATTATAGCCACTTCTGGACAAAAAAAACCCCACAAAACTTCACAAAAATTTATTACCTATTTAGAAATTTAAGTAAGTTTTTTCTTAGTGCTGTCTTGGACAGGGAAGATTTCCTGACTTGCAACCTCAATAACCCAAGGTTACTGACCAAGTAAAAAGAAGAAGGAAATTATGAGAAGGCTTGAAATAACCAGAAAACTCTGGAATAATTACTGAGGTTCCCACCAAAATAATAAAAAAAACTAAAGAAAAAATTTTCAGATACAAAAGTGTTATGAAGTCACAGGTAAATTATTTATAGGATTTTTTCACTGCAGTGAAAAGATTATGTGGTACAAAATCCTTAGAAATTTGTTTTCATATAAATATATATGTGGACATATTTCAGTTTAATTTAAACTCTTTTGTCTTAGAAAGGGGAGAACTGAAACAGCTCTGCTTCCTCTTCTCTTAAGCACTGCTCAAGCTTTCAACTGAGAAACTGTTAGGAAGAAGGAAAAGTTCAGCTTCAAAAAAAAAATTTAAAATCAGCTTTTTAAAATATGAAGAATCATGGAAAAGAAATAAAGGCATTAAGAAGGAGAAAGGGCTATCTATCACATCCTCTATTTCATGTGGTTTGCTTCCAAGGCACAAAGACATATTTCTTTCTCTACAGAGGACTTGTCTGGACAGGAAAAAGGAGGGAGAGCTGGTCCCCGCTTTTTTGAATATGCCACAGTACTGTGAGCTGTTAAGAAAAACAAACAAACACACACAAACAAACAAACAAAACCAATCCCCTCAAAAACACGTGGTAACTTTTTCTACTCTTAAATTCTCCTGCCATAAACTGCAGACTAAATCAAAGAAATTGATGAAAGGTATGTCCAGGAGTTGTCAGAGAGGAAAGAAAAAACCCCAGACAGTATTAAGATGTTCTTCCTAATGCGCTCCTCTAGCTAACACTGAAGACCTGATTTCCTAGTTAAAAGATCCATAGATTTTTGCTGCAAGTCCTCACCAGTATTTAAAGTTTCATGAGCCACTCTTTGAACTCCCATTTACCTCTAACACTGCTGCATATTGCTCTAACTCTCTCTAACTGCTGTCAGGTGTAGCCAGAATATCCAAACACACTCAGTGGTTTGAAATTTTTGTACTGGCTTGAGAGACCAACACATAAATGAAACAGGAGAATCTCTTAAGACAAATGAACATCTACCCCAACTCAGTTGAAAACATCTATAGATAGACTTGTAACTTCTAGAGAACGTTTTCAGAACCTCCCCCAAAGAAGAGAAGGTGGCAGCCAGCTGTAATTCTGTATCAGAAATTCAACCAGCAGAAATAGTTGAGAAGCTGCTGAAAGCCACAACAGCACCATCGAAAGTGGAGCGGTGAACAGAGTGTCAGAAGCAACACCTCTGCAAGAGGGCTGAAACATCTTCCATAAAGAGCAACAGCCAGGAAAGGGAAATCATGCCTCAGAACAGAGACAATGTCTAGACATATAATTTCCAGAAACTTAGAGTCACTGAGGTGAAGGCAAAAATTAGCAGCCATTTAAAGATCAAGACTGCAAATTTTATTTAATACAGTAGATGCCAAGGTTTCCATGAAATGAACAGAAGCCTTCAAGCTAGATTTGCCAGTTTAAAATATGCCAATTGAATTACATCATTGCTCACCACTCACTAAAATGTATTAAGATGACCAAACCACAAGTGAACAAGGGCAGTAACTCTGTACCTTAGAAACAGCACCTTCACATTTCCTTGTCACAACACTCACACAAACACACCCACTGGCACACTTCCACACTGAGAGGAGCAAAGCAGCTTTAGCATCACCCTTTGGCTGCCCCAAAGTATTGCCTGCCTTTTGTGTGCACACCAAGAACTGCCAGCTGAATACCAGTGACAGCACCTCAGCTGAGATCACAGGTAATACTGATAAAACAAGGTCTGTGTAGAGGTACAGGCACACACATCTTTGGAATTAATAAGCAGAAATGTCGCAGCAAAAGGCCAGACAGAATATAGCATCCAGTAGATGCCAATTTAACTTCTAACATCTAATGGAAATGATAGCTTTTTTATTGGGAAACCACGAAAAGAAGCTCTGAAAATGAAGGAGATGTGCACGTCTGAAAGCCTTCTTTAAATGGTACATATTGTAGCAATGGGAAATTGTTTTTTTAATTCATGCATCTGTAAACCACCCAGGGTTATCCCAAATGCTATACAAATAAGCTTATTCCACTAAATTGGCAACTAAGTCACATATCCAACTGGTCAACTAGACAGGAACTCAAAGACAAGATATGGAGTTTCAGAAAAGTAAGTCTAGTAAAAGTAGTAAAATCAGAGTTCAAAAGTGGGTTTTGTTTTTTATTTCATACACTAAACAGCATATCTCATATTCCAGCTCGTGGGTGACAGGATAGCAGGGAGATACAACCTGTTAACAGAGAGCATTTGCTTTCCCTCACAGAGACCTTGCACTGAACAAACACAAACAATTACCATGATTTTCTACTGCAGAACAGCTGCTGAAGTAACAGCAAATGTTCTTTCAATTAAGACAATCCTAATGACAGTCATTGGAAATGAATATAAGGATCTGAAAGCACTGACTAAAAAAAAAAAAAAAAAGACATGATTCACCAAGAAGCTAACATTATGTCCTAAAGAATAACAACTAACTTGGATAGGCACACACTGGAGAAGTGTGTCATGCTTCTAGTACAAAAAAAAGATCACTTTTTCTTAGGAAAAGGAATTAATTAATTGCCTATGAAGTTATGTGCAAAGTTGTGTATCCAAGGCAGTGGCAGCTATGGACATCAACAATGGAACCGGGCTAGGTTTCTTAAAACATGACATTAACTGAAATAGTTTAAAATATGTTTGTGTGCATTAAGCAGCTATTTCTCAGGTTGGCCACTGCAAAAAGATCAGCAAAGGCAAAACACCCATCCAAAGCACAGCTGTTTCAGAGAACTGGCCAGGAGCTGCTGCAGCAGGAGGCTGAAGCCATGTTTCATCATGTCATGTTCATGCTTGAGGTATGAGGTAACCCTTGCTATTCCCTCAGCACTCATTCTCCTGGCCAGGAAGGAAGCAAGGAATAAAATGTGTCTTGATAATAGCTCTAGAGACGTCACCAGTTAGATGAAGCAAGGCAGTGACTTGGGACTGATGGTGATACAGTGGCTTAGCACAAAGAGGAGAAAAAGTGGCAAGAAGGAAGGTCCCTGCCTGGCTTATCTCCTACAGGCCTTCAGCTACTGGATGGCAAATACATGCCCATATCCCAGGAAAAGACTTTCTCTTCTCCCAGCCACAAGCTGTGGCAAAAGCTTTATACCAATTTAAAAAAAAAAAGAGGGGGGGGGAAGTTAGGAATTCAAAAAGGGAAGTGATTTAAATGACAGCCTTCACTTGGTGTCCTCAGATAAGCTTGCAATGCAGCAGAAGGAGACTCAAACATCTCTGACATCCAAACAATTTCCCAGAATTTTCCAGGACATTCTGCAACATGTTTAGCAATTTACTCTTAAATTATACCATCACTAAATGTATAACTACAGAGCCTGATCCAAATCCAAATGAAATTGATGGAAGGACCTCAACTGATGTGACTAGTTCTTATCAACCATTGGCACATGTATCTTGGCTGATTTTTAACAGAGTATGAAATATTAACATTTCTAAATAAAAAAAAAAGTTTTCAGATAAATTGACACAGGAAATGCTGTATCAAGTGCAAGCAAGTGGTACAGTATCTCCTTCCAAAGTCCTCTGCCAGAATCTCTTGAACCCTGTACATTTTGTAACAGTTCTCTTCTGAGACATACTCAGCCAAAACTCACACAAGTTTTATACAGACAAACAGGAGAGTAAATACAATGGAATATATTCTCTTGGGAGCAGCATGCAATTTAAAGCAAAACCTATGGAGATCTAGGGCACTTTGTTATTGCCCATTATAACTGTATCCCAAACATCAAAGTGAAAGGATAATGCCTCATGTGGATGCAGGCTTTGTTGACTTTAGTGCTTCAGTATCCCCATGACCAATTTGAACAATTCAAGTTAGTTCCTGCCAAAATCTAAAGTCCATTAAAGTAGAATGAAACCTCCATATAATCTAACTCTTGCTACTGGCCATGGTAAGAAAAGTCATGGAACAAGTCACCCTTAATTTTTCCATGAGAAATGTGACTCCCTCAAGGTAAGACAGTAAATTTTACTGTAATTCATTTATGGGAACGGAAAAACACAATAGAAGAAAGATGTCTCTGTAGTGCACATTTATAATATCAATATGTTTCATTGCCTGGATTTCCATTCCAGCGCGCACTGATCAAATTTCTATCTCATGATATAGTTTTGAAAGTAACCAAAAATCTGATCAAATTTGATTTGTTCTACATTCTTCTCATGAGAAAAGCAAGTGGAACTCACTTTGAAAGCAGAGCATTCAGTTTGGAGAACTAAGAAGTGAAAAAATTACTGAGTAAGCCTCAAGAAATGAAAGAGGAGAGGGCTGGAAATTATACAATATTTGCAGTTTGCTATCGATGGATATTTAAAGTGCCCAGATTCATAGATATTCATCCCTGAAACACTCCTCCCAAAGTTCAAGCACTGTATACTATTTAACACTGTTTTTTAAAAGAAAATAACCCCCTAAATTAGTTCTTCTTTAAGCACTCTTCTGTCTCCTAAGTTAATGAAGCTGTCAGCAAAACAAAGGCCATTTTCCCATCTTCTGAGTGGAAAAAGCACAGCAGGAGTGGAGGTAATGATTTGCCCACAGCCCCAAGCAGGTTAATGTTTTCAGGCCACTGTTTCATCCTCTGGGTCGCTCTGCCTTACACTTACTAAGCACATCTTGTTTATAGTAAAGAAAATAAACTGAAATAATAAACCAATCAGTGTTATATAATTAACACCTCTCTTTTTCTATACTGTGCTTTGTAGATGAGGACAGAGAGACAGATGTGTTTACAATGTTCAATCTGTTGAACCTAAAGACAAAAATGTAGGCTGCTTAACCTAAATATAGTCATCAGCTTATGGAGTTGCCACCACAGTCAGTGTCTGCTATGCAGCACTAGAAAAGATTTTGTAAAGCAAACTTCTGCTAAATGTGCTCATAAATATTAGAATATTCTTGATATGCTATGCTGAAAACATTCAATCTGAGCTGCGAGCAACTAGTGTTGCATATCAATTTTTGGAAAATGCTAGTATTTGTATCCAGAGATACTACCAGCAATACAAAGTGGCAAGATACTGAAACTGGCAATACAATGCCTTACACAATTATTTTGGGTCGAAGTATCCCATTGTACATAAATTCACATAATGAAGTTCAGTACAAAGCAAACTAACAATGAACTTGGCACAGAGAAACAGATCAACAGCTGCACTGGGAATTCAATGGAGAAAACTATTTTAATGCTCAATGTGTACATAAAATTGTCTTTGAAACTGAAATGCAAATAATATACATTAAAATTAAAATTTCTTAAAATAAAATTCAGGCTCGCTTAAAATATAAACCAATTCCAGAATCAAGGTTTTTGGAGAGCTGTGATTAGCTGATGAGAGGTGTTTTAGACAGATGATATAGTAGCTATGGCACTGTATCATTATTCCTCACTTTCTTTTCTCCCCACACTGGCTGTTAAAGTTCATATATACAACTCTGAATACAATTTTCATAAAACCTTTTGGAGTTACATTAAGAAGTCAGCAAATGACAGAAAACTGGTCTTCCTCCATGGGAGGAGGGAAAATGGAGCGTATTATGCAAATACAAAGCAATGCAGGCATTACTGAATACAAACAATGCTAAACAGTATAACTTAAAAGAAACCACAAATGTAGTCATTGATTTTTAATATCTGCATTAAAGGCCTCCATTGTAAGTAATTACATTTTGTAGGAGATATCTTTAAATGATGTTGTGCCTATTTAAAAGGAATAAGGAGAATATTATACAAACAAGGTGAGGAAAATAATTTTTGCTGTGACCATTTTTTCAAATACCTTCCCTCCCCCAATATTTAAACCAGACATTACTAAAACTGCTACAAAGAACACCAATTAAAAGAGGGATTTGGTTTGCTTGTATTTTAAAAACAAATACTTAGAGATTTTTTCTCTTCTTTTAGGGTGAATAATTGGCCAAACTCCCTCATTTTTTTAATGCTTCCATAAAAATGCATCCACCTACTGCTCGCTCAGAGCCCAGGTGGGAGACAGGCAGAGGGTTTTCAGAAGAGGGAGATGAGCATATACGTCACCCAATAGCCACATGCCAAAGGAAAAGACTGGTTTTGGACCTGGGGAAACCACTCTCAGGGTCTGCCTATAGATGCAAATGTTATTCATGGATCAAGCAGCTGTCAGGTGAGATATAGCAGATGATGATGATGTCATCTAACCAGCCTTCATCTCTGTGGTGAAGCCTGCTTAACACCTGGGCCAGCACAAAGGCTCCCATACGGTGTCTTGTCTCCTCCACTAAATGACCATCCTGTCCTGTGGAAGAGCTCCCTTTTACCTGTAACACCAATCCTTCAGATCGCGTGGGGATTTCAGCAGTTTCCAGGTATTGCTGAAGATGGGAGCAATGCTTGTGGCTTTGTAGGGCAAAGCCTGACTTGTTCAAGAGAACAACACTGGAGGCAGGCCAAGAGAAGAGGGGGAAGTCCCCCCCAAAATGAGAGCTACATGGTTGGAAGGGAAAATCTCTTTGGAAGGTCAAATGTACACCCCCACAAAGTTTCCATGTCAGTTTTGAACCCTGCTTGCTCCGCCTCAGCATTTGAATAAGGCTGGAAGTGCGGACTGAGATCCATCACTGGCTCTGTAGCACTGCCAAGCCCAATGCTTGTGCTCTTTGCCACAGGACAGGAGGAAGTGGAGGGGTCTATGAACCTACTGGCAACATCAAAACCTGCCTTCAACAACACAACAATCCCTGCTTTGCAGCAGGTGTCCAGTGCTGCCTGCAAAGTGACTCTGGAATGCAAAGTATTTTATGGACCTCTTCTGGAAAAAAAAAGAAAAGAAAAGAAAGAGGAAAAAAAAAGAACACTAGAAGAAAAAAAACCAACAGAAATAAAACAAAAATCAAAAAAAAGATGAACCATGGAAAAGCCCCACAATATCTGCTTTTGTTTTGCACATCTTCCAGCTCTACAAAAACCATACAGAGAATAACTACTTGGCAGTCCACTGTCAACCCTGGTTTACTGATATGCAGAGTGACTTCCACCTTTATCAGCTACCACTAATCACTTCCAAAAGCTGCCAGCCCACAGCCTGCATTTGACCTCCTAGATTCATACTGATATACTCTACATCTCAAACTTTTAATTAAAAGGAGAAGAAAAAAAGGAAGTTCATCCAAATCAATTCAAATGTACTGTTTCTCCCAATTACTGGGAATGCAGAGGTCATCATCGTATTGCATCATTACATTGAGGAATAATCTAGCATGAAGTCCTATAAATTAGCTTAAATAGCTTGTGTGTTTTCATCCATAACAGCATATTTCATAAAGATATACCACTGCTTTTCTGTGTACAAGGAACTAAATTGAACAGGCACATTACATCTATTTTATATGAACTTTAATGAGAAAAGCCTGATACGAACCTTCCCCCACCGCATATCCATGAAATTTAAACAGAAGAAAAAAGAGACCTTATTTTCTGGCTGCACATTAGACTCTGATGCTTTAGATTGCCTTTTTTTTTTTTTTGAGGAATGCACCACATTCCTGGCACTTCTATTCAAAACAAGATTGTGTTTTAAAGAAAAGGGTTCAATATTTACAGTGACATATATAAGAACAGCACTGACAGAAAACTCTGATATACAATTACAATTTAATCTAAGGAATCATCCATTTTAAGAGAAATGGTAATTGCATGAAAAGTACAACCCAATCCCTATATTTGAATCAAGGGATGCTAGTTTAGGATACTATATATCAAACCTAAAATACCCTACCTACTTTTATGTTGTGATAGTGGATCACCTTTCCAAAAAAAAAGCAGTACAATGCACCTAAATGCTATAAAAAAATAAGAATTCTTACAGAACCTATGTTGCATGCCGAATTCTTTACAAAAAAAGCCAATAAAATAAAATCAGAGAGAGCTCCATCAGTTTTGTTTTGGAACACTGGCGAGTACGTACGTAATGACTTTCCCCTCTTGCAACGTCTCTGCTTCATTCTTATGCATAGACTTGAAGGGTCATTTATGTGTTTGGCTTGTTGCATCAATTCAGAGGATAGAGTTACTGTAAAAATTTACATTACTGCAGGCTTGTAGTGATGAAGCAGGCAAGCACGAGAAAAAAGCTTTTATTGCTTTTATTTTAGATTTGATGGAAAAGTGTAGTCATTTAGTATGACAACAGCCATCATGAAATTTGATTTGTTTATTGATTAAATTATGTTTTATTTAAGCAGAATTTCTGAAAGCATTGAAATTTCAAGATAAAGCACAAATTTGACCTATCCATCCAGATGGTGTTGCTCTTGAATTGATCATGTATTTCAATTTGCTGTACCCACTTTAGTTTATAGTTGTGACATTTGCAGTTGCACCAAGGACACTTATTGAAACTCAAAGTTGATTTGAGTAAAACACCACTCTATATACTACTCTCCACACCAAACTCTTTTATTAAAAATGGGCAAAAAAAGTTTTCATTTCTCCTAGAATGCATAAATTGCTTGTAACAGAGATGGCACTTTATTTAAAATGGATCTATACAATTCTTTACTAAATAAATATATTTTTGAATCTTGATGGCTTAGGTTTTACTGTAACTTGCTACTCTGTTGAAGGTCTTGGAATCACAGGTGGATCAGTCCTTTGGTGCAGATAATAAGGTGAAGGACAGATTTTTAAGAACTAAGCAGCGCTAGCTTTCAACTAAGGGTACAGCTCGCTGGCAGCCCGACCAGACCTCTGAGCTTTTCCCCCACTCCTGCCAACAGCTTTTTTTCTTGTCTTTCTGAGGTGCAGGCTGAGTTAATTTTGGGCTGGAAGAGTTCCCTGAACCTGCATGCAGGTTCAAAAAAAAGAGGACAGCACTGTGCAGGGACAGATTTAGATGGCTGAAAACACTACAGGTCACCTTGGTTTGAAATGCACCAACAACTAATGTTAAGTTTCAAACCCCTAAATTCCCAGACATGTCACTGTTTCTTATATGCAACGCTACTCTCATTCATCTGATTTTTCTTGATTAATTTCTCACTTAGATTATTCCAAAGGACCCAAAACAGAAAAACACTTAGTCCCCAAATGAAATTTAAATGTGTATTCGGGGTTCTTATTATTGGATTAAGTTTTTAATCTTTTTATGAAGTTATTCAAAGCCAGTGGAGATATTTCAGATTCAACAGACTTTCTAAACATTTTTTTTTCTTAGTAAAACTACTGTATTACTAAAGATACCAAACCAGGTTATAAGATAGTGGAGTGAAGACTGCAAATATTTGCCTGCAATATCAATTATAAAGAATAGGAATTAAAATCATTGTCGATACCTGTGGTTAAAGGCAGATGAGTGACAGTAGTTAGACAGGTGAGAGTGAACCAGGTTGATGCTAATGTTGCTCCAGATAAAAGCAGCAGCAGTATGAACTTCAGCATGCCCCTGATAAAATCTGCAAATCTAAAATAAAAGCACACATCAGAGCACTACAAATGCTGATTTTCATATTATTTAAATGTGATGCTTGACAATTAATTCAGTTTATTCTCATTAAACATTCTGGAGACTATAAAAACAATTTAAAAGCCATTTCTCATTTTCAGAAATACAAAAAAAGGTATTTTTATAGAATGGTGATATTTCTGGCTGTCAAGCTGAAGAGCCATGGATTTTTTTAGCTGTCACGAAATAACAACCAAACCAGAACAATTCTCAAGTAATTCTCAAGGCATCAAATGAATACACTTGGAGGAAAGTTTTTTTTTTCTTCTGCATTTGTTGGACACAATATCACACCACTACTTCCATCGCTGTTTTGTCAGTGTCTGCCAGTCTCCCTTGGCAGACACAGAGCCCCGTTAGCATATGAGGAGGCTGCCGCGTTTCATTCAAGACATAGTTAAGTGTCAAGATCCATTCCTGTGGGAAACGGAAAAACTCCAAGAAATTCCAAAGAATGCCTAGTTGAAGATGACAAGGAACAGCTTCTGAACCCTTGGATGCATTGGCGATGAAGCTCGTGGTGGCTTAGGCAATGAAGGAACTCTATACAGGGGGTCACTGCCAGTGGCTGTTTTGGGTTGAAAATTCCCAGAAACCACAAGCTTGGTGCTACTCCTCTTCTACACAGACCCTGCTGACAGACTGGGGGAAGACAGCTCCACAAGTCCTTGGGCAGTCTGGCTGTTGTATAGAGGGAATTATGATCTTTATACCACTTGATGGTACAATTGCTTTTTTCATCTTTTTTTCCTTTTTCTTTCAAGGAGACAGAATGCTTTTGAGCAGTGCTCGTGTGGCATAATTATCAGTGCAACTGCTCTTTTCAAAGGGAACGTCAACCTAACTACTGAAAAAGATGTATTAGAAAAGGCAATGTCATTTATTCATGAGTAATTTTCTATAATCTCCTGCTTAGGAGATGTGATTTTGGGATGGACAGGTTAGGTATGTATTTCTAAAGCATATCTTCTGCCCCCACAGCCCCCTACCTTGATTAGGCTAATGGTAGCATAATCCACCTAGTTTGGTCCATGATGAAATTTGTCTGTCCATCAGCTAACTGCCTTCTGTGCCCTGACAAAGACCACTCTACAGGCAGATACCTTATAGCTTACTTGATAAAACAGAAAATGCTACCAACATTTTGAGAACTTCCACATATACTGTAAGAGATGTAGGAGTAATGCAGTCAAACACTCTCTGCTCCCCCAAACCAACTTCTTTCCTCTTATTTTGATTCTCTCCATGCTTTAATTCTACATTGAATTTAGCAGTGAGTAATTCAATAAGCAGTAGTGGGAGATCAATGCTGCATATAATCTGAGAAGTTTATGACTGCAGTGTTCAAGTGGCTTATGCATTCATCTCCAACAGCCAGAGGTCAGCTGCTACTGGTGGATTTTTTTCTGACAATCCAATCGAGGAGTCAGGATCGCCTCACTAGTTTGCCAGTTTCTTTAATTATTCTTTGGGATCACTAGGGTCAAAATCAGCAATTTTAAAAGCTTTGCAGAAGCATCTCAAAGTGTAAACTTTCAGCTTATTCCACAGAGACTCCCACTTTGCCTGCTGGCAGACAACGTCACTGTTCTCTGTCCTTACAGGCAAGGGCAGTGACACGGATCCTGTCTAATGAAACAATGTGAGAAGTATCAGCCTTCTTGGAGGGACATTCACAGAAAACAAGTCTGGGGGTGATCTCTAGGGGATCCTCTATCTCTATACCACCACCAGAGATATGTGGGGATGGGAAGATGATATGCATCTAAGCCATTCACGACAGCTAAGTGGAGAAAATATCTACCAAGCAGCTGCAACTCTTTTTGACACAAAGATCCCAGTCTGGGTAGCAGTGTGCTCCAAAGAGCTCTCAGATATCATAGAATCCCAAAAGGGTCAAATGTACCCCAAAGGTAAAGGTTTATGCAGCTACTGGATTCAGCCAGCAATAGAAATAATGGGAAGAAAATGGCATAGCAACCTAGCCTGAATGTGGTAGTTGAAGGACTTCTGTTTCTTGTCTGGTTACAGGAGAATAAAGAAGACTGTAAATCTAGTCTACTCTTCAGAACACTTGTTTCAATCAAAAAATACGAGAAATTACTTTTATCCTCAGACCCAGCATTTGATTTCACATCTTCGTACTGCTTAAATCCTTCTTCATCATCTAGCATGTAAGGGATTGTCTGCAGCTGCTAAAACAATAGACACAACAGGAGAGAAGGTGCATACTTTGCCAGACACAGACCCCTGAGCCTACTGCTGGAAACAGTCTCCAGCCTCCCAGCAGATCCAGCCCTAGGCTGTATCCTACAGTTAAAATCACAAACCTGCACTGCTGACAACACTGTCTGTTGCTAAGGAAATTATCACCATGCCATAAAGTTTCAGCATTTTGACTACACTGCAGGTTAGAAGCAGGAACTGAAACTGAGCTGCAGAGGACAAAAGCTCAGAAGTATCTATGATCCTTGGCAAATGTGGGGAAACAATTTTTTAAAAAATCTGAGAAAAGGGAATAGATTTATGTTTCCATGCAATGATATGAATGCTGCTCTTTGACACTGCTTTTCTTCAAACTAGTAGCATTTGAAAGCTGCCAGCAAAGGGTACAGCACCTACCAGCTGCCCAAAATAGGCCAGGCTTTTCAATTATAAAAATGCATCAAACACATTAGCTAAACATGTAAGTTCATGGCTATCAGGACAGCAGTGGGTGGAGAGTAGAAGGATTTATGTATAATGCTGAGGAAAACTTGCTTGTGGAAAATCTCATTTTGGAAATGAGATAGATAAACAAATTTCCAAACTGGGCATTACTTTAAATACAGATGATTTAACACCTGCAGTGATGTAGAGGACCTAATGCTCCAGGGCACGGCTCAGGTTGTTAAAAATTCTAAATTATAGAATCTGCATTGACAAAAATGGAAGGAGCAAATTCCTAAGGTGCACCAATTTTGCTTTGACAAATTAGCAGAAGAAAAAAAAAGGAAAAAAACCCACCCCAAAACTAACAGCTTCTTGAGAGGTGGTTAAGGGAGAGAGCTGCTTGCTTGGCAAATCACAGTTCTGACACTGAAATATATCAACTTGTCAGCTTTGACAAGAATCATTACTTAATTTTCCTAATTACAACTTTCAGCAGATTACAGTCAGACTCGTCATTGATTCAACCCTACACAGATAAATGCTGAATAGGCCTAGGAGGGAGAGTCATCCATCAGAAGTGACAAATCACCTCCTCCCTCCCTTTCTGTATGCAAACCCTCCCATTTGAACTGTGTATCGCCCAAGTTAGAAAGACATATTTGAAGACAGACTGTTGGTATTTTTTAAATTTACTAAATGCCACAAAATACAGGTATTCAACAAGGTTTGAAATAAATTTTGAAGCAGTTAAAGGGACTGCCAGCATTTCCTGAAACTTAACCCAGGCAATATATTAAATAAATTAATCTACCATAAAGACTGAGATTTGCATGTTGGCATAGAGTCTGCAGATTCTCTCCTATAAAGTTAAGTGAGCTTCTAAGCTCTACGATTGAAATGTTGCAAATATACTAGAGATTAATTCATGATGGAGAAGATTAAACTGGCACTCTACCTGCTTCAACATGCAATCTATGGCATCTGTGTCATTTACAGCAGTTGCTTTTAAACATCTGATCTCTTACAGAGAAAACATTGTATCTGATCTTGGCTAATCAAAAGCAGCTCTTTTTAGAAGAAATCAGGGCATGAACTTTGTTTGGCTAGATGAAGTCCTTTGGCCTGCATCTGGAGTGGATGGGAGAGAAGCACTTGTTTCTTTTCCCTAGGCCAGGAGTTTTTTTCCTCTCCCTGTTGCAGTTGCTAGGCAGCCTGAAAAATGTCAGGATGTGAAACCTCACATTTCTTTATGCATTGTGTATTCTGATGAAGCACAGCAAGTGAAAAAAAGAGTTTCAGTTTCTGTCCTAAAAAGATCACTCTCTCCATCCACAATGCCACAACGATGCAACAATTACAGATATCTGCACATGTGCTAAACTCATTGCAGAAACTGGAGTCTAAAGATTGGACACAGAGAAGCCAGGACAATGCTCAGATATCCCAAAGCAAGGGGAACATGTGATTGCTTTTAATCACATTATAAACTCACTGCTCAGGTACCTCCTAAAAGACATTTCCTCCCTCCCACCATCCCTTTTCCTAAAGAGGACCTCAATGAAGAATAAGCAACAGCCTTTTGGAAGGGCAATCCGTTTCTTGCTGTTCCACTCCTCATGTCATCAGCATTCACAATGGCCAGAGAGAGCTGTGTCTGGATTTATAAAAAGCATAGGTACACCCATCCTGTAGCCCATAGGAGACAGCAGAAAATAGTTAGGCTATGCAGGAATCCAGCAACCTGCCCAAAATGGGCCCAGACTAATTTCTCTGTGGAGGAACACAATGTTATTGTGGGTAGGCTGCCTGTCCTACATTCCCTATATCCCTCTGGGAATCAATATGCCCAAAAGTGTTGATGGAAGGAGACAGACAAATAATTTCTTCAATGCTTTCCAAATGTGCTACAATGAGGTTCTCCCTTGTATCAGGCAGCTGGACTCACCAGAGCTGTCTTTAAAAGCAGCATACAGGAAGCCACTGTCAGGAATAACAGTCTGACTTTCAAATTCAGGTGTCTGCATGTGGAGTTCTCAATCCCAGCAACCACTAATATGGTACAAATTATTGCTTTACTAGAAACACATTATAACCCCAAAATGAATTTTCCATTTCAAGTTTCTGGAAGATGAGAGAAAACAAGTTCTGTTCTTAAGAGGATAAACTAAATGACAATCACAGTTGAAGAAATGGAGAAGGACCTGTAATTATTCCTACCTTGCCATTGCTATGCCAACAACACAACCTCCAACTATAGACCAAAATCCAATCCAGCCTGCATCCACCTGACAGGAAAAAAAACCAAAACACAGAAAAATGTGTTAAAGCTGAGAAAATAAGATGATGTTACTTTCAAAACAAATGTTGGGCAGGAGCTCCAAGCTGCTAACAGCAGCTCTCTACAATAATCTGAAGTGCAAGGCTTTTTCTAGGAAAGGAAATAAATTCACTACAAGAAAGTATGACTAAGTAGTCTATGCCCTAAATGTGACCTCTCTTTATGGAATCTGAGTAATGTCCCCTGTTTTTTTATAATACTCTATCAAAAGCTTAAGAAATCATCTTCTCCCCACTTCATCTTTTCCACAGGCATACATTATTTTCTTTCACTAGAGATGCAGCAGCCAACAATACTCCCATTTGTTTACCTACTTCTTCCTTCTTGTCAAAAGGTGTGTACAGTTCTGAAAACACTCACCACTGATGGAGAGTCAGCAGGGAGAATTGTGACAGTTTGTAGCCAAAGCTACAGTTCATTTTGTTTAAAATTTCAGGGAGTAAAATGGTCCATATGTATTAATAGCATGTTAAACATAAAAACCTGATAAAACTGCATGCTAGTGCAAAATAAAAACATGCCACTTACAAAATAGCTGCTGATTATCAGTCAGGATATACTTACTTGGCTTACATGAATGGGTGTTAATATCAAATCCAGAACACCAGACCAGCCAGAGAAAACACCCAGTGGTATCGCATAGGCTAAAGCAATCATCAAGAATCGGAAATTGCTGTGAAGATAAAACATTGCCATTAGCCTCAGCTTATATTAAAAATTGCACCAAGATTAGCCAGGAGAGTAAATCATACCCTAGAATCTATATTCTGCCCATCAAGAAAAACAGCAAAGGTCTGAAGGAGGAGTGAGCCAGGGAACATAAGAAAGGTATCCAGCCATGTCACTGAATTTCTAGTGGCTGACATGTTACTGCCTTAGCACTGTGATAATAGAAAAAGCCAGTCTCCCCGCATAGTTCAAAGATTTCTGTAACATGCTGGGCTCATCTGTTTCTCATTTCTGCAAGCAATTCTTCCATGCATTAGCACGGGCAACCTACTTAGCCTAAGTGTATATGCTAGGAATAATAAGCACTAATTTAAAAGATGAAAAGCTTATTCCAAAAATAAAATCAGAGATTCATGCCTCTTGAACTGTACTTTAAAAAAAAAAATGAACCTGTTTTACTTCTCTTTATTTTGGTGAAAGGCAAGGAAAGCTCTGGAAATGAGACAGATACAGTTGCAAGAGTAGAAAATTTTGACAATCTGAACTGGCAAAAACCAGAGACAGATATAATACTCTATTCTAAATAGTCAACATGTTTGCTTTTTCCCTCAAGTAAGTTATTCAACCTTTAGTATTCTGTGAAGGTGAAGCAGTCAAAGCTGCATGATCATCTTCAATGTATAGAGCTAAACAGGAATTTAACCAACAACTTCCCCCATTCACCGTAACTGAAAGCAAATGTGAAATCCTTACTAAGAGACATCCAAGTTTTCCTCAAAAATGTTTCAAATGGGAAAGAAAATGTACTTTGGAATCTGAAACAGTGATATTTTAAAGTGAAGAGATTTTACGGTGATTCCAAGGTCAGTCATCCCATGGGATATCTGTGTAACCCCAAATGTGGCTCCCTCCAGTCCCAAACAATTTACATAAAATTGATCCCGATCAGTACCAGTTCCTTGGCATGCAGTGGCAATTTGATAGCACACAGTTACGAAAGCCAAGAGGGAGAGAGAGATTCAATTACTATCCAAAACATTTGTAAGCTTGCAGCTTAGGCTGTTTTATTCCCTTAGATGCTCCACACGCAACACACCAGCCAGTGCTTTTTGCACTGCTCTTTTTCACACATCCTCTTTTTGAATAACACATTCCCATCACATGAACATATCCTCTGCTTTCAATATCATTCGTGTCAGATTTATTTTTTAATGCAAAGAAAAACAACTCTCAAACTTTCAGCTCTTCTATACATTGGTTATTTTTCTCTGAATGCTACTGTCTTCCTGAAAACTTTTCTTTCTTTCTTAAGAATGCCATACTCTTGTCCTAGTCTATCTTGTAGCACCTTGGCATTTGATGCTATTTAATACTATCCATGTGAAAGCCATTTCAACATCCGTAGAATAAAATAAAAAGGAATTTTGCATGGACATGATAGAGCCATGTTGTAGGTTGCTAAGAGGGAACAAGCCTGAATGCAGGGTTCGAGCTACTTTTGAGGGAGAACTTTGTCCTTTACTTGACCAGAATTCCCTGTGGTGTATTTGTTTTCTGTAACTCAAGCAACAAGACAGACTGTGATGTGGGATAGCTGCTCTGTGCCACATCCAGCTCCTAATACCAATACTAGAGTAACAGCTCTGCATGATGACAATCTCCAGGGACAGAGGCTGCTCCCCTGCCTAGTCCACAACAAGGAAGGTGACCAGGAGAAAGGGAGCTTGGCAGTGACAGAGACACTGATCACCAGGTGTCATTCTGCCCCCTTGCCCAGCAATACCTCATGCTGGCTAAAGCCATTTGAAACACACATCTTCAGTAGCAGCTCCACTTTTCATGGCTCCCATCACTTGTACACAGCTTTTGCAATTTTGCAATTGCTCCACTGAAAGTAGAAAAACGTGCTGTCTGTCACACCATCAGCTGCTGAACCCACACTGTTTTCCATCCTACCAGCAATGATGGGATATCAGTATTAGCCTCTCTGTTAAACCATTCTGCTGGAATATGAATTGATTTTTTTCTTCTATTTTTTTCAGAAACCTAATGCCACTAGAATCTGTAAGACAGGCTGGTTCAGAGGGGAGCCCCATCAAAGTCAGTCATCATTTTCAGAGTAACTTTGACAGTGCCTATTAACATCAGGCACATTCTGAGCAGCTTCCATTAATGGATGGTGATGTTGATGAAAGTGTCATTAAAGCAATAATGATGCATAAAACCCCAGATACAAAATTTCAAAATTGCCTACACAGTCCCTAGAAAATAAAAAGCCATGTAACTGCATAAAAGTATCTTCTTACTTCAAAACAAAAATCACAACAAGTTTTTTCAATGCAGGTTTTAAGACTTATCAACCATTTACTTGCATTAGGATTTTTTTCCATTGAAGTTTGTGGAATATTCTGAACTGGGGAAACAAAAACAAGTCATATTTGCTTCACCCAAGAAACTGAGATAGGGCATTACACTTTTTCTTATGGAAATTCAAACTACACTTGTCACAGTGTGTGATAGACTGTTAAAAGATTTGGGCTTAGCTCCCAAACCATGACCAATCTGTCTCTCCCACTGCAGGCTGAGAGAGTTGGTATCAGGAGATAATCAAACATCAACTAATTGTTACAACCTGTCAGAAGGAGGAACCCTCCAAATCAGAAGCAAGAATCAAGTTCCTAAGAAAGTCCCCCAAAAAGGGCCTACAGGGGATGGCTGACCTCTGTTGATGGTATAATAACTCTGCAAGAAGCAGCTCACGTAGATGACTGCCCAAGGACCCGAAGGAGTGTGGGAGTTGCAAGGATGTGATAGATCCCTTTGGTGTCCAAGGAAAAAGGTCAGTGACTTCAATGGTAAAGTTATGCTATGTTGCCTTATTTTGAAGTAACAAAACTGCAGCCTGGGGGAGAAGACAGGGAAATGATGAACATCTCAATTCTCATGAGTCTATCTGGTGCACAGCTGGGTCAGCCCACCAGCTCACACACATCCTTACACACAGTTCTTACACCAGAGGGCAAGTTTACAATAAAGGGACTTCCTGGTACTCATCTGCTGGTTACCTTCAGTCTACACCACCAAGTCAAAAGAAAGGCTCTCTGAGCCAAGATGAAGCCTAGATTAGGCAGGCAAGAAAGCTTAGAAACCTAATGAACCAGATGATGGATTTCTCTTGAAGTACGGCAGATACCATTTTCTTTTATAAAACTCCCTTGCATGACAGATTGTTACTGAATGGCTCCCCAAGATAAGTGTGTTTAATGATGAACTGTTGATTGTTTCATGTACAGAGGAATGAAGAAGTGCCTTTGATAAAGGACAGCATGGAAGAATGCATAAAGACCAGAGGGAAGAGAGAATTAATTATCTACCTGTCCACATTTTAAAAAACCCATCTTGGTTCTAGGAGACACCGTAAACTATACTCATTATTTAAGAGTCCAGTTTGTTTTCTTAAGTTTCATTGATTATTGTGAACAGTAAGCCAGCTTTGCTGTTTACATCCTGACCTTACCAATATCTCAGGTCCACTGTTTACAACATTTTGAACATGGAATCTAATGCTTATAAAACTCCCAAATGGAGAACTGTCAACTGAAATTTTATATTTCACCTGCGGAGCCAGTTGCTGTTTGGATTTCTGTTCAACAGCAACATTTTTACAACACAGCCCTCAGGCAGGGTCTAACTGCACATCAGCTTGGGTGCAGAACAGCATTATTGTGTGTGCTAAGTGTCCTTAAGGGAACTGCTATTTTTTAATACCCTGAATAGGTCACTTTGCTGACTAACACCAGCTGTACCAGCACCACTACACCCAGCTGTACTCACACCTCCTGAGTGCCAGCCTGCTCCAGGATGAACACACAGGATTAAGCATCCTGCCAGCTAATTACTGCCCCAAACGAAAAAAGAAAGCCTCCAAAAACAAAAGAAAAGAAAACCCAGTGACAACAAGGGATGAGTTGTTTCCACTGCCTCTAAATACACTTATTGAAAGTACAGCCCACAATAGGTCTGTAGTAGCTAGATGTCTAAAGCTCCACAATTATCGAGCTTCAAGCAGCCCTTTATATGCAGATTCAGTTCCTATCACTACATCACTCAACAAACAAGTACAGCAGGAGTCGGAAGCTTCCCAGCGAAGTCAGTCATATTCCGTACCAGGGAGCTTCTCTGCCCCAGAAAGTTCCTCTGTGCAGTATCATGTACAGGGCATAGGCCTCCATAATTATTCACCATTAGTATTAAAGCTACTTTAGCTGCTCCTCTGAGGTCATATTTCCATTACACAAGATGCTGTACAAACACTGGGGAGATGTGGGGCTGTGTCTTAGCAAAAGAACCCAAGTGGGAGAAGCTGCAATACTGTCACTTTCTTTATAACCTTTCTTTTTTTCTTTAACCTAAAAATTCAAAGGAAGCTAGCTCACCTTTGAGCCTATCCAGAAACACATCTGGAGACACTTTTCCTATTCCCACTTCATATTTTAATGTACAAATAATGAGACTTAATAGATCATATAATAGTTTCAGATAGTTCATTCATTGCTTCCATGGCTGAACGAAAGCAGCTGAATAATCCTTCAAAAGACAAGTAAACCCCAAATTCATTCCAATATAACAAGCACAGAAGAAAGCAACTTATAAGTTAGTTTTGCCCAGTGTTGTTCACTGTTTTCTCACAGCTCAGTTTTAACAATCTTGTATAACCTGATGTAACAGAAGCATTGCATTAGAAAAGCCATGCTAACAGGAGGACTAAAGCACTGCTGGTGCTGAAGGACTGGCATGAAGACTGGAGATATACACAGTGGTTTAAAATTTAATGTCTGCTCTTCAGCAGTTAGCATCCTTTTATGTCTTGACATTAATATTTAATTTTATTTTGTTTAAAAGCACTACAAACCAACTTGTTTGCTCAATGAAAAGATTAAAGCACACTTGGTTTTATTTACTTAGGCACTGATCTGCTTTGAAGTGGAAACCCAATGAGGTCCTACCTTAAGAGTCTGCAAAAACTTCTCCTGTAGCTGAGCCGCTGGCTCGCTGCAGCCACGCTGGGGGGGAATGGAGGGCGCGAGGGGAAGTAGGCCAACGCTGCAGAAAATATCAGGGAAACCATTCCAAATTCTAAACAAGAGGGCAAAGAAAAACAAAACCAAGAACAGATGTTAGCATTGAAAGTCTTATTTCACTGCAGTGCTGTTATCAGCCAGCCTCCGAGACATAAATCCCACCACAAGTGTTTGACTGCTCCTGACAACAGAATTCCGTAACTTGAAGGAGAAATTTCTTTCTCCTTCCCCAAACAAGATTTCAAATTGAGATGGAGAATCAATGAGACTGGCAGTCCATTCCAGTGATAGGTGCTACAGAGATCCAGGCTCACACACAGGGAACTCAGTGAAGCAAAAGGAAAGCTTTTGCTTTTTCTCTTCAGAGAGAACTGCAATATGAGGATTTGGCCACGTTTCCTTGCGATGGAAGTAACTCAGTGCAGGTAACAGCATGCTAGAGACTTTAAACAGATGGGACTGGGGAAGCCCCAGGGCATGGAATAACAATTACTCATTGCACAAGATGATGAAGGCAAACAAAAGGTCAAGCAAGGCAGCAGTTCCAATTCAAACAGTACTACATGGCAACAGAATATAAAGAGCAAAGTGCAGAAGCAGCCATGGCTCATGAATAGAAAAAGTACAGGTGAGAGGAGGAAAAAAGAAAGAATACAGCTGTTTGTGGATGCTCTGCTTGTTTAGCAGCAGGTATTCCAAACCTTTGAAAAATTTCATAGCAGAAGTTTGGACCTGAGCTTGAAAAGTGATGAGCACTTCACAGAAAACAGTAAGTCCCACGAGCAGACATTCGGAGAGAAACAACTCTACCCACAGTCAGTCTAATTAATTCGTTTTACAGGCCTTTTACAATGTATATCATGTTCTCCACAGTCCTCAATCCTGGTATTTCTCCTATCCCCTTTGAAAACAAGATTCTTTGCTGCTAGAGAGAAAAATGTATAGCTGAAGTGTGTTATCTTAGAAGAACTTGGGATCTTATAACAAAGAAGTGTTCCCTGACACCACAAATAAATTGCAGCAGAGCTGGATACTCCATTGCCTTAATTTTCCTTTTTTCTTCTCTTTTTTAATAAATCAATATGAACATGGCACTTTGCCAGGTCTTCTGCTAAACTAGAAGAAAATAAATTCAGGAAACTGAAAAGTAAATAACACTCAGAGTCTAAATGGATCAGCTGGAGATGGGGAAGGGAAATGAATGCTTCTATTCTGGATATGGGAAAAAAGGCATATCGGGAGTGTGACAATGCCATTTTTCATGATCAAATACCAAAGGATTCATTTTGAATTACGTGGTGTCTCTTTTCCTGCTGTGGCGTAACTGCATGTTTCGAGGGCCAAGGGCATTTTAACTAGACCTTCTCCCTCCTCTGCTCTCCAGAAAAGAGAATAATGTCTATCTTTGTGCACATTGTTTTGGAGACCATGAGCAGTGAATAAAGAACTGGCTGTAACTGATCATCCCAGATCTAAGAAAGGGATGAGATGCTCTGTCACTACAGGATGACTCTACATAGCTCTTTAGTAAAAGCTGTTTATGCCCCCTCCTGCCTCTAGTCTACATATAGGTTTATAGGTATACATACGCACATGCATACACACATTTTAATCACATATTAAAGGAAGAATTAACTGCAGACAGGTATTGCCAATCAAGAGTGTGGTCACACAAACCCATAAATTTTGTCCAAGGTACTCATTATTTAACTTTGTTACACTGCAATGCTGTAAGGAGAAAGGCCAGGTTTTTTTCTGAAGAATGTAAACCACGTTGATAATTTTAAGTCATAGAAATACTTCATAACAGGTGCCCATCTGGGGCCTCATCTATGCACTGCCTCAAGATTTCTGTCATTCAAATTGCTGTAGTAGCAGCAGTATAGTAACCCTTTTTTTTTTAATTATTAAGTTCAGCATGCTGACCTTGTAGTACCTTCTCGCAAGTCTTTAATGTTTCCCAGTGTTATACTTTGCAGGCTAACAAATTTGCCTACAGAGCTCTGCTCTCGTGCACAAAACAAAAGTGCAGAATTCACTCTGGAAACAAAAGCATTTCCTTCTGTTGAAGAATATGAGTTTTTAGTGCCATCTTAGCTTTGTATACAATACTTACACCTCTATCAAAAGTGCAGGTACTGCCAAACACATCTGATTTCTTACATATTGAAATCCTTCCTTGATAGGAAACCCACACCCTTATCTCCATCATTTACTTTACCAGACTAGAGGAAGAGGAATACAATCTAAAACTTTTCCTGGGCATGTAAGTAGTGAGTAAAAGTAAGCAAAACCGAGAAGGTAAGAAATAGGTCAATGCTGAGAGCGAGGGAGCCACAGCCACAAGAGAGAAACTCTTCTTCAGGAGCTACTGGCTTCTCAACAGTGCAATGGATGCACTCAAACAGAGCAAAGCACTTGGAGTGGTGCAAGTCATAAATTAGTGTGCAGGGACACAGACATGTACATATATCTCTTGTTGAGGAGTGAAACTGGAATGCTTCACAAAAGCTGGGTACCACACCACAGTGACTTGTGACATGAGAGACGCCTGCATCTTAGCCTAGGAAGCAGGCACCTTGATGCTTGTGTAAATCTCAAACAGACACAAAAAAAAGAAAAAAAACAAAAGAGGTTTACAGAGCTAAAAGCCTCCTTGATACAAAGTACTTTTCCTTCAGACAGGATACTCATAGCACAAAAACCTACCCAGTCCCAGAAACCCTCCTGCCCACCTCGTTCTGTCGGAACATTCCAGGGGGCATGAGGGCCCCTTACACACACATAAACTTTTTTTTTTTTTAAAACAAATAATGATTTTACATTGATATGTAGGAAAGCACAAGGCTAAAAGCTCTGGCTGCAGTCCACAATAATTCATGCTTCCTTATGCAACTCAGGTAATACAATTCAATCCTGATTTGCTACATCCGTACTACTTGAGCTGTGAACCAGAATGTGCAGCGACACAGATGACATAGAAAGAGGCTGTGGCAATTCAGCTGAGCTCTTAGTCCGTGTTTCAGATAAAGGAACAGCAATTTATTAAAACACAGAAGAGACCGGAGTTAACAGAGCAATTTCAGAATGGGTTTATAAGCAATTGCTTCGTAATCATGTTTGAGCTTAAGTCCTTGGAAAATTTGCACACTCTTGGCACACTACTGATCCCAAGTTAACAATTCACAGCATTACTGTCTTTTAAAAGACATCATCTAACTTTTGGAGGCTGCTTATTTAACGCTAGCTCACACAAAAGCAACAAGCTCATTAGAAATGCAGAGTGCTTACCCTGTGAAATTGGCTTTCCCATAGTATCTGAAAGGAGAACTTATACCAAACCTGACCACACTTGCTGAAGAAGTAGGGAAGTGGGACACTTGGGTCCAGCTCCTTGTTCTTCCAAATTCTGCAAAACCTTTACTACTAATCTGTGAAGTCAATTTGAGCCTAGTTTTCTGCCCAGCTGTTTAAGGGGACAAATACACACCTACCAGGTATTTTTTGTCCCACAGGTGAACAGAGCTGTATGTTCACTATCACCCACCATGAGGCAGCCATCCTTCCACCTCTGGAGCCCATGGAACACAAGAGAGCACAGGGAAGCAGTCAGCAGGGACCTTGTGCCTTCAGCTCTCCAGGGAAACAGGGCTGAGGGGAGAAGAACAAATCCCACGAGGGATTCAAAGCAAACTCCTCTCTGACAGTTCTTTGCAGTTTTTAAACCAGTTGGAGGTTTTCCATCATCACTGTGATTCACTGCAGGCCAGCAATGTTCACAAAGCAGCTCTCTGTCATTGTATGAACAGCTACAGGGGTTGCAGCTCCTGAAAAGACGCATCCCATAGGACACAAGCACAAAGAAACCATCTCTATTCAAAGCACTTTCAAATACTAAGTGAGAAATACAGATGCCCCACAAAACACGATTCCTAGGAAGCTGAAGAGCTGCTGTAGGATCATCTCTTGCTGGGACCAGTAATCCCAAACAGGCCTACAGGGTGTTCCCACACCCTTGCTAGCTCAGAAGGGTAGAAAGAGCCATGCTGAGACATGGGGAAGGCAAGACCTGAACCTTGGTGGCAAAATCCCTGTTTCTGAGGAAAATGCTTAGGAAAACTTCCCAAAAGAGAACAGAAAAGAATGTGAATCTAATGGGCTGCTGAAAGCAACATTTCTAGTGCTACCAAACTCAAAACAGTGGTTTCAAGCACAACACGGTACTTCCTTAGGCAGATGAATTCTTCCCTCTCCATGGAAAATCTCCAGAGGGAGAGCTAAAGCACTTCTCTAATTGCTAGGGTTTTCCTCTCCTTATCTGCTGCTCCTCAGGACCTGACTTGCTTTCATTTTTCCTTCTTTCACCCTAGCCATTTTCATCTGCCACAAGATTTTCAGAGCCTACCACCATATTTCCTTGTGAAAAAGGCTTAGCCAAACCTGAATTTCCTTGTTGTTCCATTTGAGTCCAGTAAAAAGTAGGTTACTCAAAAATACTTGCTGAAGTCATGATTCAAATTCCATTACACTTTCTTTAAAACAAACATTAAAGTGGCCCTCACCCAACAGGAATATTAACTTGACAAATTTCCATAAGAATAACATCCAGGAATAAATGATCACAAACAGCTAACTCAATCCCCTAAACCTCCATATAAACTACATGGTATATATGCCTTAGGACTTCTGGAACACTTAGGACTAACTCCTGGCTGAATTTCAGAGGATGCAATTATAAGAGGGGAAAACCCCTATCAGACACGCAACTCTTAATGCTGTACCAATTTATATCCACTAAAAATCAGAATGTAGACACTTAAACCACTTAACCAAATCTGTTTCCTTAAAGGTTGCTGCTAATTTTTCTAAGTGACAGGAAGAGGCATAGAAGCCATTGCAATAAAAAGAGCAAGGACATAAAATCCAAGTTTTATCAGATGAATTTTCTATCAGTGATTTTTTTCCACTAAACCATTGTCACTTCATTGAAATTGCTCACCAGTAAAAATGACGTAGTTTTAGCTAAAAACAAAATCTATTGTGTTTTAATTTCAATGTTAGATTCTTAAATACTAATAATCTAATCACATTTGAAAGGCACGTGCAGGTCATAAATTAAGGCTCAGTTAATGCAGAAAAGAATTTAATGCTAAAAGACTATTGGATTTCCATCCTTACAGAAACAGCAGAAGAAACCCAACTTGTCATGGAAACATATTTTTAATGAAAATTCAATAAGCAAAAACCATTTTGGAAGCTCAGGGAAACTGTAAAAAGACATTTCTCCCAAGATCAGCCGACACAAACAATTGAATTACTTCCTTTGGAGCCAGTCTGTACAAAAGGCTATTTTAAAACCTTTGCTAAACAAAAGGAAAAAAATTAAGCCTCCTGACTTAATTATTTTTTTCCCTCAGCCAGAAACTAGTTCCTGTGCAAACCAGCCACTAGAGGGTAGTGGTTCTCAAGCACCAACCAGACACCAAAGTATGTACATTTTCTATGTTTTTAAGTGCTGTGCTTGACCCCCACCTGCATAGAGCACGGCCTCGATGCGGTCCTTGATGTGCTGGGTGTTGCTCTGTGACAGCAGGTGAGCGCTGCCGTTGGGAGGGGGCACCACCAGAGGCCCCACCAGGAAGGCGCCAGCAGAGCCCAGGTAGTTGAGCAGCGAGGCGATGGCCGTGGCCGTGGCGCGCTCGTCCGGAGAGAACCACGTCGTGGACAGGAACGGAGCCGCGTTCATCACCGTGGGCCCCGCCAAGCCGTTTAACAGCTGCCCCCCGTGAATCAGCCTGGAAGAGAGAGCAGACCACGGCCATTCGGATGACAATTGCTCGCTGGGTTTTCTTAATTAAAAAGGCATGTGAGATATCGAGTGCTGGAGATGGAGCTACTGCACAAAGAGATGACAGTCCTGTGCAAAAGAAGGATATTCTGTACACTAAAAGAAGCCAAATTAGATTGATTTAAAGAATCCGGAGCTACTCTGATCTCATTACCTCATATAAATGGAGAAGCAAATGCTCTCTTCAAAGCAGAAAAAGAAAAGGGAATAAAAGGGACTTTCTTTGCAGCAAAAAGGTATCATGACAGGACGTAAAAGTAGAAAAGGTGTAGTAGGAGAAAAGCTTTAAATTACGAACATTGTAAACCTGACCCCTTGCCTGCATAAATCCCAACAGAAGATTTAAATTAGTTATGGCAGATCCAAAATTGAAACACTTCAGCAAAATACTCTGCATATTTTTTCACTGCATTATTTATTTTTATTTACACACTCAGATGAGCTCTATGTGCCTACAGATGAGAAGGCCGGGCTGTTAGGGTTTCCAAGAGAGTCGTCTTCTCCAGCAATCTGGCCATTCTCAACATTCGGCTGAAACAGCCAAGTAAACCCAGATTTTTCTCGTTTTTCACACTCATTGGGATTTAACAGATAAGGCTGGTGACAGAACACAGATAGTACTTCCAAGCAGTGAAGTCTCTGCAAAGTGTAGCTTAATATTAGTACAATGAACAAATACAGAAAGGACTTTCTGAAGGCTCTCCTACACGTGGAATTCAGACAGAAATCTTCCCCTTTGACTTTTCCAAAAAGTAATCAGCCATGGAAGGCAAAACTATTTTGTAATTTATATAAAAGCTTCATGTCTAAAATACAGCTAGAGAGTCAAATGAGATATTGCAACCCTCCAAAGTAAATCTATTCATTGTGCAATAAAGTGGTGGCAGATGATATTTTCAAATGGGTGGTGTTTTTCTAACCATAGCAGGAACTCAGTGTTATTGCTGCAAGACTTGAGTTGTGAGACATAAAAAGCTACGGCCTGAAAATGGGGAAACATAAGCCAGCATTTAGGCAGTGTTTCAAGCCACAAATGGCTGAATAACATACAGTGTAGCAGGAGTTTTTTAAAGCACACAAAGGAACGAAATATGCACAAGAAATGTCTACAGACTCTTTATCCAATTAACAAGACAGACTGCAATAGAAAGGAATAGATGCTACTGATTCTCAATGGATTAGAAATTAAAGTTTTAAACAAAATTTATAAAAAATATAGAGGAAAAAAAGCACACTATTATATATTATTTAAAGGAAACACTTTCTGAGCTGGGACAGAAATAATATCCAGTCTTACTTATAAGCAATTCAATGTTTTGGGGTTTTTTTTGAGGTTCTTTTTTTTATGCTCAGATAGAAAGGACAGATTTCATTACTGGTGCTGATGATGTGCTTCAGATGGACATCACCAAGGCATGGTCAGGCCTTTTTAATGCTTGTTAAACTGTCACACACACTAAACCAAAAAGAGATAGTTTTAAATAAATAAAAAGCACTATATAAACAACGCTCTGGTATAGTTTTCTGAAAGACACATAACATCAGTCCCCTTTGGTTACTCTCCAGTGTACTTGGGATAAACCAAGGTATCCCTGTGCACTTTGGTATTTTCACTCTATTCATCTCGCTACAGTAAGTTATTCTCAAACTTCTCCTAAAATGTTCCAGAGCATTTGCAGAGCTATGGCACATCCCCAGAAACAACTGCATTTCAGTAGCAAGTGAGGTTACTACTGCAACATAGAAAGATTTTATTTCAGTATTTCCTCTTGCACCAAAGTGAATTTAATGTTTAAATTGTGTTCTTGTTATTGTATGTTTGGAAAACTGTGTCACCACAAAATAACCTTTATAGCTTTGGGTGTCATACCGCCACTTCTGTTCACTGACACCACTATGATATTATTGTTTTAATTCAAATATGCCTTCTCTGTAGTCATCCCAACGGCAAATAAAACTCACTAAAATCAGAAAAAAGTACAACAGTTCTGCAGCACCTGTGGTCATGTAAGCACTTCATCTGATAGAAGAAGAAAAGTTTTGTAAGAAAACCCTAAACAAACCACCAAACAAAATCCCCCAATTTATATATTGTGAAAATTGCACACACATATTCTTACCATGTACTTCAGATTTAGATTATGTTTATCAAACTCCATCATCTGAATAAAGCTCTGTAACAAATCTCTATACTTGAGAGAGCAACAAATGTTAATTTTACTTTGCAGATCCCAAGGGAGAAAGCAGCACCTTAATCCAGATTTTAATTCTGTGTTACCTTTCTGTCTCTGTTGTTTTGGGTTTGTTGGGTTTTTTTTCCAAAGGGTGAGCCAATTTTGCCTCTCCCAAGGTGTCTTCTTTTGGTGTTTTCCTGGCTGCTCTCTCTCCAGCCTTGTCCTGGCTAGTGTGCTCTCTGTTCCCACGGATTTGCCTTTCCATCTGCATTTTTGGCATTTACCAAGCCTGACATCATCATCCAGGGAAGAGCATCTCTTATCTTCATATTGTTCAATTTCTCAAGTCTAACGTATTTGATTTTCATCATTTTCAGACTAAATTGACATCAATATACAGACTACTACCTCAAATATCTCTGCATATGATAACAGCCTAACCCCTATTTTATCCCTTTTTCAATACTGGCTTGAATTAAGCTACTTTTTCCTGAGAAAAAGATTATTTGCATGGTTCTTCTGCACATCCTTAACTCATTTCCCCAGAGAGGCAGGGACAAGAGATTCAAAATGCAATTCAGAGCATTTACTAAGCTGCTGCTCCGGGAGATGTATGTAGCAGCTGCTCCACCTGACAGAGAAATATGAGCACAGCAGTACTGGTGGCTTTTTGCTGTTTGTTACAACATCTTATCAGCACCGCACTAGATTTTGGTCTCACAGTTCATGAGTCTCCTCTCGTACACCATCAGTGCTAAAAATTGCTTCACAACCAAGAGAGGTTTGTTTCTGTTATCCCCTGATTTTCTTCTTGGTTTTGCTACCGAAAAGGTGCAAAGAGGAACTGCATTTTCCCCATCACCATTCCAATTTCATTCTGCACAACAAGTTTTCTCTTTCCTGAGGAAAGGGATGAAAAGATAACTTTAGCTTAGGATCTTACCCAGATGGAAAAACATTTTTCAGTTTCATTACACTGTCGAGTGTAATGTTCATCTGTTATTTATCCAGCTCTGTTTTCAGATGTGTTATTTATCCAATCATCATTTAGTTATTTTCATGTATCAAAAAGTAGAAAGCTATTGAGGTCAAATGACAGAAAATAACACGAGTAGAAGGCTTTTTAATCACAATCATGAAAAAGAAAATTGGAAAAAAGTTCCACCAGAAATTTATCCTCAACTTACAAAATAATTGATGACTGTAGCTTAAAGCAAAAGTGGGGAAATAAACATCTATCTAAAAAATCTTGTTTCTAACTGTCTTAGATGCCAGGTCAGGACTCATTTTGATATGTCAAGGTTTTTGCACACCTGACCTCTCTGCTAATGAATTTATGTGCTCTGCCAAACTTGTAACTTGCAATTGAACATGAGCCCTTTATGAGCCCTTTTAAAGAAAAACAAAAAAAAATGTTTGAGGACTGTTAGTAAATGGTAGTGTGAAGTACCACATGCCAGAGCATCACAGTAATGAATAATAACTTAGGCATTTACATTATGTATCTATCTATCTAAAAAAACACACAGATACACAAACACACACACACACTTTTGCACAAAATAAAGATCACTTTTGTTCCTAAATTGGCCTCTGAACTGCAAAAATATAGTGCAAGGGATGGTTCAAATACAGCAACAGAAATTAGAGAAGAAAAACACTTATTGTACTATACTGTCACCTCCTTCCCAATTTTTTTATCAAGTCACATTATAAATAACTTTAATTATATGGTTTTCATCACTTCTCTGAGAAGACTTGATTTTAGTATCAGGACCTGACCTGGTTATACCTACCTTATTCACTTCTTGCAGTCACTGTTGCAATATCCTAACAGGCAGCAACAAAGAAAACCATGTAAGGCTATAAATGGTGAAATTACAATATCACTGAGCAAACTGGGTATGAAAAAAGTGAGATTATATAGGAAAAAGGTTCTAGTGATTGATGATAATACCATACAGTTAAGATGGGAAAGCACCTCCATTTACAGTCAGCTTTATTTTTCTTTTCTCCTTGTACAAGTTGAAACTTTGCATGCATGGTCACAGTCACATCAGGTATTGGATTTGTTAAGCTATTTAAAAGCTGTGTGTTACATAAATGCTTCTTCTAGGTAAAAAATCCAGACATTTAGTGTTTCTACCACTGTGTGTCTAATGCCTGGACTTAGGAGAATTTTAAATGAAAGAAAATCTCATTAGTTTCTGGACTAAGATGGGGAAAAAAAGGCAACAGTGGAGGGAAAAGTACTTACTCAAAAAATTAGTTTTAATACAACGGATTTAAAACCCACAACACTAAAATAAGTATTCAAAGCTCAGCTCTAAGATATGTTAACTGAACTTTTTCTGGGAAGGCTAAGACTGGAGAAGTTGGATCAGTATTTTAAGTGATTCATGGTATGGAAAAGCATTTTCACCTTTTCTTTGGCAGACAACAGAGTGAAGAGCAGGGCTGTCAACTCCAGGCTGTTACTCTGACTCTCTAAACAAAATGACCCCGGCCAGCTGGGAAATTCAATTCCTTTGCATCTTGGGAGGGAGTAGAGCTCATTTCAAGAGCCCTGAGAAGATGTGATTCTGGTGCAGCTTTTTTACATTAAACTTCTACCATGCTTTTCCCACTCGCTGCCATGAGAATTGACCAATTAGTCACTATTCAAACTTCTATGCAAATACAACAAAAATAAACTGTAAATCAGTTTTGCCACTGTTGGGCAAAGTGTAAGGAGCAAGCAAGTCACTGAGAGTGCTTATTCTGCAGGAAGACAGCGCTGTAGTGTGCCACTAACTGTGGAAAAGTTTAGTACATGAACTGCTGATCCTAACAACACAAAAAGCAATTCTGGGTAAAGAAGTTAATGTTTTATAGAAATGGATGGCTAATATTTCTTTCACATGCCTGACAATTTCATTCACTGAAGCAAGTGGATTGTTCAACTCCTGCTAATTTGGAAGACAAATAGGTTTCTGTAGTGATTAGCTCATTGTGGAAACTGGAAGCAAATGAAAGAGACCCTTCCACTGGAGGACTTCAGAGAACTTTTGAAGTGCTATTGAATTTAGTGTCACTACATGGCAACAAAGCAAGCAAATACCTCCTACTCTGGAGTGCCTACACTGACGTATGATGCATGTTGCTTGCCCAGGAACAGGCATATGAAAAGGCACGGAGTTACCCACATCATGTATTAGGAGACTGATTATACCTCAGAGGGAACCAACACCAGTTTTGTCAAGAACCACTTCTGATTCTTCACAATCAACCTACTAGAAGTGGATAGAGCTTTTCCTTTAAATTCACAAAACTAAATACAACAAAAGAACCTCCTAGTAAGTGGAACTTTTTCAGACACTTTTAAGGCAAAGAGAATTAGGGAGGTCAAATTCATGCTTTACTGCAATTCACTGCTACAGAATACGGGGAGAACCAATGCAAATGCTGTTTTGTTTATACCCCAAAGAGAACACAGTAACGCTCTATGTCTGGAAAAAGACTGACAAGAAAAATACCTCTGGGTAAAGCAATGAATTCATCTATTAAAAATAACATTCTGATAGATGAATTTCATGGAAATGCACATTCTTTCAATATTTTCATTAAATGATATATTTATACTACAAAAGCTTTCTGCCTTCTGGATATTCATGCATTGAGGTCATTAGCATCTTTTAGCTTGTTTTTGATGCATGTGGCCATTGATATGTGGAATAATTTAAAGCTGTTTTTTCCTCCATCAGTAAGAAGTATTATTATAAGGAGAAAGCCTGAGTCACTGTGTGGTACATTATCTCCAGCAATAGAGTGAAAAAGAAAAGAGAAAAACTTAAAAATGCACATTTAGCCATTTTCATCAGGAATTAGGCTCGTGTTTCACCCCTGTATGAACCGTGGCCTCAGCATGGTCAGACCATTATGGGAGCGGACCTGGAAGGCACCACAGCATCTCCCAGGCATCCCAGCCTCATGTCTCTTCTCCCACACTTAAAGAAAACAGCAAATGCATTTACAATGGTCTGAAAGATAGTGAGTTTTGGGATTAAATTTAAAGGATTGGAAAACCAGAGTTACTCCAAAACTTATTACTGAGAGCCTGCCGGTAGAGACAAGGACTTGCAAGGAGAGGAAGGAGCAATCTCAGGCCAAGACCCTTGAGGTCTCCATCAGACATCCTGACAAAGGAAAGGGATGAGGTGGGTGTACAGTGAGACCCCCTGGCCCTGTGGTGACAAATTCCCTTGCATCCTCACACTATGTTATTGTGCAGCCATCACACCTGTCACACAGCTGTGTGCGGGGGGGTTCTTCCCTTTATCCAGGTTTAATGGACAAGGACAGATAAAGTTAAAGCTGAGGGTTTTTTTATTAAAAGTTCTGGTTTTTTTGTTTTTCTTCTAAAACTAACCCACTCCACAAACCCATTACTAAAAGAAGAAATATTTAAAGCAACACTAACAGAGGACATGCTCATCAAATATGAACAGACCCAAAGTAAGCAACATCGTAAACACGAAGTAGGCAATTACATTATGGGCTAATAAGGCAAAACATACTGAAAAAAATTATCAGGGAAGTGCACTAGGACTGTCTGCTACTGCGGCTGCTGTGGGAGAAAGCTGATTAAGATTACTTAGTACAAAAGAGGTCCTAAGTAGGATTTTTTAGTAAAAGAGTAGGAGTGTACAGGAGATGCAGCAAATTAAGGAATGGGATAAACAAGACCTATTTAAATATTCCTGAATAATTTTTCTTAAGCGAGTGAAAGAGCAAGAGGGTGTTTTGATTATAATGCAGCAACTTCAGTATAAATTCAATTAATATGAATTCTTTAAGGACAGAAATTAGCCAACATAATATGAGTCACAAACTAAAGCAAAGAGCTCAGTAAGATTAAAAAATTAAAAGAGTTCTTCAGTTAAGGACACCACCTACCATTATATGAGATGAAGCTAAATATCCCACAGAGAACATAAATTCTCTTCCCTTCCAGCATAGGCTTACACTGGCTGAGGCCTTGTAGAAGTGCTGCCCACTAAATACTGCTGCAATACCAAGCCCTTTCTGAGTTCCTTTAATGTACTTGATTCAGTACTCCAAGAATTTACATAGAGTCTGTAAATTGCTAATTCAGCAGCCACGCTGGTTGCTGGGACAGGTGGATGACACCCACAGTGCCATGGCCAAAGTCCAGCACAGGAGCAAAAGGAAAAGAGCGTTTATGACCAGAACTGTCAAATCATCTCCTTTTTCCACTAAAGCTGTTCCAGCTGAAGGAGGAGCCAATTTGGCTGCCCCCGGAGTGGCGGTGCTGATCAGGGGCTGCTGCTGCATCACAGGACACGCAGCTCGAGCAGTGGCAGGTGGGACCACTGGGCAGCCAGAGGGACACTAAATCACCCCTCACTACCATCAACAAATATGCAAAGCTGGAAAAAATCATCACCACTTAAGAACAACTCACAGGACCTCTCATCTAACAAATGCTTTGGAGCAGAGGTTAAAAAATAAACCCTGTGTACAAGATGAAACTGGTGAACATAATAAAAACAAGATAAACTGTTAAGTTACAGGGGCAGAAAAATAAGTATTCCCCATGTGAACTTACTCATGAATGACCTGTTTCCTTTTTTCCCCCACTTTCCTATTTTTCTGATACCATGGATTAACCCAGCTCAGCCTTCCCCCAGCACTGCAGCACAAACCAGCACCATCAGCACCTGGCAAGTGCTCAGTCTTAATGTTTTCCCCCCCGCTTGCTGAGCTACAGCACACAAACAGGTATGTTTATTCATCTTCCTACTCCCAGACCCTCGCTTTAAATTAAATCCTTTTTTCATTCCTCTTCCCCAGTGAGGTAGGGAGCACAAAACACTCAGCACACTCTGTCTTTATTTCTTAGAGGCTCATTTCTCTACCATCCTCTCCTAACAGGCTCTTCTCATTCCCCCTTTAATTCCTCTTCTCCACAGACGCTCCAGTTTGGGTTGGTTGTGGTTTTTTGAGCACAGAAGTATGTTCAGTATTGCCAGGGAATACAGGAATCCTAGTATGTCTTTCCTTTACTGAAATTACCTCTTCTGAGGTGCCCCTTTGCATTTTTCATGCATAAGAATGGTGGCTTACAGCAGCCTTTAGATCAGAAAAGACAAATAATGAGATGATCCCATGTAATTCTTCAGGCTTTCAGGGATGAAAAAAGTAAAAATGTGGAATTATTAAAGGGTAAGTCTAACAAGAGTAAAATACAAACTATGTTGCAACTAGCTAATAGAACCAAAATGTACCAAAGATGTGGTAAGAGTGAATCTTCAAATATAGGGCAGGAAAGAGTTCACAACAATGTATCTCAAGAGTAAGAAAAAGATTCAAAATCTCAAGAACTGGTAGTATTAACAAAAAGACCCATTTACGGGATCTACCAGCTATTGGTGTGGCTCCCATAAACCACTTGTGTAAACAGCCACTCTGTTTCCACTGTAATTCTCCGTGCTATTTTGCTGGATTCCCAACACACATTTTAATGGTACTTACTGCCAAGGAGCATCCTCTCACTGCCATGATTCAAAGTCCTCAATAACTACTTCTCTGTTGTGAAATCTAATGTGAAGGACAAACACTACCAGCCCCCAGCATAACAAGTTCTAATAAATTGCTTAATTAATGTGTTCAATACAAATGACAAATTATGTTACATCCTTTACTTCCATGTCTTTAATTATCCTGTCTTTCAAAACATTTTAAGAAGTCTTACATCACACAATCAGTCTTAAAAGCCAAAGATTTATGGCTGTGGGCTGATTTCATCATTTTATTTCCTTCTTTTTTACACGTTTCAGCTCATACAGCTTTTTGCCTAGATTTAAGACCAAAGATGTATGTAAATCTATTCCTAAACACAGAACAGGAGTTAAATATGAAGTGCTATGTGGCGGGAAAAAACCAACTCTGATTTAATCTATAAAAAAATGGCCTCCCAGTAATTTTAATGTTTAGGATAAAATAACCAAATCCTAAAAGAGTCAAATGAAAATATTTACTCAGTGACAAGCAGGAGTCAGAAAGGAAAGGACTGGACAAAACGCAGGCAGAAAACCATTAGTGATGCTCTTGTAACCTCCAGAGAAGGGAAGAAGATTCAGGAAAGGCACAATTTGATAACATTTTTTTTCTTTTATGTTCTATATAATGTATATTAACTGTGAACTAAAAAAATAGGTGTGGCAAATGAAGTTTTCATAACATTTAGAAAGGAATAATAGTTTGGGGGTTTATTTTTAGAAGTCACATTTACTGTCACATATCTGGCACATTTGACAAAGCCAGAAGCACGTGGTACATAAGAAAAATTATTTTTAACGTCCTTGTCTGTATGATAGACTCATTAACCCCACAGGTTACTGGGCTGGGGAGGAGAACAGGTAAAAACATATGTGTACATGAGAGGGACTTTATTAGTCCATGTAAAGGATGGATCCTCCGTCTGACATGCAAGTTCACACTTCAACATTTTCACCGTGTACTCCCACTTCAGCCCACACTGAATTTATGCAGCTCTGGCATGGATTTCCAGTACAGTTTTAGGTCACACACTGGCAGAGAACAAAACTTCACCATAGAAAATTCACAGCTGCTTCAAGAGACACATGGAAATGTGCAACTTGAATTTTCCCTCATATGCATAGGCATCGAATGTACTGAAAAGAGAGGTTAAGGTCTGTGTTTAAAACATGACTCAGAGGACTGGAGATGGTCTTAGTCTGATACTACACACTACAACCAAAAGAATAATTATAGACTAGAAAGGGGCTTAAGAATACACTTGGATATTACAGGTCTGTTTGAGATAAGGAGCATAAAGCAGCCAGGATTAAATGTCAGTCTTAACAGTCATTTCCTTATGTCTGTGACTGCTCTGATAGGTGGTGGGCTTTAGTAGCTCTCCTTTATGCTAAATCACAAGAGCTTAGGGAGCAGAGACTGCTACAAAGTACAAAGTACAAAACCCCCAACCTAAACCTTACAAACCTCATGAACATTCTTTTAATTTTATGTATATTAGCTCTGACAGAATTGTCCCATGGAAATCTTCAGCATATTCCCACAAATTACTCACAGACTGAAGGAACACACTACAAAACACACAAAAGCATTTAAAGAAATTCCAGTTACACTGGCTTCTGAAATGCTTCCAATTAGCTTGTGTGTGATCTTGTCCCTCTGACAGGCTCTGTAACATTCAAATTGTTCTATTAATGCATATACACATTCAGAATAAGTGCATAATTTACTGCTCAGCCAGTTGTGGCTAATGTATTAAGCAATAATGCTCATCTCAAAAATATTATTTCATTTGGTATCACACTTCAAATAATGGATGAGAACTGGCCTTAAGCCTTAGCCCTCAAAACAATGCAAGTTATGTGGTATAGCACCACACAGTCTGTACAATTATTTACAAAGTCTCAAGAAACTTCATTGAAAACCATTCTTTTGCTTCACACAGCCATAATTAATTCTTGGTAGATTTTTAATCAAACTATGTAAAAGATCAAGCTACTTTCTCATGTAAAGCTACAGTTCTTAAAAATTTCTTTTTTGGGAGTAGGATAAGTAGGCAAATTTATCAGTTTCAGTTGGAGATGCTACATATTTTCACAGCATGAATATATGAAATTATTAACCTTTTCCATCAGGATTCTGCTCATACTCTTTTTTTCCTTATATAGTTTTCAATAAATTTTAACATCATGTTTTATACATCTCACTCATCAGACTCTATAGAGTCCAAAGCCTTTCTTTTTCTAGTTAAAGAAGCTGTTCCTTGAATGTTTCTCCTTAGTTATGTATTTCATTGTTTTCCTAGGCCTCCTTGCTGCAGCTACACTGGAAAACCTTGCTTAAAGGTGATAAGAATTTGTGGAAACTCTCCTTCCCACTCCCCAAATGATACCTCACATCTAAATCTCACTTGGGAATTTCCATCTTCTCAGGTATTTACAGTCTTCATCCTTGTTTTGGTAAAGCCTAGGACAGCACATGTCTTCTGGCATACATCATAAATGAAAAGCTACGTAAAACACCACATTTCACTGCATTTAAGCCATCTGTCCCATTTAAAAGCTACTGATATTTAACCCAAGACTGATGAGAATGAATCAACTTAATGTCGAGCACCCCTCGTTCTATTACTCATAAAACGTAAACCAAGGGTAATATGAGGACAGCTCTTCCTGGCCACCCAAACAGTACATTTTCCTCAAAAGGGTCACTGTGAAGGGTAGCACAATATGGTTAATTCAGCCTGCCCTGCTCACAGAGTCCTTGAACACCCTGTCAAAATGGGCAACACTGGGCAACCAACACCAGGAGCACCTTGAGTGTTTCCTTATATGCCCACTAAGCACCTAAGAACTGAAATTGCATCCCCCTCACCTGACACACTGCTCTTAGATTACTTATTGGAGCTAGTTTTACAATTTACGTGGTTTTTTACATTCTCAGTTCTCTCTCTGAACCTCTTTCTTTGCTTTATCCACGGTATCCAGTCATTGGCTTTCAACTTCACACCAAACATTTTCTTTCTCAGCTTAAAAGGCTTCCAAGCGGAATTTCAGGTTAAGCAATACTAAGGGGAAAAAAAAAAAATCCAAACCCAAATAACTTGCTGAAGTAATACCAGGACTGCCTGGTAGAATTCAACCTGACTAGAATTCAAGGGGGAGAAAACGCAACCCACATAAAACATTTTATTTGTAAGATCTTTCCTTAGTGTTTACATATTATGCAAGCATAACTAGCAAAGAACCAGTGCTACTGCTTTTTTAAAGTAGCAGGAAAGAGTAGTAATGCCTGCATACTCCCACCTCCTTCACATGAAGAGGAGAAAGAAAGTTAAGTGAACAACAAGTGATCCATATTCCCTGGCTGTATAAAACAAGCACTACTGCTGTACTTACTGAGGATTCCCAGATTCAGGATATGTTGATGGAACAATTGAATTGTTTGGTTTGTGGGATTTTTAGGAAGGAACCTGTTTCTATGACAAATTCTTAAAGTGCATGTGTACAGGAGACAATCATTTCACTGCAGAAAAAGTACAAGGCTACTTTGGAACTTGGACTGGAAAAAACTACATGAAAAAAGCCATTTTGCACAAATTCATCTGTCTCACGGCACGATGCCATACATTCAAGATGAGAAAATGAACTAATTATTTAACATTTGCATACAAATTACTTTTCTGGGGGGGTTGAGGCATGGCTCCCTGTGTGATCTTGGGCCAGTTGCTGAACCTCTCTAGATCTCTGGTTCCTTATTTGCAAAGCAGATTAATATTAGTTATGCAGGATAGGGTGAGGCTTAATTAACTCAAGCTTGTAAAGGGCTTTCTAATCTTCAGATACTATGGAGAAGGACTAGAAAAATCCATTTAAGAAGTGAAGACGCATGCAACATGGCCACACAACAAACATTTGGCGTATCAACTTCATACAGAAAATTCATACTAACATTTCTTTGTAGCAGCAACAAAAATTACATTAGCAGAAAGAATAAAATATGTATATTAAAAATAATTAATTCACTTACTTCTTCCTAATTTCTACGTCTGAAACTGGAACACATCTCAGGCCAGCTCCCAATACCATGAGGGATGATGTTAGTAACACTGTTACCCTCAGACCTAAGATGAAAAAACAACAGTATTTTACAAGTTAAATCAGTAATGTTGCAAAAGAAACATTGCTTAAATACATATATATATTTACATACAGTCTCACAGAAATAACACATATTTCTTTCAAATCATAGCACTTTGATGCTGATATGAATTCCAGACACATTATGAAATCCTGAGTTATTTTCTACACTTACAGTCTAGAATTACAAAGGCTTACTCTTGGCATAGTAACACACAGGAGTGTATCCAAAATCTTTACATTCTTGAAAGTGAAAAGTGGTAATAAAAGTACATCAAAATGTACAATATTCCCTTGAGAATTAGAAGCATCGGGGAACACACTCTACTGTGCCATCTGAAATCTCGGCAGACACAAAGAAAAATCTGGACTTGTTCATTTTTCTCCAACCACTTAATGAGCACAGACAGAGCACTGTTATTGTTTTCCTTCATACTGCAGATATGCATTTCATCCCAAAGAAACAACCATTTATTCAAGGGAAAAAAAGTGCAAGTATTTTTTTGAAGTCCTTGCAATTAGGGCAGATTTTTGCTGCTCTCAGCTCAAATTGTCAGAGGTTGTAAATATCGTACATTAGAAAAGAGCCACAATTGACTGATTTCTTGAGTATGTTTTTTCCTCATGTGATCTTCAACTGAGAAGCACTTAGATTAGAAACAACCTTATCTTAGTGCTGCAATTCCTTTTGCCAGCAGTTTGTTTGCTGCTGCTAAGGTGTTTCCATCAGCAGCAGAGAACAGTGACAGCTGAGGGGCTTAAGCTCCAGAATCTTGCAAAACACCAAAATCATAAACATGCACGATTAAAAACCACAGAGAGAATCTGCATCTGTGAAGTTGTAAATTTTGAAACATTTTCACAGCAACAAATAGAAAATAAAGGGCTTCCATGTTCTTAGTAGAATATAATAAAAATTATTAATGACAAACACGCAATATCTCTAACATTTAGGTAAAACTAATAATTACCCAAAATACAGATGGTAAAAGAACCTGTCCTATGGTAAGTCACCTATCAAACAAAAGACTTTGATTCTTTCTAAAACTGCCCATTTCCAGAGGAGTGCTTTCTCTGTTAGTGACTCCTGTAATCAGTACAATTCAACCAATAGTTGCATTAAATATTTTGTCTCCATGAGACATGTGTTTTACTAAAATGTAATTTTACTGGATGAGACATAATTTTGCTCATATTGTGACAGCTCTTAGTGAACCTCACTCCCAGGTATGCAACTCCTGCTGCTGGACAATGCACAAACCAAACCAAAGACAAGTTTCTCTCTCAGTCAGCGTAGCCCAAGACAATCCAAACAAAAATAAATTAATAAGTTAAGTTACAGGTTTTCTGAAATGGAAGTATGACTTCCTTCGGTAAGGCTCAGTCATTAACACAAGGAATGCCAACTGCAGTGATGTGACTCCAAAGGACACCTCACATCCCTAATGCCCTGGAGAAGTATCATCAGCCAAAAATATTTCTTTCCTGGTAAGATTTCCCAGTGCCTCCCCCAACTTAGTTGCTTGACTCTGTGCTCAACCAGCCCATGCTGCTGTTAAACTGGTTTTTCAAGTGTATTCAGAGAGCCATAAATAAATGCCCATTTAATATGGCTGTTCAAAACCTTCAGGTTCTTGTGTTTGCTGGGCCACCACGAGTCCTCATGCCACACTTAACTCCACATTATCATATTGTCTATGCTGTGGGGGCAATTACTTGTATCTGGATGGCATACATGATGCTTTTGCATTTTCTTCTTGGAAATGAATCTTTGTTAGCACTCCTTTTGTGTATAATGAAAATCTGTATGCAGTAAGGACTGGAATTTTATTGATGGAAAATTGAAATACAAATCTTTGATGTGAAAAACCTGAAGTTTCAGATCTGAAACAGGAAAAGCATTTCCTATTTCAGATAGGAAATGCTATTGAAATGTTTCAGGAAAGCTCTAAAAATGTACACATCACCTTGTTTTCCATGCAAACTAGGATCTTTTTGAACTACATTTCACAAAACATGGTGCATTCTGCCTTTCAAGAGACACAAGGACAAGGACAGCATGGAAGGTGCTGCTCGTGGGGCCCTGCTTAAAGTACAAGCCAGGGGCAAGTCCAGGACACAGCAGTAAATGAGAAACAGAAATTTAAGTTTAAATCACCACAAGACACAAAATGAGTGTTTCCATATAAAACCCTCCTATTTGATTTCTAATTTTTAAAAAAATCCCTAAAGAAAAAAAAATTACAAACCAAGGGAGTTTTAAATTAGATCTGCACAAGAATTTCCTTAAAAAATTCCCCAACATGCAATTTGGTGAAAAATTAATTAGATGCTGAAGTTTGCCTCCAGCCCTAAATTTAGGCTTATCTTTAATGTCAACCTCACATGACAGGTAATTTTAAAGTAAAATTATCTGTTAAAGCCTCAAAATCATGTATGCCTGATCTCTCCCTTCTTTGAAGTCCTAATCTTGAATACTATGTACTGTAAGGGGTCCCTTTTAAAATTGCACAGATTATTCTTCGTCCTTTTTTTCTGTTTCCACCTTAACATGTAAACACACCCCTGAAAATTCCTTCGGTTAATGCTGCATGTTGAAAATGATGAAACCAAGGTGAACAAATGACTGTCAGACAAGCAGCATATTAGACATTTTCTTTGCTAATTACACAATATAGTTTTACCCTCTAAGCACCTCACCCTGTTGTTTTGCTTTACGTTTTAACTCTTTTTCATCTTTGTTAGAAACCAGTCTTTTTATTTATTTCAGTATTTTTGTTCTGAACGCTGCAGTTGTCCTTACACTGAATTTGACATCTTGTATTACTCTAAGAGGTGCACCCCAGAGTGCTTAAGATAGCAACCATGCATCATGGGGACTATAAACCAAAGTAACCAACCAAGCTTGAAAAACAGCCTGTGAACCCTGCAGAAAATTATGTCTCTACTTTAAAAGACCTAAGTAATTCACTCAACCAAGAGATTTTGTGTAGATGTAATTAACTTCATTAATTCTACCCTGTAAATGCAAGCAGTAATTGGAGGAAGGGAGGAGGGTACAGCTTCTTAAAATCCATCATTCAGTTTCTATCCCTTTCTATCTGAGGTTTCTGACACATGGCTGGAAGGGGAGAAAGCTCCTTTAAACAAGATTTTCTGCCAATGGGTGAAGTTTTGTGTTCTTTACACCTTGTCTCCTTAGCTCATTCCCATCCTGCTCTTGCAGGAGGTTTCTGGGCCCCACAGGTGGCAGTGGCTCTTGAGCAAACTGTGGCCTCATTCAAAACAGCCAAACCTCATTGACAGCAACAGAAAAGTCCAAGCAAGCAGCAAAAATTGAGTCGGTAATAAAAAAGCCATATTAATTATCATTTATGAGTGTAACAGTCGATATTGTTCAACTGTTTAAGCCTCCTGTGGCTCATAACACCATCTGCTTTATGACTTCAGCAGTCAATGCTGCATTTGCTGTTTTATAATTCTTCTTAAAACAACTGTCTCCAAACCCTGGCCACTATTAGAGATTTAACAAACTCTCAAGCCACAATCCCTCACCACCCACAGCCCAACACAGAGCATGAGCAGAACCCCACCATGCTGGAACGTGGGGGCAGTGGCTGCCAGTGGCACCCAGCTGCTCTTCAGCTCCCTCACGGCAACATCAACAAGAGCATCCACTACGTGGGTCTGATGCCCCACAACTCCTCCAGCACGCCTCACTTTCAAGATGCTTTTCAAAGTATACAAAAAGAAAATGCATTCCCCCACCCCCACATTACTGACTTGTAACCCAGTGGGTGAATTATTATGCCCAGTTTAATAAAGAATTTAACAAAAGATGTTGTATGGCTACAGTGAAGTCCTCATTCCAACAGTTTATACATTACAGCTTGTCATTCATGAGGAGAAGGTGATTAACTCTTTCCTGTGCATCCCCCACCTGAGCCCAGCACAGCAGCTCCCTCGGTTCCCCACTGCTGCTACAGAGCACTGCAAGCAGCCCCTTCTAGCTCAGAGCATCACATAAATTGCAGACATTGTTTCAGTTTGGTTTCCCCCTACAACGAAGCATTCATCCTAGGGGGAAATCCCAGTCGGATGGGCAGAACAGGTAAGTTTTCACCTTTCTCCTTTTTTTTAGTGGAAGTTTGGCCAGAGGAAAGGCTGCTGGATTCAGCCCTTCCCCTGGCACGGCAGCAGTGATTTTCCTCACGCAGATCACACACCCTGCTCTTAGATGCAGTAACATTTGAGGGGTTTCCTAACTTCCCCTGCAGATACTAAAATCGGTTCTCACAAATACCAAGTACAACAAGGCTCTGAGCAGAACTGACATCAGCCCGCTGCACTTTTTCACAGTTTTTAAAGACCAGGCTGAAAGCGTGAACGGTCCCTTCTGACACTGAACTGAGAGCATTTGCTTAACTTCCCAATCATTTTGACTAAAACATATCTAGCTAAGAGAAAACAGAATGTAAAATTCTGTCTTGGTCCACACACATCAGGAAATAAAAAACTCACCAACTGCAACAGCTGTTCCAACAATTCACTGTTAAATTGAGCTTTTCCTCCCAATTTAAAGCAAATTCAAAGACATTCTTGTTTTGCCTTTCTTGACAAAACAAAGCACAGTTCCTGCATGTTTCCTTCTTTGAAATTAACCTATAAAAAAGAACTTTTACATTTGGGTTCAGTAAGCAAAGTATTGAGCTCCAAGTCTTCCACAATTTTTCTTTGGACACAGAATTCTGTTTATGTCTTGTTTAAATGCCCTCCTTATTGCTCAAGCATTCTTTTTTAAATGGGTTTCTTTGCTGGATACTAATTCTCTGTTTCATATGATAGGTCTGCTTTTCTCCCTTCTTAATACATGCCTATACATTTAGCTATAATGTAAAAAAGGCTTAATTAAACAGCTCCCTTTATCAGGGAATCCTGAAAGCACTGCATACACTCACCATCCTCCAGAAATCTTTGGATTTTGAATGTAATTCTAGCAAAATTATACTAATAGCTGCTACATTTACTCTCATAACATCAATTATCTTTGCCATGATTAAAATACCAAAAAAAAAATTGCTTTCTACTAAACACAGCAAATAAAGCTTGCATTGTGCCTGCTCTTTGCCAAATTGACTACAGTCATTAAGGAGGATAAGTGGCGATCCTCTTTCAGAAGAGGCATCCTTGCATCAAGCAATAAAATTTTCAAAAGAAAAGAACCTTTTCACTGATGTAAAAATACTTCATAACTGAGATGTGGTCCCAGTCTTTCTGCTAAAGAAACACGGAACAAACTTGAAAAGTCAGTATATTGGGTCTGCCTCAGATTCCACAAAGGCACTTGATTGCAGAGTGGCATAAATTGTGTTTGGAAACTCAACGGAAAATAAATACGTTCTCAAGATTAGCATCAATAAAAACTGGGAACCAAATACAAACACTGCATTCCAGAGAGAACAACTACCAGGTCATACACAGCTAATCCAAAATCACAGATTCACAAATAATTCTGAGGTGGAAGGGAACAACAAGGATTGAGTCCAACTCTTAAGTGAATGGCCCATACAGTGACTGAACCCACAACCATGGTGTTATCAGCACCATTAGCACCATGCTCTAATCCTAGTTTGGTGGCCAATATATCGTTGGTGCTATTAATTGCTGCTTCTGTCACAGGGTGCTATTAAGCACAGCCTGGACATCCCTTTCCCTCTGGCTACTTGATGCTGATGCTTCTGTCATTACCTCATTTCAAACCTCTGTTTTTAAAACAAGGTGAAGCCAAGTGCGTCCATTCATTCCCCTGGCTTTATGTGGCACTGCCAAGATAGCATCCAAATTTCAACTGGAAAGATTTAGGACCTGAGTACTTTTTTTTCTGATTGAAAATGAAGCCAACTCAATTTCAACATTCTGCAAGACAGGTGACAGCATCCTTCTGGCATCAAAATGTAAGAACCAAGCTCTATCATACAGAACCTGTCTGAAATAAATTAAACTCAGAGCTACACATTTTAACCCTCAGTCTTGTCTAGGGCACAAGAAGATCTTTTCCTGTACTAATCCACAACACAGCCCAATTCCACCTTTCAGTGGAGGGTTGCAGGGCTGATTCCACCAGACATTGCTCCAATTTCTGTCTGACATAAACAGTTGGCAGATTGAGATGCCCAGATGAAACATGTACTAGAAACTTCCTGAAATGTAGACGTAGGAGGTAATGATTTTCAGAGGGGCAATTTCTCTTTATAGTATCTTGCAGCTGTTGCAACAGAATCAGTCAGCAATTGCTGCCCAGTTAACAGCAAGGCTATCAGCAGGAGTTTGACATTTCTGTATAAACTGATTTACTTGCAAAATTTAAATTAGAGGAAACAAACTCTGTACACAAACACAACAAGTTGAAGTAAAATAGTTGGTGTGATTTGGACAAACTTTCTCATTGGGGTCAGAAATTCAGTAGAGCCAATATCCCAGAAGTGTCATCATCACTGATGGGGGGAACCCACTGGGAAGTCCCTGCCAAATAAGGAAAGACAGACGGGTGCCAACAACCAGATCTGACCCAAAGATAAAGTCATCTCTGCTGCTAGCACTTGTGAGACAGACACAGCGAGGCTGTGTGCAAACTGAAAGCATGAGGGCCAATACACATCCTTTCTTTTTTCCAGTGTACCTCTCAGATGCAGAACTTGCATTCTCTGCATAAACATCGTCATGTGCATCCTTGTAAGGAGAGTATCCCTCCCAAATTCTGAGGCTAGTTAAGAATCTTGTAAAAAACCACAACACAGCTCAGAGATTCAAAGCACAAAATTTATCCAGTCAAGTGTTTCACAGAGAAGACACTCATCTTGAGGGAAATGACTGAACACATATAACCACCAAAACAGATATGGAAGCTGACAGAAGATAATTGTGAGAAACAAAACTAAATACAATGCAATTGAGAGCTATTATGACAATCACACAACCACTCCGCAATTCCTGAGCTGCTGCATCTTTCTTTATGTGCACCCTGACTGTAAGGAAAGCAAGACACTTAAGTACACATTCTAATTGCACTGCTCACTTCTGGTTTGTATTGTAAATACCGTTCCTGTTCTTAAGCTATTTTTATTCTTCTCCACACACATCGCTCCCCAACATTCATTAAAGCATATTAAAGTCCTTATTTTTCTGTTTACTCTAGATACAAGAACTTGACTGCACCTGTTAGAAAGAACAACAAGCTGAACAACCACATCAAGAAGCTGCAGGGTGCTTTCATCTCATTTTCATGGATGAAGCCAAGCCCATGTGAATAGTGGACCTATTCTGTTTTAACATTATCCCGGTGTAGTAGGCAAGCACATAATCAATCTCTAAAAATACGTCAAGGAAAGTATCACTTAATTCTCCTGCTCTCTACTCCTCTACACTTAGTTATTACAAACTTAATGACCCAAGTTCTTTACAGAGTTGGCTCCACTACCACGGAGTTAACCACGGCTGGCGACACACTACACCTGTAAATACAAAGCAAGTATTTCAGAGTTTGTGCAGCGATTTAAAAGTCTGGTACTGTAAATAAAATAGTCCTGTTTTTAAGAACTGAACAGGCCTAATCTAAGCTTTTGGATATATGAAACAGCAGTTTACAAGTAATGAAGCTTCCTTCCACATGGCAGTGAAGGATTTTGAAGCATCCTAACAGTTTAACATCAACAATGGGAAAAAATGGCAAAAGATGCAAATTAGAAATCTGCATTCCAAGTTTATACAAGTATTGTAAATTCTATTCAGCAATCCAGAGACTGACATTTTGCCTGAACAGATAAACAAAGTGCTGAGCTGAATAGTATTTGCCTGAAGATCAAAATGATGATTTTAGATCAGTTTTAGACTCTTTACTAGAATATCTCTTATTCTTTAATAACATGTTTCTTGGCTTCAAAGGAGACCAATTATTTTAGCCAATTATTGTTATTATACATTTTACTGCAGAAAGCATCCATTTTATCTGCAACTAATCCAAGTGCAATGAACCTCTCTCAAAGCTTGCAGAGCATCTCTGGGAGAAGAGAGCACTGGCCTGGGGCAGCAGGACCTGCATCTCTCAACATGCCTTATGAAACTGGGCAGGCTACTCCTCTTCTGCTTCCCCTTTCTCTCTTTCCCTGCCCTATGTCTTGTTTATTCAGGCTATGAACAGGGAAACAGGAGCCAGACTTACCATTTGTATTAGAAAGTCTGTTAAATCAGGTTTTCTCTTCACCTGAGGTGGGTGCAGTGCTGCGATACAACAAAAAAGAGCTATTTGAGTGCTTACTAAATCTGTGGCTTTAACAAACAGCATGAGCTGTTCTTTCTTCCCTCGCCACAGGTAGCTGCTTTCTACTCTCAACACCAATATCTAATAGAACAGGAAGATTCAGGTGAATCATTGAATCCATCTTTGCCATTGGATTTAATTATATCTACATAATGGGACGTGCTAGTGTGTACATAGAAAGAGGTGCAGAGCAATTGACAAAAATAGCCAATAATGCAGTCGGGGCTAAACCTCCTCATTAATTCTGAAGCTAAAGTAGGGATGTCACTAACAAGTTGACAGAAGGTACAAGACAAGAAGCCTTCACTTTAGCTCTCCGTGTTGTATTCCTGAATGAACATCAACAACTTAAGCCCTTACAGCACCACACAAGGGGAGGGAAGCACTTTCTTTTCTCTTTCCACTCCTTTCAAGGACTCCCAATTGCACAGCAGGCTCAATTACCACATCACTAACTACAGAGCCTTACCTGTGGCAACAGAGAGCAAAAACAATCTCTCTTACACACATCTACCAGGGAAGATGTTCTGTTGTTATCTTGGTGGTACTTGCTCACACCACTCAATGGGGCATGAAATTCTTTTTAAGAAGTACAGAGGCATTTGGCTTTGCCTCAACAGAGTACCAAGAAGCAACTGTGCAGCAAGGATTGGCAGCTCCATTAAGCCTAGTGCATGTGCTAAGCAGGACACTAAGTGCAAGGTTTCTCCTTTTTATTATCCCTGCTGTGAGTGGGGGAAATTAAGAGCTGGAAGAGCTTCACTGATGTAATATCCATGCAGGTCTTGTGACTTATATGAAAGGTCACTGGAGCGAGCTTTCAAATTTTCTCTGTGTGAACAGTTTCAGTGTTACTTTAACATTAAAATACATCAGGCACTATTAAGGGTGCATAGGTCATTCTAAAAGACATCTTTTGCAGCACTATAATGAGTCCTAAACCCATCATATTTTTTAAGGGTCCTGATCAATTCTTTAGGTTCATGTGATTAATTAAAATCCTAACACCACCACCTTTCTCAAGTATTCAAAAGGGATGGCTCTCATCAACAAATAAAGAAGTAAAACAAAAATTTTTTTAACTGTGGTTATACTTGATATCCTGTATTCCAGAAAAACACCAGCATTCTTTACAAAAAGCAGAAGATCTCTCACTTTCAAAACACGTCATTCCCTCTGGATGAGTCACAGATCTCCAGCACTAAAAACAGGAAAAATCTAAAAAATCCTCTCTACTAAAAATCTGCATAAGAAAGCTTAATTTACAGCTTTTGAGGAAGTTGGAGCATTGATCACAAGCTCCTGCAGCACAATTAACAGCTACAGCAAAGCTACAGAGCCACAATAGCACATGCACGCGAGAAGCATTAAAAAACCAAAATTATGGCAGGAAGTGATGGAATAGCTCTGAATGTCACCACTAGGAGAAAGGCAGGGCAAGCCACCATTTCCCTTGCCTTGGGAATATATTATTTATAATATATAATAATATAATTACAACTAAAAAACTTCTTAAAGAAATTTGTATCAGGTCTTTGGTCTGCTCAGTTAAGGCTATACCACACTGCCACTGGGAGAATTTCAATACTCTCCAAGAAAACTTGTAAAATAATGAAACAACTGCCAAAACATCATATTTCTTCAATTTACTTCTGCTCTTCTCAGCACTGACCATGGTTTTGGGGGTTTGGGTATTTTTAAACAAATATTTTATATAAACCGAATATTTTTATTTGACAATGTCAGACTACAAATTTTCACAACAGGGAAGATTGTTTCAGAACCTGTGTTATGCACCGTTTCGTCAGTCTGAAAACGCAAGCAAGCATCCTTGTTTTACATGGCTCCTTTCCCACAAGCAAGGCATTTCTTACCAGAACAAAACAATGCACAGGTGAAAAATCAGCAATGCAGAAAATATCCAAACTTTATTAACGAGTAATGAACCTCATTTTTGTGTTTGCTTCAGACTTGTTTCTCACACCTAAAACATAACATGAAACTAACTCCTAAAAACAACATCTGCTGAAAATAATGAATAAAAATTGGTTTGTTTATGCAGTTGCATAATGCTTTTACTGGAATTCAGAAATCAGTAAAGTGGGGTTAGTTCAGCAATACCAAGTGAAGACGGTCTTTCTTTGTTCATACTTAGTTTCTTCTGATAGGAAAAATAAGTATCATGTTAATTCTTTGAAAAAAGACTCAGTTTTCCTTGAAGGAAATAGATTCAGCTTTTGCAGAACAACAGCTGATCCACTCTTCTTTCTCTTTAATAGAATTCTACACTAATAGCTTGGAATTATAAATACAGTATAAACATACAGCTAGCAAAATGAATGCAATACAACTTTCCTAAGTACTTTACTACTTCCATAATAAAAACCTATGAGAAAGCCCAGGGGACTTTGACAACAGAGAAATTATTGTTGTAATTCACATTATAAAAGTTAGTACCAGCTACCTTTATGTAGCATGGCTGCCACACTATTAAAATCTCCCAGAAGAAAGGAGACTGGCAAAATTTCAATGTTTTAAAAATGCAGCAAGGCAGTGGAAAACAAAACAGTATTTTAGCATTTTTTGTCCCATTCCAACGGCTTTCCAGAAGGAGACAGATACCAGCCAGAGGGGCCACATCCTCTTCTGCATCTCACTGGTGCCTCCATCACGAGGCCAGACATCTGTCACCACCAAAGCCACACAAGAAGGAAGAGCCGCCCTCCTCTGCGTCAGCAGCGCCCGGAGAGCCCCGCAGGGAGCAGGCGGCTGTGGCCCGGGACACCTCTGGGGAGGCGCGAAGGAAGGGCCAATTCATCCTCTGGCTGACAAGAGACAGTGCCAGGCGGAGTTCAGCGGTTTGGTTGTGAAGAGGCCAAACACTGGGACCTTGTTGGAGATAAGAAATGGCAAAAAGGTCAATTGTATCCCAAGAGATTCCCAGCTCCTGGTTTTAAAAGCACCTCTCAAGGCAGTTCACAAAAGCCACGCTGCTGACCTACACTGCTGTGCAGGCATCTGCCCCCTCCCCATTTGCTGCCGCTACCTCAGTCCCATTTCCTACTGCCTCTTGCAGTATCCATTTCCCTGTGTCTCCTACTCAATTCATTCCTCCACCTTGCCCATTCCCAGGACTTCTTCCCCTCTGGCTCTAGATCTTATTTCTGCATCTGTGCCTCCCATACTTCACCCGCTACCTTGCTCAATACTCTCCCCTTCTCTCCCTCTTCTCATCTATCCATGGGCTTTTTGCACTCCTTTGAGCCCTTTGAGCTTCTGGCATCCAACCTCTCCTACTCCTCAACAACCAAGAGGAGTGGAGAACAGAGGAAAATAGGAGGACGAGATGGGCATACCACCACACAGGTGAGGTAGGAAGTAGAGAAGCAGTCAGATTAGAAAGAACTTGGGTCAAGAGAAGGTTACGAGGAGTAGTAAAAATATGTGAGCACACAACAAGGGAGATATCAGTGCACAGCTGCCCTGGTATTATACCCTCTACAGTCAACTTCTAAAAGCTACTGTTAACAAAATATCTTCCTACCTGTCTTGACTCAGTTCAGGTATGCTTCAGTGCTTTAACTCTGCTTGTGTTAGCAGCTGCATAAGAAAAGGAAGGGATCATATTTTACTCTGGTAAATTATTTCCCTATTCATCTATTTCCCAACATCAAGGTATACCAAGTTACACACAGAATCACAGAATTGTTAGGGTTGGAAGGGGCCTCTGAAGATCCTCTAGTCCAATCCCTCTGCCGAGGCTGAGGGTCACCTGGAGCAGGTTACATAGGAATGCATCCAGGTGGATTTTGAGTGTCTCCAGGGAGAACACATGACTCCACGACCTCACTGGGCAGCCTGTTCCAGTGCTCTGCCACCCACAACATAAAGTTCTTCCTCATGTTGAGGTGGAACTTCTTGTGTTTTAGTTTACAGCCCTCACCCCATGCTCACTGTGCTTGTATGTGCAGTGCACCAAAGCCCCAAGAGCATTATCCCCAGATAACATGGCCATTACTATTGTCACATGAGCTATATGCAAATGTATTATTTTACTTCCCATCATGGAAAAGTTTTTTCAAATCAAGCATGCAGCTTCCTGATATGCTTCAGTACGTAGTGTTTAAACAGCTGTCCCAGCACCCCTGCACAGCTGCAAAGACCAGTGTGAGGAGTGCAAAGGGCACAGCAGTTGCATAAATAAACGAGAGCAGCACAAAGAGAATGTATGGAAACACGGCAGCAATCAGAGCTGACAGAAAGACCTAGCTCCAGTACAGGACATCCATCTCCAGCCACGATTGATGCTTTTCAACTCAACCTGGCCCAGGAGGAGGCATGGGAAGTGCTACTAAGAATCAAGCTAGCGGTGCTGTGATGAATCATAGCAGCATCAAGTTAATACAACTCATCAGCTCATAATTAAAGCACTCCGTGTTGCTAATGACTGAGTATCAAGTGGTCTTTTGCAGAATGCCTGACTCCAAGGAGGGTGGGCCAATCAATTCTCTAATGAGTCCTCACTTCTGGAAGCACTTGCACAGTCAGTCAGTGCAAATTCATGTAGCCACAGTATACAAAATAAAGCAACAAAAGCCAAGTTTGGTTCAGTCTTCCTTTTTCTTTTCTTCTGATGATATAGAGGAAAAGTACGTCTACACAAATACGCACACCAGCACTCATCAAAATAAATTTTGTAAAACCAAGCCGATCAAATATCTGCTCTAGTGGGATTTACCTATATTCAGCTCTCTAATTGCTTCTTTCATCTCTCCATATGAAAAGCAACACTTCATCTCATTTTTTCCAAGATTTGTTAGCTTAGGAAAATTAATCCCTTTCACAGGATTTGATAGGTGTGGATCAGTATCACTTACAAGATAATGAAATACGCATCATTAATAGCATGCAGTAGATGTCTACAGGATGAGAGAGACAGACTGGAGTAAAGCAGGTAATTTTCCTTCAAACTTCTTTTGTATTTGGTTCAACTACATAAACCACTTGCATTTTCACCAAATACATGCACCTTTCACTTCCTACGAGCCAAGGCATTCTCCCCCCGCTCCTTTCTTAGCTGAAGCACTAAGTTCACATTTAACTTTCATTCAATCCAAAAGAGCTTCTTGCTGCTCTTGTTGGAGTTAAAACCTTTGCCATTTTTAAGAGACTTAAAGGTCACAATAGCCAGAAAAACCTTTAAGATCACCAAAGGATTTTGCCCACTACGGCAAACTGTATAAAGAAGCAAGTGCTCATCTCTGAGCACCCCATCTTGCCCCTCCCCCTTGAATATGCCTCCATGGATTCCTGGAAATTTGGACAGTAAGTTATGCCACTTGATGGGAACTTGAGGTAAGATGAAGGTGGTACTATTTTCCGATTATCTCAGACTAGGAAGAGATAAACAAGCTGGGGGAGCACTGGTAATGAACACGAAGAATCCACAGGGAAACCCAACTCAGCAACTGGGATGAAAATTAGCTCTGACTGGGTCCAGCAGGTGGAGGCCATAGCCCACCCATTTAAGACGGGAAGCCCACCAACCCAAAAGAAGACTGAGCATGGGACTAATTAGCATTGAAGAGAGGGAATCATTTAACCAATAGAAAAAAAACCTGTGTAGCCAAATGATTCCTTTGTTTGCTAAAATGTATAAATGGTGAAAACCCCCACTGAGAAGACCAGAAGAAGAGGACCAATGGGATATTGTCTGGATCCATGGGTGGTGATACCTTTCTACTTAATCTCTGTCACTCCATTTCTCCCTCTCCCCCTCTCTTTTTCTTATTTCTTTCTCTCTACCTCACATTTACTGTTAAATAAAATCCGTGCTATGGACTTGGACATACGGTCTTGTTTGCACCTTAATTCGGGCAGAGGCATCTCTCTAATAATCGTAATAACTGGATCCTAACACCATAAATACTAAGTAGAATCAGTTGTTTATGATGAGACTACTCTCTCATCTCTGCATCACACTTTCCTTTCTTACTTGCTCCCTTGCCATCCTACTCACATTTTTGTACCTGAAAGTTTTCCCATGGGTATTTCCTGTAGGCTGTGCTAACCTACCAAAGTCACAGTGCCTAAAAACTTCTTCTATCGCTGAGGTGTGTAAATCCTTTTGGCTTGTTATCACTAAGTTATATTAAAGTCTTACAGCCTTACGCCAAGTCTTACCAATGTTTTTAGCTGAGGCTCACGCTTGAACTTAGCACATGAATTATCAAATTGGTCATTTTGAAACACTGGGCACTCATCTTGCAGTCATGAATCTGAGGTAAGAAAAGTCTTTTTCTGAGATCATGACAAAAAGGACATGAAAATGTGTTTCTTTGCCAAAGGTGAAAATTCTCAGACTTTCAAGGTTCACAAGTCACCTATTTTGTCCTTCTGTTAAGCACCTGTGACATGACAGAACTATGAATACTTCCATCAGAAACTCCCATTTTCTTGTGAGTGCCACCATGGAAGTACTTCACATAATCCATCTGTATCAACAATGGAACCTATCAGCAACTACACTTGTGGCAATTCTTCTAAGTTATTAGTAACACGCTCCGATTTATATTTACATTGTCCAAAAGCCTGAATGACAGAGAAGGACTCTGAAATGCCAAGCACAATGGAAACACTTACGAAAATCTTCCCCACCAGCTGGAATCACTTGACCATTCATGTTTTCACTGACTTCTGAAACAACAACCTGCTTCCTCTCTGTACCCACTTTCACATCTCTCAAAATAAACCCAAAGGCATTTCACAAACACTTCCTAGACTAAAATCTCAGGGGAAAACAAGTTCACTTGGAGTCACCTTCCTTCTGTCCCAGTGACCCTAGATGTGAGGTAGAGGTATCCAAAGATCCCCTGAAAGCAAAACCAGCATTTATATGCTTTCAGCACCAAGTGACAATCCATGAACTCCAAACATGAAAGCTGCCATGCACAATTCTGTTTATCCATCATGTGTATTTTATTTTTTATGCAGAACAGTTATTAAGACATTTTTATATTAGTAAGGTCCGATTTAGTACTTGTACTCAATATTCATGACAATTTTGTCAGACTGCATTAAAGGATTTAATCTCAAAATTCCAAGGTGGAAGAGAAAGAACTATCAAATGTCTCAGAGAAGGAAACCAAGATGCATGATTTAGGAGACAGCAATAAAATAAAGAGTTTGATATTCAGGAAATGAATAACTACTCATACAAATAAAAACTTTAATGGTGTCAACGGACAAGCCAATCTTGATTAAAACCAGAATCTGATTATTGAAGTTTTCTCTCTACTTCATAATGTAATCACTAGAATAACATTGCTGTGTAAATTTAATTTCAGCAAAATAAAGTTACGATGACTGTCCATGCAACCCATGTAAGCATATATAATTTTATAAAAAAGGACCAAGAAATAGATTACATTCCACTTTTACAAGTAATGTCTCGTCTTCAAACTCAATATAAACTGTGTTCACTGTATTACAAAAATTAATGAAAAATATCACCATTCTATTCAATTTGTTTAATGTAAACTATGAGAAAATATTTCATTCTTCATTGCCTCTTCTTGCTTATATGGGAACATAATGAAGACTGACATATACTGCTTCTAGGTCTCACCTTATAACTAGGAGCTTAATAAAACCCCCTTGGTGAACCAGATCCAGGCAAGTACGTAAGCTTTTGATTTCAAGTTAGATATACAAACATCTTAACAGTCCTGTGTGGTTGTATTTACAGTTCTCAGGAAATGAAACACTCAAGGCACAAAATGTACATAAACACTCAAGCATCATATGATAAATTGTAGCTAATTTTAATCATGTAAACAAGGGTCCATCCAATAGCACACTGAAGTAATTTCCCATTTAATTTCAGTCTTATTAAATTTCTAAAGATAATTAGAATCTAAACAAGGACTCTCTAATCCTATTGCTAAAGAAAATGCACCAAATAAGACACGTGTAGCTCCATGGCACCCTCCATCTTTTCACCTTTCTTCACTAAGAAACCAAGACAACACCTGTAATCCTATACATAGGATAGAGTTTTCAAACCCACCCAAAATGGCACATACTCAAAAATGACATATGCAAATATAATTCCTGATTTTCAACATGCACCCATCCCAGAACAGGACTAAGAAACATGATAGATGCCACCACTGTCCTTATACAGCACCCAGCCAAGGAGCATAGAAACCCCCAAGGGTGCCCAAAGGCTGGCCCAAGTCTCCATTCAGCCACAGGAAGTTGGGAGGCAGGAACAGAGCTCATTCCCCAAAGAACTTTCAGCTGTTATATGTGAGCCTCACTAACCATCTGAAAATGAATATATTTTTGAGAAGGACAAGAGCTCAGGAAAAATACAAAGTAGCTTTCAATTTAAACAGCTTACAGAGATATGGGCTAAATCCAGGCTTCCTCCAGTGCCTCAAAGACCCTTTAAAACAGTGTTGAACACTCTTCAAAAAATGTCATCTCCAAGTCTGTTCAAATCTTCAAGTAAGATTTTTTTTTTTTTGTGAAGACTTGTGAAGATCATCACCTTCCTGATGAAAAATCATCCTCAACTACATAAAAAACATGATGTCCCTATAGATTCATAGGAACATGGGCTTAAGTCAACCGAGACTTTTTGTCATGCTGCTTCTGGCACCAAGACCCATTCTGGGTCATCCTCTGGGGAGGCTAACAGTTGCCAGTAGTATTCCTCAGGGAGCCAGAAGTGACACCATCTATACATCTTTCCCAGTCCATGTATTCCTCCTATTCTCCAACTCTCTTGCCTGGGTCAGCTGCAACCAGGCCTTCAGAAAGAATCCAGGAGATACCCTCAACAGGCCAGAAGGAAAAAGGTCACAAGAAACTTTCTGAGGTTAGAAAACCAAAAAATTTAATTCCTCCCTCCTAGAACCCTTCTGTACAGAACTGAAGAACAGAGCTTATTTAACACATCTTTCACTAAAAATAAACACCGCTGCCCTCTCTTCTCAGAGGACCCCACACTTCTCTGAGAAGCTATAATGGAACTGGATCACAGAGTCCAAGAAATGCTTCTTGTAACTATTAACATGCCTATTAATGAATATTTAATCTTTCAACTTCCAATTAGTTAAGAAGAAGAAAAGAGTGACCAAACCCTTACAAGCAGCATTGAAACACGGAGGAGGTGCACAAAACATACAACAGAAGTCTGGTATGGATACAGATTTGTGTTGTGAACTATGTGCTGCAATGAACAACTAAAAACCAAAAAGACCAATACTTCTTGAACTTCTTCTGAAGCATCATAACACAAAATCAGACTTAAGTGACAGCAGGCAGCTACTTATCAGTTAGATTTACCTCTGACTGTGAAGCATAGGACTATCTTACAGCACAATCTCCTCTCAGATTCTGACATGTCTCATCTACAGTGTCATACTTCTGATACATGCCAGGTTTTACATGTTGACACTTCACAAATACATTTTTTCCTGACAGCTCCTTTACTAGCCAACTCCAGTGACAGATGATTGAAGTCAGAGAGTAAATGGTGTTGCTTCTCCACAGTAAATCTGGTGTAACAGCAAGCAAGTGAAATACTGCCCTTGCAAGATCAGATTCAACCAGCTTTACAGCTTCAAAGCAGCCAAGACCCTCCTGGAACACCTGCACTCCCCACAACATGCCTCCAGTGGAAGTGTGCCCCATGACTGACTTGGGCTCAGTAGCTCTCCTCCTTGCTCCATGAGGAGCCAAGTCGCAAGACTCGCTTCCAAAGTGAACAGCACCACATTCTCTGTGGGATTCACCCAGACTCAGAAAACAGCACGAAACAAATATCAGAAAACAATCAGGGCCCTCACAAAATCTGCTGATCTGGAAAGAATTTGCTCCAGTGTCCGTATGTACTCCTTATGCATACAGCCGATGAGCTGAGATGCTCTATTCAGGTTACCTATCAACATTCCCTCAACAAGGAAGGCAACAAACCAAGAGCAAAGGGGTTGTTTGTATCTATACCTCCAAGGAACATGGAAATTAAAAAAAAAAAACAAAAAAAAACCCTCCAAAGCAATCCGTTAAGGAAATGAGAAAAACACCTGTATACATACTCTCACCAAAACAACCTATACGTGAAACCAAGAAATCCCACAACTACACTAGTAATCACATTAAAAAAGAACAAAATACTAACATCTCTTTTCCCATGAGTTACTTCAAAACTTTTCCAGTATTATTTTGCATTGCTCAGGATCAACTTCATAGAAAATGTAGAAATAAAAATACAGAGTCGGGTCTCTAAGCACAGGTTCACATTTACCTTTATTTCCTTCATAGCATGAACAGAGTAAGTCTTCACCGTACAAACCAAAATAACTTACTTTAAGGTAATTAACAACACTATTATATATCAGTCTAGACAGGAATTGCCAACTTAAGTCTAAATTGCTTGAGAGAAGACTGGATGTACAGCCACCATGGACTCATTTGGAGAATGTATTTTCAGCCCAGCAAATTTTATTCCCCCTAATGCCTCTTCAGTTTTAGGAAAAGTAATTCCAATTTTGAGACAGGCCTTCTCAAATACAACTTTTCTCCCTTCCTGCTTTCACTTTCCCTTCCTCTTCCCTTTCCCTTCCCACAAACGAACTATTAATTCCTAAATAAATGGAATAAGTAGCACTTAAGATCAGGAGCCACAAGGGTCCATTGGCGGCTATCTCCTGTTTAGAGGTCTGTTTAAACAGGAATTAAAAGAAATCCCTTCAGTGGATTTAGGCCCAAAAGCTGAAATCTGCAAACACAGGTACTTGACCTCGCTGGAATGGTCTCCTGGGTGACCACAGGGAACCACGCAGACTCTGAAGAAGTTCTCCAGAGACAAACACCATTTTCCGAAGTTTACTACCGAGACGCCACGGCCTGAACACAAATCAGGGAACTCTCCCTTGTGCTCCTCTTTGAAACACCAAAGTGCAACTTCTCTTTTGCATTCCCTGCCTTTGTTTCTCCCTAGCACAATGAAAAGAAAACCACAGACTCCATGTCCAGCCTGCTTTTAACAATGAGGCACTTCCTTCAAGATGCAATGGCCGCCCTGAGCAATGACATTACTTGATCCAAACATCAACGCGTGTTTGTTTCACAGCTGGTAACCAGAAATCACGACCATCTCCAGGTCAAATAGCCGGACAGCAATGCCGGACTGGAGCACACTCCTCCAGACCCACACCTCATCTGCGACGTCAGATGCCCTAATTCCGCTTAAGTATCTTCCTTGTAAATGGACTTTGATGTGCCTTCGTTTGGGCAATGTACTGAAAACAGCAGTCATGATGCCTTTTAAGTATTAGTCAACCCTTTTAAGGCCGAGGCCACTGGCCCCGGCTGGCCCCGGTCTGGCAAGCGTCCCCTTCACCGGCCACAGGACCGCGGCGTCGGGGGACACGGCCACGACGTCCCCGCCTGGCCCGCGGGAAGCCACAGGAGCGGGTCGGGGAGTC